>JAQMYJ010000037.1:12702941-12713015 GCA_030014305.1 Clarias laeviceps
CGCTTTCATCCGCGTTTGGGTTTACCATCCACGCTACATTGGGCTAACCGCTAAAGCTACGTCTTCTGGTCACCGAGTTTATTTCACCCTGACAACATGCTTTGCTACTTAATCCAAAATTGTAGTATTTCTTCGATACATATTGTTATGACTTTATTATGACTTAAAGTCTAATTATATTTAAAAACCGAGACGATGGAAAATGTCACTTTGCACCACCTGGCGATCATTTCACGAATTACTTTGAAATTTAACTGATTTATTTTGGACACTGTTGTTTTGTCACGGCGATGAGCGTGGCGGTAATAGCCATTCCCCTTGTCTACCTACTGTATGTAATGAATATAAAATAAATACCATAAATGAACAGATGGCACAGTGGCTTAGTGGTTAGCACTGTCGCCTTGCACCTTTAGGCGAGGTTCAATTCCCACCTTGGGGTCTGTGTGCAGGAAGTTTGCATGTTCTCCCTATGCTTGGTGAGTTTCCCCCAGGTACTCCGGTTTCCTCCCACAGTCCAAAGACAGATTAGTCCAGATTAGACTAATTGGTGTTCCCAAATTGTCCATAGTGAGCGAATGTGGATGTGTGTGTTGACTGGACGTCCCAACACGGTCGTAAATTGGGAATAAATAAAATGGTGAAAAAAAAATCACCACTGGACTCCTTGGTCCCTAGTTGGACTACAGAGGTTCTTAGTTGGATGATGGAATAAGTAAATAACGTGCATAAATAATGTTAACAAAATTAAGTGGGCAGAATTGCTCAGTGTAGTTCTGGTGGTCAAGTTTTGAAATCAGCTATTGTCGGAATTTGTAATTTCTCTATAACAAACAGCTGTACATGTAGATAACATGCCTAGCATTGGGCTTGCCTAGTAACTGACCCCCACCCTTTATCTTGCAGTTGGTGAGTCCATCCCAGTCACTTGATACTCACTACAGTAGTTAACATCGCCTGTAGACATCACTTATGGCTCCATACTGGAGGTGTGTCCCAGTGATCCTAATCTGAGTAAGGAACACTTCAAGGTCTGAATCCATGATAGGGTAGAAATGGAGTTCAAATTTAAATCTCCACTTTTGGTCCATATATATATTGTACATTCTACATTCTTGGGTAAAAATATGTTTTACATACCAAAAAGTCCACATGTTCACTGTCAAAATATCCTGGATTTATACTATATTAATAAAAATTTTGTCATACAAGCTTGTCTTACATTACAGATATTGGCTCCTAACTGTTATTTTCTTATTCACAAAACCTTAATATACAAGCATATAAAAACTATACATACAAACATTTTAACATGCAAAATTTTGGTATAAAACAATCTTATCTCATGCTGTAAATTCAGTCATGCAGCACAAATAGGGAAACAGGGATTTCGTTTTACTCAGGCATCTATATCAAGCCTTCTACGCAGGAGGATACGAATGGAGGCGTGAAACAATTGGACAAAATGGCTCTAACGAGCTTAGAGCCTCTTCTTTCTTTAATCAAGGCACACACATGGAGCACAAAGGGAGACGCCGCAAATGCAATTCACCGCCATAACTCCACAGCCTCTCTTCTCATGCGAAGCAACCCAAGCTGAAAATAAGCAGACAAACAGGATTTTGACAGCCCAGTGCACTTTCAAAACTCTCCCACCCTCCATCATTCTGCCTCTGTTCACTGCTCATGTAGCCCACTAGTGCACAAAGCCTTGATCTGCTTTGTCACCATGATAGCATGAAAATGTCAGCAGGGATTGTTTTGATGTATCACAGCATTTCTGACCAACCAAAAGGCTTTACTTTAAAAAAAAAAAAAAAGTATTTTATTTATAAACATAAATTTTGCACATATTGTCTTTTGCATTTGTGCTTATAACTTTAAACATTAAAACTGAAGCATAAACAAAAATAAACTATATGGCCATAAGTATGTGGACACCTGACTATCACACTCAGTTGTCCTTCTTGAACCTCTCATTCCAGTTTTTGGTCCCATGTGAGCTGTTGTTATAACCTCCTTATTACTCTTCCAGGAAAATGTTCCACTAAAGCTTGAATTGTAGCTATGGGGACTCATTCAGCCACAAGAGCCTTAGAGGTGTCAGGTACTGTTGTTTTGTAAGAAGGCTTGAGATGCAGTTAGCATTTCAAATAATTTCAGAGATACTGTAGGTGTTGTCAGGGTTCTCTGCAGACCACTGAAGTTTTTACACTCCAAATGTGGCAAATCATGCATTTACAAAGCTTGTTTTGTGCACAGATGCAGTTGCATGATGGAACAGGGTTGGGAAACTTACTGTAGTTATTTACTGAAGTGAAGATTAGTTCCAGTTACGGAAAAATACAACCATATACAGTATAGTTCCAACTTTGTGGCTAGAGTTTTGGGGATGAACCACACATGGGTGTGATGATCAAGTGTCCACAAACTTTTAGTCAAATGCTATATGTTTTAAAGATGAAACTGATAAGAAAACTCAACCTCTATTAAGGTTACAATAAATGCTGCAAAAATTGTACCAGCTGTACCAATTATAATTATAAGTGAAAACGCCTTGGAAAATTTCACACAACAGTCATGGTAATTGCAAATAAGTAATTCTAAAAGTTCTCACGGGCAACTTCATTAAGGATCTCATGAATTGACAAAGCTACAGAGCCATAGCAAAGACATTAAACATATTGGTCACAAAACTGGTTTGATAACAAACAGATGCAAAGTTAATTGAACCAGAATGGACTGAACATGTACAGTGCAAAAGATTTCACAAAAAGATGCTACAGTAACAGTAAGCACTGAACTGCACCACAATCTTCTCCCATCCTATATCCAAAATGTCATGTATGTAAAATGTAAATTTTATGAGGATATATTTGGCAAAGCCAAAAGTGTCTAAATACTTATTTCTTCTCGCTTATTGATGAATTATGTGGAGTATTAAACCCTGACAATAATAAGAACATTGACAAACAGCAATAACTTGCAAGTAAGGTAGATAATATAACTAGAACCAAATGGAATAAATGTTTCCTGACCATCTGTTGAGAAGATTCACTTTTACGTTGCATTCGCACTGGAAGCAACATAAGATAATAGGCATGTAAAGTTTCTCATTTCAATTATAGTTTTGATTTATTCAAGAACTTTGCTTTACAATGTGATTATAGCCTTGGTCACACTCTGTTGCTATTTAACAACAAGACAATCAAGAAAATGTCAATGTCCTTGCAGCATTTTATAAAATATTTTTAGAACACCCACACAAAGACAAAGCTAGAGCTGGAACATTATGATGGTATAGATACACACATTCTGGCAAATAAAACATTTTTTAGAACAGGGTGGCATGGCAGTACACTAGGTAGCATGGCAGTCTCACAGCTTCAAAATCCCTTGTTTGATCCAGAGCCTAGGTAACTCCACTTCTCCAGTTTCTTCCCATCTCCCTAAAATGCCAGAAAGTAAATTGCACATGTGAAATTGTCCACGTGTTTGTCCACATGCTCCAATGGACTGTCATCGTATGCAGATAGTATTCCAGCCATCCAGTGTTCCCAGGATAGGTTCTGGATAAAGCATTACTGAAGATGAATGAATGAATTAATTAATTAATAAATTCGAACAGATAGTGTTAAGACCTGAATGTGGCAGTAATGTCTGCAGAAATTGTATAAAATATTTAATAGAACTCAAATAAATAATTTTAGTGCATGAGCATTTACAGTTTATGAAACCCTAATTAAACACAGAAAAGATTTTTTGAATGTTCTTTGAACCAAATGTTTTGAGAATGATGACGTCCTGAAACATCATGCTGATCTTAAACCATTTGCTGGGATGAATGTGAAATTGATTTTACTCTTTTCATAAAGTGTGTCATCAAAAATCATACTTACAAAAATATGCTTGGAGAAAAATTTCAACTTTATGAATCACAGAGAGTGTGACTAATGCATTAACAACCTGTATAGGTATACATCAATAAGCCATAACATTAAAAACATTAACGTTATAATTACTTAGGTTTGGGGTTCCCCTTGTGCCCCCAGGGGTGGATCTAGCCCCTAGATTGGTGATTCTTTGGGTGCTGAGGGGTTACAGGGGGCCTCCATGGATTAGACTTGTTTGTACAGTGCATCCCATCGGTGCTTGATCGGATTGGTATCTGGGATTTGGAAGCTGGGGCAGCAGACTTGAACTCCTCACCTGCTGGACCCGATATGATGTAGGCTGTGTGCACTGGGCACAGATACATTTCTATCATGGCCAGCATTGATATTTATTTGTACTGCACTGGCTTTTCTGTGAGATTGGATCAGACAGGCTATATTTTGGTCCCCACGGACATGGGTGAGCCTTGGGTGCCCATGATCCTGTCACCAGTCTACTGGTATATATTCAATAATCAATTTTAACACATTAATGTCATGACTGATTAGGGTATATTGTGTTTATCACTACATTTTATAGGTTTTAATAGGCTCAGGTAATGTATTTCCAAAAACAGATGATAAATCGGAGCTTGCAAAGTGTTAAACAAACCTTTAACATGTACATCTACATTTAACCACTGCCCACACTAATATGGTCCAGCAAAGATTATTATTTGTTCTCTTCCATTATATAAATGTGCTTTTTCCCAACACACAGATGAGGAAGGAGTTTCATTCAAGCGTAATCGGAACCTTGACATATTGTCGGATTCCCATCTGTAATTTGAAAGTAGAATGAAAGGCAAAGAAAGAAGGATGCCTGCAAGGGCACTAGGCTGTTAAAGATGGCCGTCATCGGCCCAGCTGCCCTTGCCCCTCTCGTATAACAGGCGAGAGGAATATCCTTTTGTTATCTTTCCACACTCTGTGGAAATGATCACCCTCTCCACTTCCCCGTGCCCCACGGAGCCTCCAGAATGAAGCTGGTCGGAGATGGAGAATAGCTACATTTATAATTTTTTTCCCTTGCTCTCCATAGATTAATTTTCCAGGAAGGCCTGTCACTACCCATACTGAGAGTGAGAGAGATAGAGAGAAAGAGAGAAAGTACAAAAGGAGGGGTGGGTAGATATTGGGGCTATGGTGCGAAAATCTTTTTTTCCGTTTTCCTTTTTTCCCTTTGACAGATCATTTTCATGTGGGGTATCAGGGGGTCTGGCCGATAATTGGCATGCAGATTGCTACTGATGGCGTCCTGCAACAGAAGAAAAGAGCCAGCTACTTAGAATAATGAGGCAGCCTCGCTGATGGATGGCCAGGAGAGGAGGTCATACAAAATGTCTGAGACGCAATCCAAACCTGACACTCCTCCCCTCCGTACATTTTTCCCCAATATCACCACCTCCTGCTTTAGCCACTTCTCCTTTCTTCTGTGTTTTATGAAAATGCTAAGCTCTCTCTCTCTCTCTCTCTCTCTCTCTCCGCTTCACTACTTTTTAAGAGCAGGATGTGCTTTTCTTTCTTTCTTTCTTTCTTTCTTTCTTTCTTCTATCATTCCTTGTCTTTTTTATTTATATAGCACTTTATTTTTCAACTGCCGTCTCCTGTCTTTCTTATTACAAAGACTCTGTGTGTGTGTGTGTGTGCTGGCATGTATCAGACACCAGTAGGTAGACAGGATATATCCAATGTCATGCCTCATTAGAGTACTGCACTTTCAATCCTGCTTGAGCTTTAATTATGAAGTGGCAATTAAATGTTACTTTGCAGTGCGTCTTTGTGCAATCACTCAACAGGAATGTACTTCTGTCACCTACCAGAGAGAGAAAACTACTAGAGTACTTTTTCTTGTCGCTGAGGTTACCTTCAAAGGAAAACCTTTTGTACCTGTAGTATGTATCTTTTTCCTAGAAAGGTGTACAGTATATAGTGAATGCATTGCAGGAATAGCATATGTCACTTTGTTCTACATTTGCAGCATGTGAAGCATCGCATTCTATAGTCCAAAGTACAGTCTATGACTAAGAGCTTCATGTTGATGTTAATCATTTTACATTCACAAGACAAAAAAAAAAAAAAAAACTCCTTTTAAGCCCACGTTCACTTTAGGAAGCTAAATAGCACTGAGCTCTGTATTCTCATACACTCGGTTATGTGTTTAACTCCTCTGCCTGACACAACTTGTCTTTAATAGCTGTATAACTTATGTACACCTTATGAAAGTGGTTCTCGAAACCCCAGATGGAAAAAGGTTTAATCTGTGCTCCCTTGCCATGCCTTCGGCATCAGGTTTATTTCTGAACACTCTGCTGGGGCAAGTCAACAGTGTATGTTATTTTAGAAGTGTGTCATTACGAAAATGAACAGCTCTTTAACCTCAGTTTGAGCTATAACCTACTACATGTCAGTCAGGAATAATTATTCTCTGAATGAAAGGTATAGGAGCAGGAATGTTGACACACCCTGGTTCAGACTTTGTGCTTTAGCTTTCTTTACATGTAAACTGCTACATGGAAAACCACTTAACTATGGAGTGAACTGCACGTCTACTCTGCAAAGGTGCTCTGATCTCAAGCTTAGCTGTAATACACAAAGACTATTGTGACAAACACTAAAGAGGATTTGGCTAAAGAAATTCTGTAGAATATGAGGTGCATTCAAGTCAAACCGGGAAGTTCCTATGAATAAAGGTGTAAAACCAAACATTTGAATGGAATGTTTTAAAGACAGCCATACATCTATAAATGATGGCTGAGGAGGCTCAGAGCCCACTACAGTCGTTACAGTGAACATTCAGTGAATTGAATGCCTGATCCTTGAAAATTGATGGATAACTTGTCGGCAACAAGTTATCCACTAGCATCTGTCTATAGGAACTGTACACGCAACCATTCATGAACACTACAGCACACTACAGCAATTCAGACGTACGTTTTAGACGTAAAGCAGGCAGTCCGATCATGGCTCAGGTGTACTGAGAAAACGTTCTACATTGAAGGTATTCAAGCACTAGTGAAAGACTGAGATGAGTGAATTAGTGTAGCAGGGGATTATATAGAGAAATAAAGGGAGTTTTTACTCTCATAACTGCATTCTGTCATTCTGCACAAACAAAAGGTTTGACCTACAGTATTTGACTTGAACACCGCTCGTAAAGTGCTGAAGTCATGGTAGCATTTGTGTCAAAGTAGCAAATTAGTAGACTCAGTACACTCACTCACTCACTCATTCATTGTCTATATACCACTTTACCCTGTATTCAGGGTCACAGGGAGCCTGGAGCCTATCCCTGGAGTCTTAGGGCACAAGGCAGGGTACACCCTGGATAGTATCAATATACAGATACCAGTCAGTGACTATCTTTTCAGCTTGGGGTCTATAGGAATTCAGTTCTGAATTTAGATTTCTGTATATTTGGGGGTTTGCTTGCTCTCTTTATGTCCATGTGGGTTTCCTCCAAATACTCTCCAGATAATCTTTAGATATCTTCCTCATTCTTTCCAAATACATGATGTAAGGAGGATTGGTGACTCTAAATTGATCCTATAGATCAATGTGTACCATGTCTTGTGATGTCTTTGAATCTGAATGAACCTCTTAGTTGATTATGGGGAAGTTCATAATTGTACAACTGTTGCCTTAAAAATGGAAAAAAAATGCAGTCAAACTTGATAGCTTTTTTTTTTTTGTGATCAGTCATCCTGTGTATGAGAGAGATTTAATAGCACAGTAGCTGGAACGGGCCGTGGGTCCTACTAGTTCAGGTTTCTGGCACTACGGTAGCTGTCTCTTACACACAGCCACAAAAATGCCATCTTTCTGTGATCGCTTATAATCCCTGCAGCTATAGTGAATGAAAATGCACACACACACACACACACACACACACACACACACACACGATTTGTGCTGTTATTAAATTCCTTTCTACCCATACATACTGTGGAAGTTAAACAAGAGCCATGATGTACACTACAGATAATCTTTTATTTTAGAGATAAGGGTTTGTATACTCTATTTTACGAGTATACATACATTGACATTCCTTTTATAATACATTCATTCATTTTCAGTTATTACTTCATTCTGGTCAAAGTGACAAGGAATCTGGAGCCTTTCCCAGAAGCACTGGATGCAAGGTGTAAATACACCATAAATTAGAGAAAACTTTGATTTACATTTTTTAAATGGCTGATCTTTCCTCAGATTGCTTTTTTTCCCTTCATGGTTTGTTCTGAATTTTTAAGTCCTTTTAAGTCCGGTTCTCACAGTAATCCTACTACAGTATGTCCACTTTTCCTAAAAACTACTGTCTGGAGCTCTATAACCTCCACTAAGCAAGTGTCTTAAACCCTGGGTTAGTGAGAATTTCGCAAACAGATTGACAATAAAATTTTTGATTCAGAATCTGGGCCTGAATTTTGAAAATTGATTCATAAACGGGCTTTATTTACTCTATTTATGAATGGTATAATTAAATGAATTTTAATTCTGCATTATTCTCAGGATGAGATGTCAGTGAGTTGTAGATGCTTTATGACCCACTACTGTATGTGATATTTAAAAAGTCCAGGAAGAATTGGACTATAAAGCAAAATGTCACCACTGATTCACACATTAATGAGTAATAATTGCTATTATAAAAAAATCCATCCTATGAGGTAATTAAAAGCTTGTGGTCAAGATAAGGCTTTTGTTATGGGGCTATTGTTCTTCCTCCAAGGCCAGAAGTTATTACTCCACCACCACAGCTTTGCTGCCAACCCTGCTGGTCCATTATCTCCCCTAATCCTGAAACGCTTCATCCAGGGTCGTAGCACAAACAGGAAAGCAGGGCGTTAAAAATAAGCCTCACTTTCATCCAGTCTTGTACTGGTTCCCTATTGCAATACATAATCTCGCCAGCTCTCCGCATCAATTCCAGACAGAAAGGCAACAGATTCACTGGTTCATTCTTCACGCTTTACCAGGAAGCTGTATACAGTACACAGCAGATCAAAGGCTTAATTGAAAAATAATTATGGGCACTTAATCATGGGAAGTGGCATGCTAATTGAAGCGACAAAAAAGAAAAAACAAGGCGCCGAGTGGAGGCCCTCCGAATGGCAGCAGAAAGAGGATATTGTGCAAGCTGCAGCCTTTAATAAAGCGTTCGTCTTCAATCCCCTATTGTCTTCCAGATTAAATTGGAGAGGGGCCATTAGTGGAGTTAATTGGCTCTCTAATTTAGATCTGGCCTGGCTGAATGCATAATGGATGGGAACTGCAATGTCCCATGATGTGCTCACTCTGTCACTCCATACTGCTGCACTCTGATTGGTTAATTGCTCAGGAATCTGCAAAGTTTGTGGCCCATCCTTCAAAAGACAGAGCATTTTGGCATCTTCTAGGAACTTTTTACTTCGTGTCACAAAATATTGTCTTCTTCCACACATTTGTCACAGTTATTTGAAAAACCTGAGTCATGCAGGGGATATTAGGTATGATTTAAGACCTTAGAATCTTTAAGACAATATGTATACATCAATGTTTATATTCTGACCTCAGAGTAATCACATTTCTGATTATTGATGTTCACGGTGCAGTGAGTAGTGTTGTTTCTGCATACTGTACCTCCAGGACTCCTGATTTGACCCTGATCTTAGGTTATTATTTGTTTGGGAATGCATTTGCTCTCTCAGTGTCCATGTAGGTTTCTTTTGGGTTTAATATTTTTCAGATTTTTCCCAATCATTGTTAAAGGAAGCAAAATATTTGGACTTCTTTTTGACAGACCCAGTATTCCCACCATTCTCTTTCTTTGACACCACCCAATTCAACATGTTTTAATGTTGAATAAGTATGGACATATTATTAAATGTGTTATTGTTAGCACCAATCCAAAGTATTTAATGAATGCACATTGTAAAAACGTTAATAAGTTAGCAATGAAAGCGAAAGATGATTACAAATGGATGTCATTTGTAATCATCTTGGTTTTGGCCTTGGGCCCCTTGGGGCCAGGGGTAGCTCAGTGGTTAAGGCATTGGACTACGGAAGATCCCAGGTTCAAATCCCACAATCACCAAGTTGCCACTGTTGGGTCCTTGAGCAAGGCCCTTAACCCTCAACTGCTCAGATGTGTAATGAGATAAAAATG
>JAQMYJ010000037.1:12713093-12725397 GCA_030014305.1 Clarias laeviceps
AAATATGTTTTACGCACACACACGTGGTCACAGTGTTATAGTAAACAGTACACGCGTGCACGGATGTTGATTATACCGGTAAAAGACGAGCACTAAATCCCAACAGGGGAGACGATTACCCACAATTCTGCAGCGCTAGAGAGAGAAAACCGTTGGCTCAGTTGTGATCATGTGACTCTCAGTTCAAAACAAGAAGCGCATGCGTGATACATGATACTCGGTACTCGTAAACCAAGACTTGTTTGTTTTTCCAAGTCAAAATTTTTTTTTAATCTTTGCTCATCTTGCAGAACAGTCGCAAACCGCGTTACTCGCAATCCGAGGTTTCACTGTACCTTAAATATAGCTATGTAAAATTAGGCCATTCTTCGTTCTGAGAAATATGACTATTTAGCCCATGTTTTGTGGTATAAATATAAATAATTAAACAAAGAGACAGTGCTAGGGAACTGGGACAGATGGCAACCCTAACTGTAGGCCATTCAAATGTCTGAGTGTTTCATCATAAATGTGAGATATCTCTCAATTTGGGATCTATACACTCTCCAGTTGTCCTGCAGGAGATTCGGGAGTGTCAGTGTTGTTCTGCTTGGGTATAAAGCACAAAGAGGCAACTTCACAGTCAGACCAATAAACTAATTATCTAATATCATGCTATACTGTGATACTTACTGTGAGACTGAGATGAGTTTTGTCTAGCCCGTTAAGTATTCCAAATGTAAACAAACACATTACAAAACCCACTAGCAGGCCTCATATCATCAGTTTCGAAGGTGACTCATTGATACACAAATTAATTCACAAAGACTCTCTTCAGGTCTTCTGGAAAGCCAAAACAATGAGCATAGGCAATTGCCTGAGAAAAACATGCCGTTAATTTGTGCAAGCATGTATTAAAAACATATTTTTTACATCTGGATACAGGATTATAGTTAATTTTCCTTGCTGTCTTAGTTTTGCTCATAGCATTATATAAAAACAATGTATTTTTCATTGTATTAAAAGTGAATTCATTGAAGTAAGAATTCACCTAAGATCACACTAATTGGTTGCATTTTTTATTTACCTGCCATGAAGTTCAGGTTATGCCATGGATGAATGCTAAATATTTTGAAATTAAGCAATCAGAATAATACACACAACAATAGTTTGACTTGAACACAAACACAAAGGTCACTATTAAAAAAAAATACATGTGTATTGTCATTTTATTCATTCATGCACTTTTCTACCTGACCGAGAAGTAAATCAAGTTTTAAAATATTTAGTTTTTATTTTATTTCTGGTGATTCTGTTTAGGTTTAGTGCTTTTCATGATTTCCCCCATCACATACAAAGAAATATAAAAACACAAAACACAAAACAGTGAACATAGTACAGTATATTTCTTTCCCTGAAGCAAGTCATAACACAACATTTCCACTAGATGGAACCTTTTCAGCTGTAGCCTAGAGATCAGCTACATTTATAAACGGTTCTTCAAAAGATTTTTGTTGTTGTGTTGTTATTGTCCTCAAATGATTCTAACATGAAAACCACTTAGCTAGGAAAACAATGTGCTGTAGGGCTCTGGACAACTGGAGAACCCTTAATAGTTTAAATGTTTTAGTTTTTTTTCACTCTAAGAATGTAATTTTTATTGATGAGAATTTTGGATTCAGTAATTCAGAGCACATCCCTTATTGTTCTATTAAGAGCTCTCAGATTGATCCCTACAAGTATTTTATACCCTTGTTGATGGCTTTTGCATAACCTCTGCTTAAACTGTTCATTTACATTCGTCTGTTATTTCTGATTAGTTAAATGACATTACTAAGGCATGACGTACTTGATTTACACCATTTAATTCAATTCAACTTAACTTTACTCAACTCAGGTTAATTCAACTGTATAAATACAGTGAACATTTCTGCTTTAAAATTATTGTATGAGGTGCGTTCAAGTCAAACCTCGACTTGTAATAAAATTTCTCATAAATGAAGGCATAAAATTGGTAGTGAAACTTTTAAAAAAGGCTGTATGTCCATTAATGATGATTCCAGCTGAGGTGGCTCAGAGACTGTTGCAGTCGTTACCTGAACATTCAGCAAGTGGATCACCTGATCCTTAAAAAACACCAGATAAGTTGTCGCCAACCTGCAGAACAGAATCTGTGAGAATTGTACACATAATCATTCACAAAAACCACTTTCACATTACGGGAACTCGAATCGGAGTTATTGCAACATCCCCATATAGTCCCGACCTCGCTCCAGGCCATTTCCTCATGTCTGGGCCATTAAAGGAGTTCTCAGGAGGCATTAAATTATTGTCTTGCTGGAATTTCAAGTGGTCACTAAATATCAAGGTACAAATTGAAGACATCAGATTCTTCTCCAAAATACCTTAAAAGTTTTAAGAATCACACGGTCAAAACTGAAAGTCTCTACAGTGGAAAAAACATTCCTATAAAAGGACTGAGCCACCTTCATGCATGCTTGGAATGGTGTTGTTTTGCCATAAGCTTTAACTTTGTAACACATAGTTTATCCATGATTTCCAGTTTTGTGTCATTACTCTTTATGTGTGGAGACTGGTGTGTGACAAGGTGTCGAATCAATAGCTTCAACATTTTAGTGTCCATCAATACCTTTGTATACTTTCTTCAGGTCATATTACAGTATGCAGCAGTTTTTCTTAGCTGTTCTGTTCAAATGACTTATTTCTCTTGGTAAACTTGCTATTATTTCTACACCACAGCAGGAGATCTCCATGCTGTTCCAGGAAATGGAACTTCTGGAACATCTGGAATTTTTAGCGTAGCCAATACCTTTTTAATGGTATTAAATTATTTCTTCTTTCAGTTTTTTTTTCCAGGTAATTCTTTTGTCTTTGTCAGAAACGCATATGTGGAATTTCTATACTGTATGAAACAAATTAAGTATCAACATTCTCCTACTCCTATTTCATATCAATGTTTTCAAAAAAGCGTGAATTCATAAATTGGTATTTCATGCGGTGAAATATTTTTGAGCACAAGTCTTTGTGTGAGTCAGCTTCCAGTGTATTTTAGCCAATTCAACAACTGTTTTTGTTTTCTACAGGCTGTCGCAAGAGTGTAAACATTACTTACAGTCCACGTCATGAATAGAATTTTTTCATCAAAAGTTCTTTTAGTCAAAGTGGCCTTCTTCCTAAACTAAATGAAGAACATAGAGAGCCTCCTACTTTATTGTTATAACCATCAATAAAGGTGTCCCAGATTTTCTAGTTGTTCTCAAAGTTGTAAAATAACTTTTCCTGAAGTTCAGACATGATGAAGGCAAGCAGAAAGCAGTGAGATTATGGGTCATCAGGATAAACTAAAGTCTTGAAAATATGAAAATAAAGACCAATTCTAAAGTCAGGGAAGGGAAAAAATAGCACTTTCGAGATGGATTTGTTTGTTGCAAAGCACAACATGTATAATTATCCTGTATGTTGGTTTTATAACCAGTCCATACTGAGTGAAAAGCTTCCAACACCCAAAATACAATCATACAGTACATTGCTCAGAGCTACTTACAGGGAGATGAAAATGCACTCCCTGTTACCATGTGTTCTGTAATGACTGTGCCCTCTAGTGGAAATGGAGGAATAATACAAATGACTCTGTGAGTATTGTGAAGGGGAGTCATTAAGGAAGTAGGACGCATATCTGCAGGTGAAGGGCTCTAAATGCCCCCCATTTGTCACCATTTTCACAGAGATCCTTTCATCTTGATCCTCTCTCTGCTGCCATCGCTAATGGACGTCCAACAGTGATTGCAGGCACCCAAAGTATGAGAGCGAGAAAGGACACACTGAATCTTTAGCCCAGAAACTTTTTTTATTTTCCTTTGTAGGGGTGTAAGAAGCTGTTCTGAGGTGTAGCAGGACAAACAAGCGGCAGCTGCTGAAAGGGTGGCAGTAGGCGGGATGTGTTTTGTGTGAGAAATGGGGAAATGTATGATTCAATATTTAATCTCATTTGAGATGAATTGACACCGATAAGAATGGCAAGGTAACCTGTTCTGTTGACAGAGTGATAAGAACCGGTACAGTATTCACTGTATGCACAGGACCTGATCCTTCTGCTTTGAGGTTTCTGTGTTCAGCTTGTGTAATTACTCAGCTAAAGGGAAGGGCTGCTCACTTGGTTTCAGTTACCCCTGAAAATGATCAATTCCATTATTCATTTCAGTTAGTCTGGACCTGGATGGATGGATTCAAAATTGTCATACTGGATCAATAATCATCTTGTTTATTTGTATTTTTTTTCTTAACTAAATGCTATTTTTCATCAACAGTCCAATGGCTAAATCCAATCTTTGTGGTTTAAGAGATTGTTAAATACTGTATCACACAGTGATAATCCTGAAAATGATTCAGAGGATTTAAAAAGTTTTCTCCACAATGTGAAACTAAATATGATTATCAAAAACATTAGATTTCTTAAATTGTTTCAGAATGGTAGATATTATTAAGCAACTCTATTACCAGAACACCAGTTGACTATCACAATTATGTATGCTGGCTGACCATCCGATTCCAGATTTAGTCTTAGAGTAACCTCCACTCTGGGGCATTATCACTATATTTATGGCATTTGCAAGGCACCCTAATCCAGGGGCAACTTACATTTTATCTTATACATCTGAGCAGTTGAGAGTTAAAGGCCTTGGTCAGGGGCCAAACAGTGGCATTCTGGTGGTGCTGGGGTTTGAACCTGTGACCTTCTAATCAGTAGTCTAATAGCCTTAATCTCTGATACCGTATGCAAAATAAATTTTTATTTTTTTTTGTCCAAACGTGTCTTTTATGTCACTCGATGTTACTAAAGCATCTCTCCTCTGCGAGCGTCTGCCTGAACGCCATTTCCTCGCTACTCCTAACCATTTAGGACCCATTCGGAGCTCTCCTACATTTTGGTGGAGATGGAAGTGATTTCCGATTTTAAGAATTTTGATAAATAGCTCTTATTCCTATTGCTGAAAGAAATACCACCTAGACAATTGTGTCCTCTGTGGCAACAGTTTAGGAAGGTCCACAAATGGCCATATATTCCAAACACTGCATCTGTATGATACTGCATTAGTAGCTGTAATTTGAAAGCCTTTATCATCATCATCATCATCATCTACCAATTTGACCAGGTGCCCACTTTTGAACATATAGTAAATTTAGACCAATGTAGTTTAGATGAAAATCAACAGACTTGATATTGACTGAAAACAATGTATACAATATAGGGGGCTTTCAAATCAAACTAGGACTTCTAAATATTCAGAATAACAGAAAACAGTTATAAAAACTACCTTTATTAATAGTGCTTGCCAAGCGAAGCACTACTATTATTATCTCAAAGGCTTATTATTATTTAAAAATTTTTCTTCTTACATACAAAAGTTTGCCACATAACTAGTCCCATACCTTTTGTTGTAGACAAATTATTTTTAAAAACGGAGATTTTTCTACTTTGTTTTCTAAAATAATTCTGTTCACACGACCTATGTTTTTTAAAATATCTTTGTCCACATGAAAACGTAAAACGCCCTGTTACGTGCTGTTAGGAGCATCCCTAATCAATAGGGGGACAATCAGAAGCCAGAAACGTTATTACTAGTTGCGCTTTGTAGAAGTCCAATCGGGTCTGTGCGGTCGGAGTTTTGTATGTAGCCAGAGCAGTGAGCTTCATAGTACGTTTAGGCACCTCTGTTTGTTAACGTAATGTGCGAGTAACTGCGTGTGTACGTACATGCATGTAAAAAGTCCAGTAAGCAACGTTAACAGTCACTAGTTTACTGTACGTCCACTATTTAAATCCACCATTGCACAAAAATCTACTCATTTAACGCAGGTTAAGGCAGCTAATAAATGAATGAATGCAGAGTGGCACAGCAGGTAGTGCTGCCAACTCAACTTCCAGGTTCGGGGTTCAATCCAAAAGTCTCTCTGTGCTGAAAAAGCTGAGCTTTCATTAAATGTGGGTCTGTAGAAAAATAAGTGGTGGGAAAATTGATGTAATCTGTTGTGCAGTGCACGGTGATGTAAAACTAATCTGCAATGTACTGTGGGACTTTATATTTATTTATAACCTAAGAATCTCACAAACATCTTTCTAAGCTACATTAGCTAAGGAAGCATTTCTGGCATTAGCACTAATTATCTAACCACCTTGATTATAAGAAATAACACTAAAGTCATTATTCGCCAAAAACACAAATTTGAAGTTTTATCACAAAATTGAATTTTTATTCTTTAAAATGTAACAACTTCTCAGAAGATTGCTGGGGAATAACATGCAATCCGTGACTTGTGCTCTTGTGAGTGAGTAATGTAGTATCGACCAGTGTTGGTTTCAGTTCACAACAATGACATCTGTGTTTACATTTGTTGCCTGTGAGAAAGCATTGCTTTTTTTTCATGAAGCTGATATGACTCTATGCCACACCTCACCAGCATTTTTGTAATTAGGTTAGGTGATATAGTGAAAGAACACTACTACTCTTTGCTACACTTTGTAGAACAATGCTACTATTATAAAATATTCCTTGAATATTAATTAATTGAGCTATTTATGACTGAGCATGTTTCAATGTTTTAAGCTCTAGTGTCTGAGCAGATGGTTTTCAAGCTGTGAAGCATTGCACTCTGATTGCCTAAAGAGGGAAAAAAACTATTTCTTCTTTGTGATGTGTAAATATTATGACAAAAAAAAAAACAGATCTTACAACATAGTGATATAAAAATGAGAAAAAAAAATCTGTTTAAGTTATAAATGAGCACGAAAAAAACAAAATGAAAAACAGCAAACAGCATAATACCAATGACTCTATGTGTTTATACATAAAACTTAGAAACCATTATAATTTATAACTTGTTGTAGAATAATCTCAGATTACAACTCTGATTTTTTCATAATTTTGTATTAATTTAAGAAAACATAATTTTGTATATCCAGAATTAATTCTACAATTCCTTTATTTAAATTTTTCAAAATGCAGCATCGATTTGTTTGTTTTCATGAAGGAACAAAATTGCAGACAAGAAGTATCATAAACATAGAAACTTCCTCCTGAGTAAAATTACTTCGCACTTTTGCTTATCTAAGTTTCGATACGTTTTGACAGTGTTCCGTGCAGCCTTTTTCTAACCGTTACCCCATAAGTCCCACCCTATCCCCGATGGAGGTGGAAAAACACACAACTCGAGAGAGAGGTGTAGTCATAACTAAGGTCAACGTAATCAGTGTTAGGACATTTGACATAGACTGAGGCTGGGTTTAGCAGCAGCTGTGCTAGCTTTTAGCTTTATCTGTACAACCTTTGAGGATTGTGAGCAGACACCATGGCGGTGACATTGTGCCAGGTGATGGGCTTTGTGCTGGGCCTTTTGGGACTGGGGGGTGTCATTGCTGCTACTGGCATGGACATGTGGAGTACGGAAGATCTGTACGACAACCCTGTTACATCCGTCTACAGCTACGCAGGACTGTGGAGGTCGTGTGTAAGACAAAGCTCGGGATTCACTGAGTGCAGACCCTATTTCACCATCCTGGGACTTCCAGGTAATTTTTTACAACTCCTTAAATTCAGAACATTTCAAATTCTGGGACACATTTGAGGCACTCTGACTTTAGGAAATTATATTCTAAAAATGTATATTGTCGGCTATATTGCTTACACTATGTCATTGAGTATTGATGTATGTAACATTGTCCATGATGTCAAAGGAATTCAAACATTTACAGATTTTAATATTTTTAAAAAAGAATATCATCTAACGATCAAATTATCAGGCATGGCCAATGATATTATAATAAATAACAACCTACATATCAAATAGTCTTAAATTCAAATCCTATAAAATTTTATATAAAATTACCTGACATTTTCATTTAAAAAAAGTAATTGCTATCTATATTTTTTTGGATCAGTGCATTTCCCCCAATTATTTAAGGCAAAAAAAAAAAAAAGTCCTGTGTGGTCAACTGACAACTTTAATGAGATAAAAATGACACTATTATTATTAAGAAAAAAAGACACACCCATAATGGTTCATTTGCGGAAACAGTGACCAAGAACTGTCACCCCATACCTGAATCTGGGAAAGGCACACATGAAAATTTTGTGCAAACATATGATACGGCCATTAGATACACACTGATAAGAAGCTGCTGTTCCTGTTTCAACCTGAGTGCTCAGCGGTGGGCAGAGACTGGACAGACGGGCATCAGGGCCAAGTCACAAATGGCTACATTAATGTTACAGCTAGTGGGATTCATGTTGTCCATACTGGGGACATTTCTGATCAGCTCTGCAACAGCTTTGGACATGTGGACTATTGAAGACCGTGCATTTACTTTAGTAACCAGTGTTTACGCATACCATGGACTGTGGTATTCGTGTGTGGGGACAGAGTATGGTACCACTCAATGTCGGCCATATTTTACTATTTTGGGGTTGCCTGGTGAGTTAAAAAAAATAATAAACAAGGGTAAAGAAAAATCAAAGAATAGTACAATTTATAAACTTGCAGAAAGACAGAAGGAGCACAAATTAAAGGCGCCATTTTTCTGTTGAACAGTTTTCTTTCTGGGTGTGACCCTAGATAAGATATTTTGTTTTACTCCATGTACAGAATAAAAAAGTCTGGAACTATATTAAAATTGCTTAAATTTTTAGGGCTCATACTGATCATAACAAATCGATCAACTATGTATTTGTGTCAAATGTTATTAATTTTATTTAAAAAGTCATTTCATACATAACATAGAATTTGTGTTTCAGGAGGCAGAACAGTTTTCAATGGCTTTCTGGTATATGATGTACAGTAAAGAGAGACACTATAATTACATGTCCTATTATAATATTAACTCCTGATCTTTGTCCCCTGATTGATCCTCAGGCCTCTTCCAAGGTGTGAGAGCGCTCATGATTGTGGCCATCGTTCTCGGAGTTATCGGAGCTCTCATTGCCATTTTTGCCCTTAAGTGCCTCAGAATGGGCAACATGGAGGACCGTGTGAAAGCGACCATGACGCTGACTTCTGGGGTCATGTTTGTTATTGCTGGTGAGAAATGTTTATTTCCAGTCATCAATATTTTATTCTCCAACCTATTATGAATTCATAAATTGTTAATGCACGTTACAATTTCTTCTCTCCAGGGATCTGTGGCATTGCTGGAGTTTCCATCTTTGCGAATTTGATTGTGACCAACTTTGCGCTCACTACCTTTACCTCACCTAATGGGTTGGGTCTAGTTGGCTCTGGTTTTGTTGGCTCACCTCTTACTCCAAGGTAGGGAAATGACACACTTTGGGTAATATTGGTACAATTCTGTTAATTATATTTAATCCCTAGTATTACCATCATTATAATGTCTTGATTACTTATGCGTCTGTCAGATACACATTTGGCGCGGCCCTATTTGTTGGTTGGGTCGGTGGAGGTGTTCTGTTTGTCGGTGGAGTTATGCTGTGTTTGGCCTGTCGTGGACTGATGCCTGAGAAACGGTGAGTTTTAACTCCAATTACAGTAATCTCTTTACCATCTCGGACATTACACAATGGAGAATAAATTACTAGTTATATTTATTGTTAAAACAACTGTGTCATAATCTTGGTTTTAGCTATGAAGGAACAGCGTACAAACCTGCTAGCCAGAGTGCTATCTACAGATCAGAAGGCTATACCAAGACTTATCCCAACAGCTCCTACAAGGCACACAGCATGGAAGGCAGACAATCTAACCAAAGATTTGACTATGTGTGAAAGTTGCTAAAGGGCTTGCTGGATTGATGACCATGGGATATTTATACTACTGGTGTAAAGTGAAACAGAAGCGACACAGTGACGCAGCAGTATGCCTGTAATAGTAATACCATATACAATATGTAGCC
This sequence comes from Clarias laeviceps, assembly GCA_030014305.1. Lineage (NCBI taxonomy): Eukaryota > Metazoa > Chordata > Actinopteri > Siluriformes > Clariidae > Clarias > Clarias laeviceps. Next base: position 12,722,995 of record JAQMYJ010000037.1, read on the forward strand.
CATATCAATTCTGTAACAGAGGCATATTTACTGTATAAAACATCCATAAAGGTAATAATAGAGTTGTAGTAGAGTTAAACCCCTGGTACAGAAAAACATTTTGGTTTTAGCTGAGATCTACTGAGGTCTACTCAGTACCCAGGCCTAATTAGAAAAACATTTTCCTCCTCCTTTTTTTTTTTTGTAAAGAGTGTATTTTCTACTGTTCTTTATTCTAGTTGTGTTTCTGGGTTATTAGATATTTCAAGTATGTTTTAGTAGGTTTTATTTTAGTTTATGATATGTCAGTTATTTTTGTGTTTAAATGTGAGTTTTATTCTAGCCAATGATTTTTGACAGGAATGAAATCATGCAACATATAGCAACACATAAGCACAGAAGTTCATTATTTAACCTGTCCAAAAATTATGGCTTCATAACATGTATGGTTTATTTCCGTTTTACGTACTTGCTTATACAACATTGTACTGTTGTTCAGAGTTTATTTGCCCACATGCAACTGTATATCTAAAGCTTGTCAGCTTTTCAGGTTTGGGCCAAATTTGTTCTCTGTATGTTTTGGTTCAAATCATCGTTGAGATACTACTGTGCTCTGACCTTCAGACTAGGATTATTATATTTTCATCATTCTATGGGCACATGTGGGACAGACAGAGTGTGGGCCAGCTCTTTGCTTATTTGAGAGTTTGATATCTACAATCTTATTTACTATGTTTAAACTAAGTAACATATTTTCTGTTAGTAAAATAAAACTATACAATTCCATATACAAACATTCTTTTCACATTTGTTTTGCATTTTATCTTCTGCAGCTATGCGTTACTTACATTAAATAAATAAAATGATACAAAACAACCATTTATTATTACATTTAATGTCTCATTATTCATACAATTAATGGAGGCTTATTACAATTCACATAACTTTAATAAATATATTTTATAGTTCAGTTACAAAATTTCCCCATACCACACGCATGAATATACACTTCCCTATACTGTTTCAACTACTAAAATGCCAATCTAAAAAAAAGGACAGACTAAAATTCCTTTTTGGCACCAAATCAAAGGCAAAAGTGCACACCGTCGAGGTGACTCCATCGATCAATGCAGGAGTTAAGAATAAAAGCATTATTCTTGAATGAAAACACTGAAATCCCTAAGTGATAAAAGTGTTCTTCACTTGAGAAACAGTTTGTTTTTGAAAACAAAAAATAAAAATTTTTATTAAAAATGACAACAGACTTCAAAGTGGAGAACATTAAAAGTTAAACACAAAGACAGTGGAAAAGCAGCTGTCTTAATGCACCAAAATCATTGAAAATTAATGAAATGAATTAATGAAAGTTCTTAGCTAGCAGTTTAATAAAACAATTATAACAGATAGTTCCAGTCCACTAATTTGATTGGACTAGTGTTGTTTCAGGATTGCTCATGTTTACTGTAACCTCACTGGTGCATTTCCACTTACCTATGTTCGTTATTCTAAAATCCAGTTCTGGCAAAAGTTTGTTATGTTTAAACTCTTACTATACGTTATACAGGCTGTCAGTCATTCGAGGCAACACACAATCCTCTATCCAGCTGCAGTTTCTTTGGGAAAATTTCCTACTTGTAAAAACTGTTGTATCAATCAAGCTGTTGTACTGAACATCAACACAGCTGTGTTAAGCTGTGGCGTCATTCCTGTAGCCCAATCACAGCCATGCTGACATTTAATACAACACTCTACTTGCTCATGCAACACTGTGTTATAACTGTTCACATCCTTTCATTTTGCAAGTAATTAATTTTAACTAAATAATTTTATTAGACATTTAAGGCTGCTATTTTTTATTATCCTTAAATGGCTAATAAAAATGTTTAATAAAGTAATCTCTAATTTATGAAATCATTTTATAAGCCATTTAAGGCTGACATTGTTCCTACAATTTATTATTAATTGTTACTGTATTTCAATAATTATTTAAATCAGTACATGTTATTTCAGACTAAGCATGCTAAGCACTTAAGGATTTTAAGTGACTTGTTCCTCTTTGTTCATTAAAGAGTGATAATAATTGTGCATGGAAAAATCAGAAACCATAAAATATAAAAATAAATACACAAATATATATCATACAAACAATTGCATTATATAAACTATTGCATATAATGTAGCATGAGCATGATTAAATCATAAATATACTTTCTCTTTAAGAAAGTGTCATCAAATAGCCCTTAAGTTGCATTTCATGTAAGTGTAATATAATATAATTTAATTTAAGGCACATTTTCATAGTAAATTGCCAAATAAAGAAGGTAAGTGAGATTTTAAGACTTTGGATTCATTATACACTACCGTTCAAAAGTTTTAGAACACTTTCTAACTCCATGATGGTTCCTGATTTTTATTTCTTTCTAC
>JAQMYJ010000037.1:12736100-12751636 GCA_030014305.1 Clarias laeviceps
TGTCTATATATATATATATATATATATATATATATATATATATATATATATATACACTGCACAGCTTTCTGGGGCCCAAACTTACCTGCTGTCTCCTATACACATCTGCCTCTCTCTCTGCTTCGAGCCGACTCTGAGTCAGTCTAAGTTTCTCCTTCAGCTCCTCCAACCCATCCTTCATCTGCTCCACCTGCATCTTTTTCTGCCTCTCTGACCAACATCACAGAGAGAGAACTTTTCATCAATTGGGAATAGAAATACCAGCCTAACTATAAAGCCTAATTACAAGTGCATTTGGTATATAAAAAAAAATTTTGTTAAAGTGTAGAGTGATGGAGTTAAATATGAAGGGGGCATTTCAGCTCTATACAGATACAAACTTCAGATCCTAAACTCACTGAGCCTGACCAATTACGTTGTAATCAAGTCTTAAAAAGAATTGCTTTAAGAATCTGTAATTTTTTTTTCAAATTATTTGTGAAAATGAATACATTATGCAGAGACATTAGTACACATATATACGCTCAAGATTAATGTTGACACCTTGCACTTTGGCCTCCTATAATGTTTCATATAGGGACAATAAACACAGAATAACTAAAAATCTTATATTCAGTGATGCCAGTATTAACAAGTATAGCAGGACTGCAATATAACGCCAAGAAATGTTTACATTTCAAAATCCACCCCCAATGTTATGTATCTACGTTAGAAATACAAAGTAAAAAATTTGACCTAAGTGTATTACAGGTAATTATCTGAATTATTTGAAATTGTGCTAGCCACAAACTTCTCCTGGCCAAGGAGCTCATTAATATTCCTGACATCACAACAGATGTTCCCCATGCTTCCTGGTCAAATCAGTCATAGCAACCTATGCTCACTCAGTACTCAACATTAACGCTAGCCTGGGGAAAGTGTTCTATGAAATCCCTCATGCAGTTGTCCAAGTCACTTTTGTTAGCCCCCCCTAGCCAATGCCTTGCTCTGAGTCTGTTGACCAATCAGTGACCCTGTTGCTGACTTGCATTCCAAAGAGGGTTGTTTTTCCGACTGTGTGGCAGCTCTGATCTCAAAGGCACTGCCAACAAGTGATTTTGGATTTAAATGCTTCTTCAATCACCTAAAAGCTGCCAGGAAAAACGGACAATAAAATTACACAGAAACAAGTGAACAATAAATAACCAGTGCTCCAGGGCTATCCAGCGAAATGGCCATCCAAAGAATGCAAAGAAATTCCTACAGATTCGGTCTGAAAAGCTTTCCATCCCAAATTCATTGCTAAGCAGGTCCTACATGCTAGAAGAAATTTATAGTAAGTTAGATCAACAAGTTAAAATATTAAGTTTAAGTTCAACAAATCTACCACTGTTCTACCACCAAGATTTTGCAAAAGTGAACTGGTGGACGTCGCTGCACGTGGGCGCTTTCCCCACTAGGAGGCGCCAAATCGCCGCCCAAAAATGCTGGGCATTTCATGGCAGCTGGACCCACAAACAGGTGTATTTACTGTATGCATGAATTTTATATGAATTTTTATTGTTCATTGTTTCTTATCATTATTGTAAAACATACAGATAATTATCAATGAAAAAATATTCAGCCCACCTTTTGTCTTTTAAAATTTTGTCTTCATACTCACTGTCAAGACTTTCTTTGACTGACCAACATTGTGCAGTGGACAAACAAAATGGTATTTATACCTGCATCAGTGATCTCAGGGTGTCTGCGCTCAACATGAGACTGTAAATAAGAGTAATTGACGAAAGACTTTTCACAGAGCTGGCACTGAAATGAGAGGAAGATCAACAGGTTGTATTACTTACAATTTTAATTAAATATCAAGACATTCTTGTTGGCACATGTGGAACCAACATTACTCCAAATGTGTTTTTTTTTTTTTCATTTCATACTGTAGGTCATCTGGTTTATCTATTTATAAGGTGATTTAACATGGACAATTAATGAAGGACGACTAAATGAATTTATTTTTGTTTAACAGACACATACTGTACAGGACAGTGGACAAAACTCATCTCCTATATGTGGTATATACTTGGGAAGTGCTACCAGTGCTACCTGCGGATGGAGTGTGTGGGCAACTCGCTGCCTCTTCTCACGCTGCTCCAATGTTTCGGCAGCCCTTACTCCTGCCTGTCGTATGCACCGTCGCTGTAGATGTTCTTGCAGTCTAATCCGGGTTTCAGTAGCTATGAGTTAGACTTTAGTACCTGTTTTCGCTACTGTTACAACGCCTGTGACATGCTCACTGAATGATGTAAAAGTTGATGATGATGCTGCCTACAGTTACTTTTGAGAAACATGTCTGTGGCATGCCTGCGACGGAACGTGTGTGGGGGTGCAGGAGTATTGTATTGGCCCATCCGGCTTTATGAGTGAATCCGAGAGCACAATGATGGAAAAAACCCTGTCCTGTGAAACTGTCCCAATGGTGAAATATAAAAAATCCCATTATGTGGCTGAGCTACATGTTATCAAAGCCAGTATCAAGAAGAAAATGGAGCCACTTTCAGTTGTTTTTAAAGCAGCGGCGCCAATGGGAATCATAAATTGAGGTTAAGTGAGGTTTAATGTCTATTTATTTCATATTTAACTTCATTTACATATCTAAATGTTTTGAATTTTTGTTATCCCAAAATATAATTATAGTGTTGGAAATTGGTATTTTTGGGTGGCTGGAATAATTACCTGCATTTACATTACAGTATTTGCTATTCGGAAAAAAATCACCTTAAGAACTTGGAACGGAATAAATTCGTATGCCGAGTTACCACTATATATAGTTCCAAGTTCTGATTTTTTTTCCAAATAGCAAATACTGTAATGTTAATGTGCTATACTCCCAACTTTGTGGCAACAGTTGAACTGAAGGCCCTTTTCTATTCCAACATGACTGTGCCCCAGTGCACAAAACAAGGACTATAAAGACATGGTTTGATGAGTTTGGTGTTTGAAGAACTAGACTGGCCCACAAAGAGCCCTGACCTCAACCCCATCGAGTACCTTTGGGATTAAATGGAACGGAGATTGCAAGCCAGGCCTTCTCGTCCAACATACCTGGTGCCTGACCTTATAGAGTAATGGACACAAATGCTCACAGAAACACTCCAAAATCTTTGGGACAGCCTTCCAAGAAGAGTGGAAACTGTTATAGCTGTAAAAGGGAGACCAACTCCATATTGAAGTATATGTATTTGGACACATTGTCATTGCAGTGTGTGTGCGTGTGTGTGTGTGTGTATTATAAAGTATATAATCATCTGCTTTTATTTGATGGTTTGGCTTTATGCAAGTGGCCATTTATTAAGCTGACAGACTTTTATTGAATAGAAGTCTGGCACTATTTAAAGTTGGCTTGCAGAGAGACAGTTTTTTGGCTGCTTTATTGATTCTAAGAAATCCTCATCTGGTGAACAGGATTATGTTTTTTTTATTCCATACGGGAATATACCATACCATGAAATACCTTAATATCCTGTTCTTATGCTGCCAAATAGAACAGACTTTATCTTAAGAGCAACAGCTTCCTACTACCTGTCTCCACTGAACCAAAAACAAAAGGAGAAATGGTCTTGGATGCCTAGCTTTATTTATCATGTGCTTTTTATTATATGTGCCCAGCTGTGATTTTAGTTTAAGGATTTAATTTTAGTCTATCTAAAATCTGTCCTAAATCTAATCTAATCCTAAATCTGTCAAGGGCTCTGACCATAATTTTTTTTAATAAAAAATGTCTCATATCACATTATAATAGTTTTTCACTTTAATGAACACACCTTGTGGTAGTTATTAGCACTGGACTGCAGGAGGAGCTGTTGAGTAGCGATGAGCTTCTTCCTGCGCCGGCTCTCCAGCCTGACTTCCTGCAGCTCTTTCTCGAGTCGCGCTCTCTCTTCTTCCTCTCGCACTACCTGAGACAGCGCCCCCTGCAGCCGCTCCTCCAGTGCTGCCACCTGTGAGCTCAGATAGTTCTGGCAGTGCAGCAGGTACTCTGTGCTGAGCTGTGACATCCGCAGAACTTTTAGCAATGTCGTGTCAATTGGACAGCGGCACTGTGGACACCGCTCGCTCTCCACGGCACAAAAAGTGACAGCACTGATGAACTCCTGCAGCACGTTTATGTCTGTTTCTCTCTCAACACGGTCCACATCCAGTGCTGCCATACGGCGCCAGTCCATCGGCTCAATACGGAGACGGAAGTGGAACGGCTGAGTGGGTATTGAGACACTCCAGGAAGGGGCAGTTGGAGAGATATGTCCTGGCATGATTCGAGGTTTAGGGATAGAGTGAAGAGATGATGGTGATTGATCTCTTCTAAAGAAAAGAAAAAAATAAGAAAAAACAGATCAGACAGACAGAAGATACAGCTGACACTATTATAAACCCTATTGATTAAGAATTGGATGTTACTCAAGTTCATATGCATGTGAATGCTTTTGGCAATACAGTATAGTGTATATGTGTCTATGCAAATTACTCATAAATTCGAGGACATTCTAAAATTTAAGACTCTAAAAATTAATTATCTAAAAATAATGTAAAATTATTTAAAGGGACTGAGAAGCTCTAGGATAGGCAGGCAAGAAGTCCACGCAATCACGTGGTACAGGACTTGAATCCATGGTTAAAAAATGAGCACAAAGACAATGAAATTCAAAATTATAATTTTGGAAAAAGTTAAGTTGCCATGCTTTAAGAGGTTGTGGAGGACCTCATTTTCTGCTTTTGGGGCTATTATCGATGTAAAAATGTAAGTATGGGGAGGAACTGCAGTATGAAAATGGACAACAATAGTCTCTGGACAGTGGATGAAGTGAAATGTCTGATACATCAGTGCAGGCAAAGCTATAAAGAATGTAAAGAAACAGCGCAAAACAAATCTGATTTGACTTCAGTCTGAACAATGCCTTAGTCAACCTAAATGTAGCTCAACTGAAACATATGATCCACGTAAATACTGCCATGACAGTTCCAGTGAATCACTTAAATACCATTTAATACCATGACATTTTGGTGGCACTTTCTGCAATGTCTGACAACCAGTGAGGTAGATGGTGAGGTCTCTAGAAGCTGTAACATTTACAGATTAAAAAAGTAAGGAAACTCAAATGTAGCTGAACATACAGGCATGTAAAAGAGGTGGGTTGTTTTTAGTCAGATAATGTTTTTATATAACATCATGGTTTGATCTTGCTTGTGAGATAATTAATTAATTACTAAACACTGAGCATACCTACAAGCCAAATATACATAGAGGAAAAAACATGGTATCTAAGCAGTATAAAAAGCAGTGCACCCTTCCTGCTTCTGCATTGTTTCAGAGATTTTATTTAATAAGAAGAGAGGAAAGGTGATAAGAGCAAACACATAAACTTCCATATATTTCTCTTTGATACAAGCGAAATTAGTTCAAGCCTTATTTACCCCAAACCAAATTAGTAAAATCCTGTTTTTCAATAGCTAGCACTGAGGCTGAACACATTTCTGTTTCCCTGGAGTGTACACAAACACTCAACAGTTCCTAAGCACCACAGCATCGTTTCACCCCAGTGACTCTTATTTCTAAACAACCAAACAAATGTCACTCGTTCAGTTCAAAATTGCTTTTTAAATTATACTTCTACACTATATCTGATGGTTCAGGCTTCAACATTTCTGTGTGTAGGCCTGAGGCATGCCAAGCAGCATGTTGTCATCTTACAGGGAAAAAGTCTCACCATTTTACTTCAAAAAATCAAATATTTGAGGAGTGTTCAAGTCAAACCAGGAATTGTGATGAAATTTCTTGTGAATGAAGGCGTAAAACCAATTGATATTTACAGATGATGTCAAGCTCAGTAAGGTGATGAGACTCTTAGCCGCAGTAAACCATTTGAATGGCAAAAACATTTTAAAGAAGCCCATATGTCCATGAATGACAATCTCGACTGCAGTCGTTCCTGTAAACATTCAATTATGGAATGCCTGATCTTTGAAAATAACTTGCCACCAGCTTGCAGAACAGAAGCATCTGTCTGTGGAAACTGTACGCACCATCATTTACAAACACCACTTGCATGTTACAGGAACTCTGGGGGTTATTGCCACATCCCCCACACAGTCCAAGCACCTTCACATATTTGGGCCACTAAAGGAGTTCCTGGAAGGCCAGCATTTCAGATGTGATGAGGGCACTCCATTCCAGTTTCAGTGTATTGACAAAAATTCTACCTTGGTATCCAAGCACCAGTGATTTACTCATTTTGGGATAAGTGCATTAGTGTAGATGGGGATTATATAGAGAAATAAATGTAGCTTTTACTCTCATGATTGTTATTCTATACAATCAGAAGTCCCAGTTTGACTCCCCCCCCTGGCATTAAAAAACAACACATTTTAAACAATGACATAAACATGAATTAAAAAAAAAAAAAAAAAAAAAAAAAGCTCACCTATAGAATTTAACATATTAAGTTTGTATGTCTAATATAAATGTTGTTTACTGTATCCTGCTGATAATTAACATAGGCAGCAAAAAGATAGTTTTATATATTTTATTATTGTATAATGAATTTTAATTAAGTATTTATTTTTAAAATAGATACATTTATTTATTTAAAACTGATAGAGAGTGCCTGGATCAATATTTAACATTAATTGTTAAATAGATGACAAGACAATCAGTTAAACAAAAGGTAAATTCTGTTACTTGGACGTTGGGAACGTCTTGTGTTTAGGAAACCAGAGGCAACCTTTTACGCTGCACTCAGCATGTTTAATGAAAAAAAGAAGTGCATACAGATAAATTTCCTATTTTGTTTCTTGTGGTCCAGCAGGTCTTGTGAAGATGGACAGTAAAGATGGGGGATAAAATCGATTCATTCATGTATTCTTTTGAGTGTTAATTCTTGTATTGCTACACTGATTCCAAAATGAATTGTTAGGGCCCAAGCACTAAAGCTAAACCTTTTGGTTGCAGCCAACAGCAAATTATTTTTGGCTCACGCCTTTTGGCTGACAACGAAAGAAATACAACTTAGCGTACACAAGACATAAACATAAACTTTTCTATATTCTCTCTTGATTGTAATAAGATGAAATGACAGTAAATGTTGTTACACCAAATAAAATGTGGAGAAATTACAGTTTAAAAAAATGAAGTGGTTCTTCTTTGTTGCAGGCAGATATGTATGGGGGCTTCAACCTGAAACAATAATATTACTGATTACATTTTAAAGCTTATCAGCTTATTTTTAGATTTAACCTTTAAACTCTTTTCCTGTCAACGATGGGTAGTCAGGGTAGATTATTTATAAAATAAAATAAAACATATAAATAAATAAAATACGTTTAAGCTCGAATCATTCATCGCATGTATATGTTAATGAAGGATGCCAAGAATTCTGGAGCTGACAGTGTGATGATGGCCTGCAGTGTTTCATTCACACAGTAAACACAGTCACAGCTCCAACTGACGCTTCATTACTGTATATACAGCACTGCCATTGCTAAGCTACATGCTAACCACTGTTCCGTTTTTAAGCGTTCTTGCAACCCAAATATTTTATATTATCGGAGAAAACATATTTTCGAATGCTGGAGTATTTATTAAATCTATGAACAGTTCAACAAAGCAAACGGAGTAAAATAATTGCTAATGTTAACAAATGCATCATCTGGCAACCGGGTAAAGTTTCTGACCGGCTAACTTACCGTTATTGCACAGCTCGGGGTCTCGCCTCAGCTCCGGCTCTCTGCTGAACACCAACCGGACCAGCGGCGACTCTCAGCCGAGCAGCTCCGAGAGAGAAACATAACATTTATACAGGTTTAAATGTAAATTAGCAGTGTGTTGTGTCTCTAAAAGCCGGTCAGGAAGCAGCGAGAAGCACAAACCGTTTCCTTGGACACCACCGCGTCCAAGAGGCTGTGTTCCTGTTGCCAGGGGTGTTTCCCGCGTAGTGTACACTAGCTAGGTGCCACGGTCGCGGTTCAAGGTTCAAGAGATTATATTTTCCATTTGTACACACGAGTGTATTGCGTTTTTTTTTCAGACAGTGATAAAAAAGTAACATAACAAAATAAGGATAAAAGGATAAACATACTGTATAATACTGGAATAAATAGTAGAAGGATTTAAAATATCAGCTTATAATTCACTATAAAATTATGTAATATTCACTCACTTTGGGAATGTCAATTAGCCTAATCTGCATGATTATCTAACTGTGGGATGAGACCAGAATACCTGGAGGAAACCCGCAAAGCGCAGGGAGAACGTGCAAACTTCATGCACACAGACCCCGTGGTGGGAATTGACCCTGACACTGGGGGTGCAAGTCCAAAGAAAGACATGCTCTTTTCTTCCCTTGTTTCTTTTGCCATCAGTCTGACTGTGGCTGGAAAGCTGTTATAGAAACATGCACTGTGTGTTTTGCTCTCCATAGACAACGTTTTTGATCAGCTCCCTGTAACCGGACCCGATGAGGCCTAGGATGGTTGTGTTAGCAAGTTGGTCAGCTTTTATCTAGCAATAGAAATAAGCTGTAAAAGCGAATATTAACCTTTTGCACACACCACATACATACACTTACTATTTTAATAGGAACACCAGTACCCCTGCTCATTCGAGCACTTTTCAAATCAAATCATGTGGCAACAGTGCAGTTTTTCAATAATTATCTTGATTCAATATTACATTTAATAGGGATATTATAAAAAAAAAAATCATGATTAATATACTGATTAAGTGTAATATTTAAATGCCTTTTTTTTTTTTTCATATTTGGAACCTGGTCATAAACTACCTGGAAATTTTTGTACCTTAGCTTTATTCAATAGCTTTACAACTGAATTGTCCCCATTCCTTAAATTAGTTTTCTCACTTAAAAACCAAAGACAGCATTTAAACTATATGAAATTACTTAAAATATAAGAGTTTAAAATTTTATTTAAAATGAGAGATAACCCTCAGCGTACATCCCCCTAAAAATGATTTGGTATTCAAATTAAGATTATTATTACCTCACAATGAGGCATAAAAGTTGATGATGACGCTTACTACTGTCCCATTCATTCAGGAATGCCTCTGACACGCCTGTGACACATGCACACACACCTGTGGCTGGTGTATAGGTTAAATTAAACAAGTACATATCTCTATCATCAGCCATAATTATTATTTCTAAACAAACTTTATTCACTCCGACCACACGGGATACCAATCTGTGAAGAGTTTGGCGGGTACTACCTTTAGCCTTTAAAGAAACTGCAAGGTTCTACTGCCTCTAATGCCTTCAAAGTCTTGAGTGCATGTTGAGCAATTGTGAGCATGCAGGTTCATTATCATTTCCTTTTAATAATGCTTTTGATAATGTAACACCATAAAAATGTGTTTCTGTTGTACCACGCAAAAGCTTGTGCACTCTGCACAAAATTGTTTATGTCTAACATCGTCAGTCATGAACAAGCTGAAAAAAAGCCAATTCTGGTCACTGGCTGATTGACTGGAACATCTCTATTATAAATGTAAATAAATAAATAAATAAATCATTTAAAATTGATTTTGGAGTCAGTGTGCTGATACATAAATCAGGATGCAAAAGAATATTGATTTCTAAGTCTTTTCATTTCTATTAAATATCAGAATTAAGATTTTTCTTTTTTTTTTTTAAGTGATCCCAGTGACTTTGGATGCTGCATGGCTGTTACAGTAGATGGACGAGTATGAGCCCATTTTACAAACTGCTGATCTCAAAGACTGAAGATACCTTGTTGATGAAAGAAGGATAATGGTGAGACTAATCTGAGTTGATAGGAAGGCTGAAGTATAGTAACTTATATAAACCCTCTGTACATCAGTGGTGAAAGAAAATCATCTCAGAATGCAAACCACCTACAGGGGGATGGGCTGCTACAGAAGAATACCACATTTGGTTCCACTCCTGTCAGCAAAGAATATAAAGCTACTTTACACAATTGATCAATAGGTGTTTCAGATTGTTATGGTTTTTATTATTGAAATAACTTTGATGTATAATAATAATTTATGTATAATGTGTGTCTCTCAAAAATATAATAAAGACAATCTTCAATAGAAATATATATAGTATGAATTGTTGTGTACCGAAGTAAAGAGATTAAAAAGTGCCTATTGAAGTGACAGTATTTGGGACAGTAAAGTTGTTTACTGATTGGATTGTTGGGTCTCTTATACAGGACCTACTGCCTGAGAGCCAGTACTGAGTACTTTGTGTTTGGATTAAATTCTGTATTATTTGAGTTGCTTTGGATAGAAGTTGCTAAATGACTAAAATCTGATTCATAAAGACTGATGCAATACGTTGAGCCAACACACGGGGGAGCCATTGACCAGGATAGACATTTAACATGTTCAACATTTCACATAAAGTTTAGCATTTCACATGCAGTAAAATTCAATAAAGGTCAATAAAAAAAAAAAACATGTTATTTGACTCAGAGGGTCATTTAGCATGTATTAATAATTCTACAATGAATGTTAGACACTTAAAAATAGACCAGCACTGAATCTACGCCCAGGATGTTGCCCCTTAATTTTTGTTCATTACCTCACCGGCTTGTCTGAATGAACTAAAAGCTAAAAACAATCTACCCCCATGACTCCTAAGCTCAGAATGCAGAATTTCAACATAGCCTTGTTAAAAGTATTTGCATCAGTTCGCGCAAGCCAACTTGTGTTAAAAATAGTACAAGTTTATGTGGGCAGTGTTAATAGTTTTTTATGGCCTCATTCATAATGTAATCCAACAAAAACTGTCTAGTCTGTTAAACATCCTGCACACTGTGCCTAGGATTGAATTGAAATTTCATGGAACTAGCCCACTCTACCAAAATGCTAAAAGTCTCAGAAGATCTCATTCCTGCCACATTTGACACAACACATACTGCAGAATGGTGGCCAAATACAGCACAAATAAAAGTAGTGATAAAAGTATTTCAATGCATGAAGAAAACTTGCTCAAAAGAATCAGGAGCTATCAAGCATATCAAATCAGCTTGTTACATAAGCATTAGATTAATTTCCCTCACTACTTTGACTTTTCCAACTCTATTTTAAGCTAACGTCAGTGGTTTCTTCAGTCTCTTGGGAGCAGTATTCCAGCCTGCTCTGCTCTTACTTTGGTGTGTTTAAATAGATCTATCAGCATGAATTCGCTCTGCCTCAGTGCCTCATCCAATCCTGGTGAACAAGTCCATCCTTCACTGTCTGTTTAACGAGCAGTTCACCTTCCCTGCAGCACAGTGATGAGAGACTTTCTCTTTCACTCGCTACACCTACTACCACCTTCTCACTATCAAAACTGCAATTATGCTTAGAAAACCGCAATCCCATGAAGTGTGTTACATTTCTTCATGCCTGCAATGGATGGCTCCCCATGGACTGAGTACATTCCTATGTAAAAAAGGAAAAAAACAAAAAACAATGATTTAACAAGAGGCTGTGAATCCTTCTGTGGTTTATTAGACAACACACTGCTGTGAATCCTAACTGCTTAGACGTTTGGCTTGGAATAAAACTGAGGGTGTTGGAATAATTTTTAATGAGTATTTTACGCCAAATAGATAAGGAATAAAGGAAGGAATGTGATTTATTAAAAGAAATTAATCAACAACAGGCAAGGTTTATGCCAATAAAGGATTTTGATTCCCGTCTCAGGTCTGTGTGCATAGGTTTTGCATGTTCTCCCGTGCTTGGTGGGTTTCCTCCACATAATCCAGTTTCCTGGGCCAGTCCAAAGACATGCAGATTAGACTAAATGACTAAATACAACACAAATTGGATATTGTGTGTGTGTGTGTGTGTGCGTGCCCAGGGCCCTGTGTCTCCTGGAATAGGCTCCAGGCCCCCTGTGACCCTGTGCAAGATAAGCAATATTAAAGATGAATAAATGAATGAATGAATGAATTAATTAATTAAATCAACACAGAGTCAGAATCATTCAGAACATGCATTATTTGGATTAATGTCCATTAACTAAACTAGCCATTAACAACCTTTTGGCAAAATTTTGACTGGATATTGTTCACTCTTCATAGCAATTTCATAGTGTTTATTCGCATTTGTTGGTTTCCTGGCATGGACCTGGCTTTTAAGCACAATGCACAAATTTTCAATAGTGTTAGTTTCCCAAAGTTAGATTTATTTATTTATTTTATTTATTTATTTTTAGTTTTAGTTTACTCTATTTATTCCATCACCAGTTTTGATCTGTGTTTGCCGTGATGTTGAAAAACTCAATTTTGTTTTAGCTAGTGGATTCTTTAAGGTTATGCTGAAGATTTGTAATGGAGTCCTCCTTCTTCATTATTCCATTCATTTTGTGCAATTCACCAGTCCCACTGGCAGCAAATCAGCTGCGAACAGCAGTGAAACTGATGTTCCAGCAGCTTTCATTTTATGACAGGCCTGGGACTTGGTGTGTCCTGGGTTGTTCCTGACCATCCAAATCAATTTCCTTTTAGCTGAGGGTAACAGCTTGGTTCCACACCTTCCTTAAAAGAAGCTAAATCTTCAAATAACTTATGTAAAAAAATTTAAACTGATCTTGGAATCAGCAGTTGTTTAGAAATTGCTCCAATGGGCATTCCTGACTACTATCCTCTTTCTCAGATCTGCAATGAGTTCCTTGAACTTTCTCATTCCACTGTGTTTTGGTAGGTGGTGGGCAACAAATTGTGTACTTGAGTAAAAGCATACCCTATGTCAAATATTGCTCAAGTAAAAGTAGAAGTGCTCCATTTACATGTCGGCTTGAGTAAAAGTACAAAAGTACTCATCTTTAAATGTACTCAAGTATCAAAAGTACTGAGCTTATAGACTTTTTCATATTAAAACTAAAAATGATTAAAAAATTACTTAAAAAGAAAAAATTTAAACACTAAAAATATGCTGATCAGCTTTAATGATATCAGTGATTATTATTTCAGGTCTGCCTGTCTTCTGTTACAGCAGAACTCTTTGCCAAACTTACAGTATTAATACAAAGAAACAAAATTTTGTAAGGTTGAGTATCTTACACCTTGTTTACCCTGGTTGTACTTCTTTCATCGTAAGCCAATTACACTCCCTGTTCGGTAATTAAAAAGTGAATCACAGATGAGCAATCGAAAAAGTAGAATAAAATGATTCTAGCCTGTTAAAATTCACTTATACCACTTCAGCACTGTTTTTCAGTGGTGAAAATATTAAGTAATGCCAGTAAAAAATATTAAGTTTAGTTTTTCTAATTAATAACAATTGGTCCAGGTGTTTGTTTACATTGAGCAATTCGCTTATAGAAGCTTTTGTTTAAAGTAGATTATTAAATAAAATAAAATTAATGCAATTGCATACCACTGTGTTTATGTAATACAATGTTATAAAAATGTAGTGAAGTAAAAGTGCAGATATTTGTTTTAAAATGTAGTGGAGTAAAAGTAAAAAAAGGTATCTTGAAACTACTCAAGTAAACAGATATGTCAAATATGTACAGTACAAAGTAATTTTACTTGGTTATCTTCCACCTCTGGTTTTGGTCGATCCAATAATTAGCTTTTTTATGTTCGCATAGATGATGTTGTCAATTATAATCGCTAACAGGATGTTGAAGTAGCTTAGGCTTAGAACATAAAAAAAATAATAATAATTTGAATTAATAATCTAAATGTGTGTATGTATTTTTTAACCCTGCAAGAGTAAATTTGACCATGTGCTGATATCAGAAAACACAAAAAGAATGATTGTTAACTTTTTGCTCGAGAAAAACACCAGTTCATAAAAATCACAGAAAACCAAATATTGCCATGGTATGTTGATGCTCATGAGGTGTATGTAAACATCTGAAGGCAGCTGCATATTATCATACACTATAATGAGATAAAAAAAAAAAGATGCATTTTGTCATGACCATGAAATTCATTACCAAGAAACAGCAAAGCCCTGAAAACGTTTTGCCTAGAATTCCAAACTTTTAAAAATGTAACTAAACATTTCCTTCCAGAAAGCTCCATATCATGTATTTTTATTTGTTTACGTGAAGGATTATATATAAGTCACTGTGTAAATTGTCCAAATCTGAATCAACACATTTTGACCAATCACAATGCAGTAATCAAAATCACTGTGGTATAAAAACATTTATTCACAATTTCACCCTTGTTTCCTGTGGTTTAAAATTCTAACCGCTTTGATTGAAATGGACTGCTGTCTCATTCAGGGTGTGTTCCTCATGTGCAGATTTCCCATGATAGTCTTTGGGTCCACCACAATCATGACCAAGATAAGCAATTACTAAAAGTAAGCGACAGCCAAAATGAAATTTGAGAAGTCCAGAGAGAACACTATTTTCAAGTTAGCATAACCTAAAACTAAAACAGGGTCTGAGGGGATTGCATCTTTCAAATTACAAACCAGCCTACCTTTTTCAAAAAGGTGTAATATTTATACATTAGATGTAATATTGTTGGATATAAAAATAATCAAAACATTTAAAAACAGTTATCAGTTGTGATTTAGTTCTGTGTTTTTACTCTTGTGAGACATTCTTTCAAGTCATGAGGAGAATCCCGGTGACACGAGGAGGTCAGCTGACCATGTTTAAAGAGAAGCTGTGAAAATGCAGAGAGGCCAACGCTTCATTGTTGTTTATCCGCATACGGCCAATCACCATTTTTTTCCAGCACTGCATTTGTGGATACCTCAAAAGTGTCTCTTTGTGATTACCTCGAAAGTGGATTACTCGCCATTGGGACAGTATCAGAGGACACTGTTTTTTCATCATCGTGCTGACTCATAAAGCCGGTTAGGCTGATACAATACCCCCACACGCACACACTCAAACAGTAAACTTGTGACTATACATCCATTCACATACACATACAAAAAAAAAAGTCATATTTTGTGCACTACAGTGCCTGTTTTGTATAATACACATTTGGGTGTTGTTTGTGTGTCTTTCATGTTTCATTTTGTCAACACCAGCAGATGTGATAAAAGTCTCGTGTTTGTGTAATCTTGGCTAATATATATATATATATATATATAAACTTGCTTTGCTTGGCTTTCTACTGATCCAAACAAGTGTTTATCAGATGTACGCACAGTTGCTCATATACCCAAAATGCTCTGCATGACAAGGCAAATTTTTTGCTAAATTTTAGTGCTTAAGGCGAAAAGTTCATATTCCAAGGTACCACTGTAATATGATTGCAATTCTGTTTCTGGGCAAAAGATCATGTCTTTCCATTATGTGTTTGCTTTAATAAATTTGCAATTTAGAGTATTTCTAGCTAAAGGTGCAAATTACTAGGAGGTATTTACACAATTAGATGATTTTTTCCCCCCACCAATATGATTTACTGCAGCATTAAAGTGATTTGGGAAAGGCAACTGCATGTGCAAATGAGTATGGCCTTAGGCAAGGTATTATTTTTCAGAAGCACACACACACACACACACACACACACACACACACACACACACACACTCACACACACACACACACACACACACTCAC
>JAQMYJ010000037.1:12758701-12776420 GCA_030014305.1 Clarias laeviceps
TGATCACCTTAGCTGTAGTTGTCCAGTCAACTGGAAGCACCTCCTGACAACCCAGAGCCTGTCTTAACTCCGCCCTGTAAACTGCACAACATTCTTCCTTTTTCAACTTTCACCACTTTGTCCTCTGCTCTGCCTTTGTCCTCTTCACCTTCCTCACCACCAGGGTCATTTACACACCACCATCGTGTGTTGTCTGGCTACACTCTCCCCTACCAACACTTTGCAGTCACTGATCTCCTTCAGATTACAATGTCGACAAAAGATGTAGTCCACCTGAGTGCTTCTGCCTCCACTCTTATATGTCACCCTTATATGTCCTGCCTCTTCTTGAAGAAATTATTTACTACTGCCATTTCCATCCTCTTTGCAAAGTCCACCCCCAGAATTAAAATCCGCATCAATCACCACTCTCTCACCTCTTGGGATGCTCTGCATCACTTCATCTAACTCAAGAACTCCAGAATTTCTCCTTCTCTTCTAACCCACATCCTACCTGTGGGGCATAACCACTAACAACATTGCACATCACACCATCAATGTCTAGCTTCAGACTCACGAACCTATCTAATTCTCTTTTCACCAGAATATTTCTTATAAACTCCTCTTTAGGATAACTCCTACTCCATTTCTTTTCCTATCCACCCCATGGTAAAACAACTTGAACCCTGCTCTTAAGCTTCTAGCCTTGCTACCTTTCCACCTGGTCTCCTGGACACACAGTATATCTAACTTCCTTCTCTATAAGAGACCACCATTCGGATTAGCTTCTTTCAGATTGCAGTTTTTCCTCAATAGAGCTCAAACTTGTGCTTGTACTTGTGCTTCTATTTCCAGCTGTTTTTTTTTAAATTCTATTTCACATTACATTTTTGTCTACTCATTTACTCACTGATAATCTACTGTATACTACTTTATCTTGTATACAGGGTCACAGGGGGACTACAACCTATTCCAGGAGACATTCTGGACGGGGTGCCAATCCATCACAGGGCAAACACATACACACCACCAATTAGCCTAATCTGCATGTCTTTGGACTGTGGGAAGGAACCAGAGTACCTGGAGGAAACCCATCAAACACCGGGAGAACATTCTCCATGCACACAGAGGCAGAAATCGAACCTGGCCTGGAATCAAATCCAGACCCTGGCGGTGCAAGGCAACAGTGCTAAGCACTAAGCCACCGTGTCACCTGAGGAAATTATAGAGATGATATAATTTTCAGTTAATTACAATATTTTATTTAAAAAAAAACAAAAAAAAAAAGACTTTAGTTCTATTACTTGTGTATTAAAGTGAGCGTAGAATGATTTAGACATGGAGTATAAAAATGACAGCTACATTAATAACATTAGCCCTGCAGCCGAGACAGGTTTAAAAAATGGCTGAACTGTTTCTTTAATGACTGTTTCTTCCACGAAAGCAACATATTTTTTGACGATCGTATTACAATGGAGCGAACAGCTGAGACTTTTACATGTTGCTGCTGTGTTGCACCTGACTGGTGACAGAAGGTGAATGAGGCTATTTTAAGCAGCAGCAAAACACAGCCGATTTGGCAGGCAGCAATTTCATGCACAGCTGGAGTCTTATATCCTTCATCCCTCTATGCTCAGTGTTAAGGGAGTCAAGGGACACTGCACACCAGGGACAAACCACAAAGAATGTCTCTCTCTCTCTACATAACTTGTCCTTTGTATTTCCATATAAAATAGTCTCCAGTGATAAGAGACTATGATATGAGCACGTACTATATGTTGTCAGGAAACTTCATCTTTTGGCTTAAATGCACATTTTTTATTATTTAAAACTATTTTTAGTTGTACAATAAAACAATAATAGAGTTAAATCGGTGGCACAGTGATTCAGGGTTTAGCACCATCACCTCACATCTCAAGGGTAAGGGGTTTGAATCTCACCTCAGGTCTGTCCCTGTGCTTGGTGGTTTTTATCCAACAGGCCAAAGACTTGTGGTGATCGCCATTTTCAAACTGACTGTAATGTGTGGATTGTGTATGTGCGTGTGCTTTGCAATGGGTTGGCACCCCGTCCAGGGGGTACTTACGTAGAAATTTCTTGTGAATGAAGGCATAAAACTAATTAAGATCATCATTAAAAGATGTCAAGCTCAGTGATCAACCATGGTGATGTGACTCTTAGCTGCAGTAAAACATTTGAATGGTGCAAATATTTTAAAGAATGACGTACGCCCATGAAAGACTATCCTGGCTGAGGTACCTCAGAGTCCACTTGCGGAAAAGCCACATCTGTCCATGGGAACTGTTCACACAATAATTCACAAACACCATTTGAGCATTATAGGAACTTTGCTCTGAGTTGGACCATTGGACCTTTAAAAGACATTCTTGGAGGTTTCCATCATTAAGCAGGCATTCCGATCATGGCTCTGGTGTACTGAGAAAACTTACTTGATGGTATTCAAGCAATAGTGAAATGCTGGGAGAAGTGTATCAGAGTATCAGGGGATTATATAGAGAAATAAAAGTGATTCAGGGTTTTTACTCTCATAACTGGGTTCTGTTATTCTGTTTAATCAAAAGTTCCAGCTTGACATGGACACCCCTTGAAATTTATGATAACTGAAGTATCTAAATAAAAACTAGATAGAATTAATTTTTTTATGACAGAATAGAATTAGAAGTAATCATATCAGAACTAATATTATATTATAATGTTTTGTTTTACAGAGTACTGCTTGGAAAAGAGAAAAAAGACTAGTGGCCTGTTTTTGCTTTAAATTAACATAGGAAAATGTACAGTACATAACCAAAAATCATGGCATTATTCCCTGGGTCATGGCATTATGAACAACTACCACTATCATGTTTTATTGTGGACATTGTGTTCTCTTTACACATTTGAGAATTAGAGTAGACCTGGTATGATGTGTACAACTGCTACAGAAAAGATTTTGCACTCATGACAAGTGTTGTGCATTACAGTACAGCTCAGCAGCAGGCTCCCAGATGTCAAGGTCCCACATGACGACCAATATAGACAAACTCCAAGAATCCACCCTCTGACTTCGGAAAACAAAGACAGGACACACTGTCATGGTCATGACCTTTTGGACTAATAATGGATCTTCAACTGTGGGAAAATATTCAGCTAAAAGGTCCAGGCTGTGAATTAAGGACTAATTGTCTCCTTTAAAAGTGCTGATTTCAGTAGCATAGCTGTTTATAAAGCAGCCAAACAGCATAAACCTCTGGAATACATCAGGGAAGTTTAGATGATACAGCTGCAAAGCTTAGGGGGAAAAATTGCCTTTACTTATGAAACATTATTCATAAAGAAATTCCATCATAACTTAAATAATTTCTGTTTGAATAGCCCTTTCAGGACAGGAAAAAGGACATCAGAAGCCGGCCGGACTTGTTCCGATCATGTCTTTTTTGTTGAAATAAATATATTCTTCTGTGCATGTTATCCCCATGTTGTGGGTAACATTAGGTGACTTGAGTTTCTGGGAGGGAAAATTAATTCTATTCATGATTGGTAAAGAAAAAAATGTCTTCCACCAGTATTTCCTTTCATCTACTGGGTCTCTGGCTGAGGAAGCAGCACTTATACTGTAGGTTCACTGTTTTATATGTACTATGGCATCAAATCAATAATAGATGAGACTGAATTCTTATGATCAATCGTAACACAGAAGGTGGGATTCATCAGAAAAGACAGGAAGTTTAACCTAAGCTCAAAGCTTATTTATCATCATCATCTTCTTCTTCTTAAAGGTTGCAAAAATTGGTGCAGCCCTAATATTGAGGAGTAGACTATTTCACACATTTAAAGCCATAACCACAAAGGCGTGATCTCCTTTTATTGGGGTAACTGGGGCTTAACCATAGCCACTTGTTTGTTGGCTACTACCAGGCACATCAGAAACTTCTCCCAGACCATACAGTATACACAAAGTTTTAGTTGTGGACGCTGGCAAACACAAGGCAGAATGAAATCTACATGTGTACTGACAGAAGGTAAGGCTGAGGAAAA
Source organism: Clarias laeviceps (assembly GCA_030014305.1). NCBI lineage: Eukaryota > Metazoa > Chordata > Actinopteri > Siluriformes > Clariidae > Clarias > Clarias laeviceps. Next base: position 12,762,719 of record JAQMYJ010000037.1, read on the forward strand.
TTATTATGCCTTACAGAGGGTATGAAGCTTCTAAACAATATGAATAACCTCAATGCATATAACATAGCAGCAAATGAAGTAACTTGTTCCTCTTTCTTTTTTTTAACATGTGAGAATTATCATAGCTGATAAGTAGAACATCATCGTTGAGTAAGTCTCTCATGCAGTGCCAGGAGCAATGGAATATTCCACAACACTTTTTATATACTGTAGGCTTCCACTGACACTGAGCCTGCATCACCATAGGGAGAGTAAAAAAAAGCATTTTTCACCCCACACTTGCAGGTAAGCATGGATCACCTTATAGACGGCTTGTTGTGGAGGCTTAAAGTGATGACAGAGCTTTGTGATGCCCAAACAAAAGCTCTTATCTGTATGGAGGTAAAATACAGCTCATGGCTGGTAGGGTATAGAAATCCATGCAAATTAAAAATGTCTGCTGAAACATAAGCTGCAACTACATTAAAGTACTTATCTAATCATGAAAAATGTTCATTCTCTTTATCAGACTAATGAACACTACAGTGGCCTGATGATTCCAATGTATTTCCAAAGACAAAAATAGCCCAAATTGTGAACTGTAGAACTCTCCAGAATATAATCAACTGATGCACCATGAGCTGCTGACTTAAATGTCATTTAGTAAAATTCAATTTAATTATTGACCCTTTCCAATGCTCAGCATTCCAGTCTTCATGCTCCCTAACAAACTGGAGTCTTTTTTTTTAGATTAGTCTCACTGATTTTCTTAAGGCTACACAGCTGTTTAGTTGAGTTATCTTGAGTTATCTTCGCACTTTATATGTGGGAATGCTCTTACTTTCACATGTAAACATCATATCTGTGAGTTCTACTGTTTTTTCCCCCGATTTGATTTCACTACTCATTTAAGTGATCTCCCATTATGTTCATTCAGGCTGTTTTTTCGACCACATTTATTTCTTAAAGATGATGGCTCACCACTATCCTTCCAGGTTTTAACGATGCATTTTATAGTTTTTGACCCAATTTTAGTATTTTCAGCAGTCTCCTAAATAGTTTTATTTGCTTGCCAATAATTTGATCCTTCTGAAACATTCTGAAACAGTAACATCTTTGCCATGACCACAGGATATGTCTTCTGACATATTTTTTAAGAAATAAAAAGCTACTCACTGTATCAGTTAAATAACTTATGTGAAACATATTAATCACTGCAGTAATTATCCAATGGGAGGCTCTTACATCTTTGCTTAGTTAAATCCAGGTGGTAACTTTTTTGACCACCAGGTGGTGTGGTGTACAGGTAAAAGGAGTTCCTGGGGGGAGGCAATTTGATCATGGCTCTGGCACCCTAAGGAAATTTTCTATCTTTGCGAATGTCCAGTCACTAGTGAAACTCTTTAATAAGTACATTAGTGTATGAGGTTATTATACAGAGAAATAAAAGTAGGTTTTACTTTTATAAGTGTTTTCTCTTATTCTTCACAATTAAAAGTAACAGTTTGAATTGAACACCCCTGGTGTATAGTAGTAAATGTCAAATATAACCACAAATATTTACTAAAGGCATCTATGGTAAAAAGGGGTCTAAAGTATATTTTATATGGCTCAATCTTGTGTGGATCCATAAGGCTGGAAGTGCACTAACTAGAAATTCATGATTTTTCATCACAGGTCATGAAATGTCAAATAAGAACAAATTAATGGGACTATTAAAATCTGGAGAGTATAATTCGGGGTTGAGATGGGGGATCTGGATTTTTTAAAATTATTTATTTAATAATGGAACAGAAGGTTTTAGGATTTTGAAATGTTAAAAAAAAAGAAGGTAAATGTTCAATATCTTGAAAATGTAATCAAATAATCTGCACTCATTCTTTGTCCCTGTTCAATCATAATCAAATGTGTGATATTGACCATGTTAACTGCTTTGTACCTCAGCAGTTAGCTCAGATTTTTCTCATGTATAATCTTTTCTATTAAAGCTTATGCTCAGAAAATCTCATGGAGTTGATAAGGTTTTAAATAGCTTGAGTGCACTCTGCCACTGAAGCAAAAAAGGGGATCTAGCACATACTAAGAAACTCTGAAATATATGTAACTGCAACTCTCAGCAGATGTTCCTGGTCTGCAGTGGTCAGGACATTCCAAAAGTGATCCAAGGAAGGAAAACCGGCGAACTGGCGACAGGGTCATGGGTGGCCAGGGCTTACTGATGCACATGGGGAGCGAAGGCTGGCCTGTGTAGTCTGATTCATTAGAAGTGCTAGTGTAGCTCAAATTGATGAAAATGCTGTTTGTAATAGAAAGGTGTCAGAACACACGTGTACACAGAGCCCGTGATGGAACTCAAACCAGGACCCTGGAGGTGCAAGGTGACCCTGCTAACCACATAATGCTATGGCTGATCTATAAATATAAATAGATATATATCACATTCTCACTAGTGCACTCAGTTTTCTGGACACCACTGTAGATTTAATCCAAAATATAAAATTTCACATATACACATGGACATTGCAGGTTCTTTGGATTCTCTGCAGCTGATGATGCAGATGGTGTTTGACCACAGGGACATGACAAAAGGAGAACAATGGCCTGGAGTTTGAAAAATCCTTCAGTTCTCCCCCCTCGGTTTACTTTCTCCAGTACTGTAGATGGCACTGTAGGAGATGCAACTCAGCCTGACTTCACACAGCGACAGTACACCGAGGAATAAAGCCCGAGAACCAGAGGAAACCGCGCGCGCACACACACACGGAGAGGTAGTAGCATTTGGGAGAGCTCACAACTGTGGAGCACTTCAGCCAAGCAAATCGCGCGCGCACACACGTGCATCCCTGAAGGCAGAACTGAAATGCGATGCACTTGATGAAGCCGGCGTGCAGACTCTGATCCTCGGGTTTCTGCACTTTTTGTAGAAAAACCAGCGTTCCGGCTCGCGCGTGCGTCTCTGCTCAGCGACTTGCGGCATGACATGCAGATAGATCATCCTCACCAGCACCGCCACCGTCATCTTCCTCCTATAGTGTGGTTTAATGGGGCTCCTAAGGATCATGATGCCGCCCAAGTTTCAGCTCCTGGCGCTGGTGCTTTTCGCGCTGGCCATGCTCTTCATCGAGAACCAGATCCGCAAACTGGAGGAGTCCCGAGCGAAGCTGGGTAAGACGATCAATCGTGCATCTCTCTCTCTTTTTTAATTAATTTTTTTTCATTCAATCCTCTTCTTTTTCCAAACACGTGTGCACATTTTGTGTGCACAAGTTTACATTTTGCATGAAGCAGAGGCAGTGCATCAGCTGACCAGCTCTCCAAAGCTATTAGAAATACATGTCTTCAGGCAGGTGCAGAGTAACTGATGCTAAGCTTTTTTTTCTCTTTGCTTTCTAGTTATCTATCCTCCTGTCTGACAGAAACCAAAATCTACACTTGACTAACTGAGCTGGAAATAGCTATTAAAAAAAAAAAAAAAAAAAAAACTTCATCAAATAAAAAACAGCCTGGTTACAGGTAGTGTCCAAGATCTGTTATCAGCCCGAGCTCAGGTATAAAGTGTACTAAAAACAAACAAAAATATTTATTATTGTTATTAATATTATTTTGTTCTCGAAGGGGCTGCACGTTGGCTTGCTGATTAGCACTGTGGCCTCACACCTCTAGTTTCGATTCCCACCTCAGGGTCTGTGTGCAAGGAGTTTGCATGTTCTTCCAGTGTTTCCTCCAGGTTACCTCTCACAGTTCAAAGCCTACAGATTAGGCTGATTGGCGTTCCAAATTGGCTGTAGTGTGTGAATGAGTGTGTGATTGTGTGTGTGTGTGCGCGCTACAATGGATTGGCACCCCATCCAGGGTGTATCCCGCATCATGTCCCAAGTCTCCAGGGCCTGGGATAGGGTCCAGGCCACCCTGTGACCCTGTATACAGGATAAAGCATTATAGACTAAGGCTGACTAGGTAACTTAAAACCATTTTTTTTTTTTTTTTTTTTAATAAACTCTACACTATAGGAGCTGAACAGTGTTCACAGCTCTAACACCTCTGAACCCACATGAGAAACAGATGTTTTTAATGAAGACCTGAAAATACTTTTGAGGTTGATGATCCTTCTGTTTTCAAATAATAGAACGACAGTGTTTCTACATAGATAATAAAAAAGTATAACCTTTATACTTTAATTTTAATATATTGCTGAATTTCTGTGTAGCAAACCTCTCATCAGGTGATGTATACACTTAATTATAATTTCATAAGGTAGGCTCATCATATATAGCAAACAGCCACAACACTATCGCCCCTGCCAGATGAATTGAATAACATTGATTTTTAATTATATGCCAGTACACTGGTGACACGATCATGGGCACCCAAGGCTCATCTATGCCTGTGGGAAGCAATTGTCAGCCCGAGCAACAGAAAAGTCAATTTAGCACAAATTGCTGATGAAAAAAAAAAAGATTGCTAGCTATGATGGACAGACATCAGAACATCCAGTGCATCACAGCTAGTCATGTTTGGAGCTTAGCAGGTAAAGAGTTTGAAATGGTTGACCTGAAATCCTTGGGCTGCCCTACACTTGTGGCAATCTAAACTCGCATGACCACATATTGGATTATAGTGGAACCGCAACATTTTACCGCCTCCAATGCAAACTAAATAAAAAATGGGAAAAAAAAAAAATTTTGGAGTCGGTGGGGCGATACACACAAGAATTGCCATACACCACTGAATCGATCCCCCCCCACCATCTCTACAATAATTTGTCTTAATGTTATTGGTGATCTAGCCCATTTTTTTTTTGCTATGAAGAATAAGTCTTCCTTTACCCCATGGATAAGTGGAAGAAGGACCGGAGTTAAGCAGATGGATTTTTCTCAGCACAGTAATAACCCTGATGTGATAGCAGTATGGTTGTTCCATTACAAATGTATCAGACACAGCAGCGATCCTATCACAGTCCCTTTCCACGGCCAAACTGATATAAGGTTCTCGCAATAACACACTTTAATAAAAAGAACAGTATCCCAATAACAAAGCTTAAAAAAAAAAAAAAAAAAAAAAAAAACTCAAAAACAAAAATATTAACACTTATGGTCTGATGTGCATCATGCTGTTGGGTAATACCATGTTGCATTTGTTTCTAGAAGGTTATGCTGACATAAGGTACTGAACCAAATGCCTTACTTATATGGTTCATGTTTCATACTAAAGCCCCTGAATTTAGAATTTGTTGTCAGTTTACCCCCCTTACTTTACCCTGCCTTAAATCAAATCAGTCATTATTTTAGGTTATGTCATGATTTTCTATATTTACTGAACACCACGTGTGCTGTTTCATAACAGTCTACATAAATAATAGGCTACAGCCATTTTACCATACCATTACATTTGCTAAAAGGTAGTGCCTAGGTGCTCTCAAGCTTTACAAGATGTTAATGTCTTGAGCAGGTTTGCCAAGCCGAGTCAAATTAGCATGCGCGGTCGTGTTGGCACATAAATAAAACAGTATTGGAAGTTGAAGGAATAGCTGTGAGCTTGTTGCAGTATTAAAAAGGATTGGATTTCCAATACCTTGTGCCTCACAATGGGATGCAGCCATTAATAGAAGGTTTTTCTCTGATGGCTTGTGACTAGTTTAGCTCAGTAGTTTAGGACTGAAATTCCAACAAATGACTCCAACGATGGAAATGGACTTAAACACCTCTCCTGTTATACTGAACAGCTTGGTTTCTCCCAAGGTTTATTCCTAATGTTATCTCAAGGAGTTTTTCCTTGACACCGTCACCCCTGCCTTGCTGGACAGGAACATTCTGATTATTATTATTATTGTTAAAAGCGCTATATAAATACAATTAAATCGAATTGATTTGAATCTAATAGACCTAAGCAATGCACCTGTATGGTAATAAAAATGCTGTTAGCTCTAGGAACATGGTCATTGTACTTGACAAGCAATTTGGCAGCCAAAGATCCAAATCTGCCATTTCCTGGACATTTTTATTTATTTATTTTTTTTAATGGAGACTCTTTGTCTGATATCTTTGTGGTTTTAGATCATACTTGGTTTGTTAGATGAACATTTCTATCATTTATTTCAACACACAGCCTGTGGTCATATTTGTGGTCGATGTATAATCCTAATCCTATGTTTTCTATAAAAAAGAATTATGTATTTAAGTCCTATAGCTGTGCAAGTGTAGAGTATAAAATAACCAGCTGAAATGGGCACACAATCAGAATCAACAGAAATAGCACTCAGAAAATGGCCCTTTTTCCCCATTGGCTTGTATGAGACCGGCTCCTGGTAATTGCACATGTCCTGTAATGGTGTGCGAGATGATGGAGGCTTTGCAGTGCAGGTGCACACTGCTGGAACTGGCATGCCTGTGCTTTTTTTGGCTCAGCGCCTATTGTAGAATGGACCAGATGAAGTCTAAAAGCTTCTGCTGAATTCATTGAGCATTTAACAAAGTGGGAAACGTCATCCGAGCTGCCAATTCTGTGGAGGAGAACAACAGAGATTGGGTGATTTTTCTCTTCATAAATATGTCGGAGAGAGACACACCGTGTTGCTGAGAGTAATATGACTTGGTCTGATTGTATCGAATAGGGTGTGTAATTTCCTTTTAAGGGCCGAACAGTTCTTTTTGATTGTACTGTGTGTGCATTTTCCACTGTAATTTTAGCTTCATTTTGTATTGCTTTTCTTTTGCATTAGCGCTACCCTGTGAAAAGGAATCAGCATGCTCAACACTGAATGCTTGATTTATATTGAAGGAAAAATGGATTTACTGTAGTACCTTGTACTATGTCCTGCTAATGTGAATTCTGCTACGGGTTTATTATGACTGTGCTTCCCAGTTCCATATGTTTCTGCTGATGTTGGTTATCATTTACTTTATTTTATAGGTATACATGAAAGATTTTTTTAGCATCAGTCTCGCTCACAAGAAAGATAATGTCATGCTCTATAACCAAATGTGCGGAGGAAATGATTAAGGTTGGGTTTATGAGAATAAAATTTAGTAACTCTTAGAATGTTGAAACTGCTAAAAATGTCCATCATCAATAAAGGCTAGGATGATGGGTCTTGGATAGGACTAAAACCAGTACTTCATGTCAAATTATAGAGAACTATGACAAAATTGTACTGTTGTGCTTTTGGATAACTGTATTACTGTAAGTGCATAAATGTATAGTTTTAGATTTTATCATAAACTCAAGTAAATTTTTACTTGGTCTTGTCTCAGGCCTATCCTACAAAGAATCCAAGACTACTGTCTCAATGACTAGCATGGGTTTGATCTTGACATCGACCCTTGTGTGTGGCATTGATTTTGTCTTGGTGTTGGTTGTCATACTTGATCTTAACTTGGCTTCATTGGCTCTGGTCTTGGTCTTGTTTCAGTCTTGGCTAAGGTGGTCTGCAGTCCAACTCTATTAATTTATGATGTAAAATAAAGAAATTAATACAGTTACCTACCACTTGTAACCATTCAATCTACCATAACTGCATTTTTTTTCTGCAACAACTCAATGTCAAGACATAACTTCGATACCTAGTAAATCTGTTAATCTTTTAAACAATTTAAAACCGACTTTAAGTTGATTGATGGATAATGTGCTTTCTTGGTGCTTGGTTACAGCTGCTGTAACATAAGCGATAACAGCTTTTTTTTTTTTTTTTTTTGCGTGTTTGCCACTTAAATCATTCAGATCATCAAAAAATTAAAAACAAATATCCCAAGTAAATACAAAATGCAAGTTTTAAATGATTTCATTTATTAGAGTGCAGAATTCATGGTTCCATTAATTATGGCATCTAGATCCTGAAGCCCAGACCATCACACTATCACCACCATGTTTGACTGTTAGTACAGTATGAAGTTATTTTTATTAAATGCTGTTAGTTTTACGCCAGATATAACAGGCTGCACACCTTCCAAAAAGATATAACTTTTGTCTCAATCAAGATGTATTTGACAAATGCCTTTGTGTTCTTTTGGCCAGTATTGCTTTTCTCTTTGGAACTTTCCCGCTGATGTCACTTTTGTCCAGGCTCTTTCCTATGTTTCAATCATAAACACAGACCTTAACTGAGGCAAGTGAGGTTTTTTTTATGAACTTGTGGATGTGCTATTGTTCTGCTCTGGAAGTTATATTTTATATTTGCTCGGGTTATCTTTGTGTAATATTAAAATTTGTTTAATTTTGAAAGATATGCAAAAAATACAAATCAGGATGATCACAAAACTGTAATTGGGGAAAAAAACATCATCTTTGGTCTGTGTGTTAGTAGATGGTGAAAATGTGTGTCAAAACCCAGTTAAAGTAATATTTTGTGATTCACTCTTTACTACATAAAGTTCATCTGACTTTACCTGTTTCCACTTAGAGCATTTTACGCAATCAGATGAAGTGGCATTTTGGAAGGCTGGCCACGTTAATCCAATTACCTTGTTTAATTCAGAATGGTCCACGCAATGCTTCTTTTAATTCGAGTAAGTAGATTTTTATTTAAGCCACCGTCATATGCTAGCCGTACCAACCATGTACAGAATGTGTATGGAGATATGAATCACTCTATTAAGACGGGAGTTAATTAAATCGAATGGAGCAGAGCCGATTGAGGGCAGACCGCATTGATGGATGAGCATAGAGCCTTCTCACACGTGCAGCCTCACAGATGACACAAATGAAATCTGACTGAAATATTTGCTTTCTATGGCTTTGAATTTATAGTCACTAGACTGTAGACTGTATTAGATTTCTCCCACATAGCGTACTGCATTAGGAGATGGAAAGCTCTTAGCTTCCCTATTTCTCCATGTACCTACACTAGCGACTGGCCATTTCATTGTCAGACTTTTCTAATAAACAACATTGTTTAGTGGGTCACTGTAGACTCGCTTCCTTTTTAAGGGGAAATAGATTTCTTGGTATTAGTCAAACATGGATGGAAAAAATTGATGGAAAGTTCCAGTCCTGTGGTGATGTACGAAACGGATTTTATTTGCTGCAAGTATGTGATCTGTGTAAAACAGGGAGAGTAAAATGCAGAATTTTATCCACAAAGAAAGTCAGTTTAATCTCACAGACTGTAGAAGAACTGGAAAAAACCTCCATTACATCATCTATAGGTTTTTTTAAAGAGCAGTTTTGAAGCTGACTGTGGGAGCTCTTTTCATCGCCATCCTGTTTTTGGGTTGAAGCTGACTCGCCCTAAACCCTGGTTCATGCATAAATTGGCAAATGGGTGGAGTAAACGGAGCCTAGCTCTTGGAACACGCTTACTATCCTGAGTTACCTCAAGCTTAGCTTTAACTTGGTTATAATGCTAAGGTAACTAATGTTAATTTATACGCTTATGTTACTTTGCATTTGATTGCACTCCGTCAGGTGTCTTAGTGGTTAGCACTTTCGCATTGCACTCCAGGTTCTGGGTTCAATTCCCGCCTTGGGGTCTGTGTGTATTGAAAGACATGCATATTATGCTAATTGGCATTCCCAAATTGTCCATAGTCTGTAAATGACCTTGTGTGTGTATGTGCGTGCCCAGCGATGGATCGGCATCCTGTCCAGGGAGTACCCTGCTTTATGCTCCAAGTCTCCTGGGATAAACTCCAGACCCCGTGACCTTGTAGACAAGATAAAGCGGTATAGGCGGTGAGTGAATGAGTAAACTCACTAACTCACTCACTCATTCGTACCCTGCGCATTGTCTTGTCGACTCCTACAAGTTAAACTGCAATGATCTCAGTTAGCTGGTTAGTTAAAGTAATGCATAGCAGACAGCCAGCAGTTTGACATCTGACAGCTGTCACTCAAATTAACCATGCCCCTAATTATGCTTCATTTTTTAGCTTAATATAATTTTTACTGAAATGAGTTAGATGTAAATTCACCCTCGTGCAGTTGTCATGAATGAGAAATCTACCAATGGAGACTGAAACTGTTTTTTTATTTTTATTTTTCCCCCCCCGGACGCCGGACTGCAAAGGTTTTATTTCTGTCGTTTTTCTGTTGGCCATCTCCTAGTGGTCATTCAAGAAACTTCACGTTTTGGCACGTTTCTCAGAACTGGAAGATCCCCTTGGCTGATCTCAGTCTGCAACTGACTAGCAGCTATGTCTCCTGCTTGGCTGCAATGAAAACCTGTTATCACGCCAGCTATTTAAGGATATGATTTGATGCTTCTGATTTAAAACCTGCTAAACTCGTGCAATATGTTTGACTGCAGTTATCAAATTTCTCTACCAGTTTGTGACCTATATAATAAAGCAATGTTACATTTACAATCAAATTGTTTTTTCTTGTCTTCACCCAATGCTACTGTAGAATGTGCAGACTGGGATCATTTAGAGCATTCAATAAAGTCTTGTTGAATATTACCTGTTATGTATTAAGAGGAATATTTTTCAATTAAGCAATATTGCACACACAATCGTTCAGCTATACTAAATATCTGTATGGGTTTGATCTTGTGAAATAAACATTTTCTGATAAAGAACTGCAGCCTTTTTTCATACTTGTCCTTTTTCGTTTAACAAGTATGTGTTTTATTCATTAGGAAAAACTTGAATGACCTTGATTAACCTAAAGTATATCTGGTAATGCAAGTGATGTACAGTACAATACTCTCAAATGGACTAAAATGGCCATTGTATTTTTAGATGAAAAGCAGACACGGGTTGGGTATAAATCTCTGTAATGTACACAGGCAGAAGACTTTGTGATTAAAATGATAAGGAGAAAAGCCAGTTAAAACTCACACTGCTTGAGCTCCATGTTATTTGCAAAGAGATTAAACAACTGAGGCGTGGAATTCAATCAGTTTGATGCAAATAACGTGTAGTGTAGTCAGTCGAATATGTTTTGGGAACAGTACGCTCCAGTGGATAATCAGAAATTAAGTAATGTTGAATCAGTTTTTGAACTTATGCAGTGCTGTCTATCTGTCATATGTATGATCCAAATAAACCATGACAGCCACAGGGATGGACAAATCATAAATGCATTCGCTGTCCCTCTGAGCAAATAAAAGCTCCAACATGATCCCCATTCCCCAGGAGAGCTCTGAATAATAGCTAGACTGTCGTTTCGATTCGATTTTTGTTCCATTGCCATTTTCAGTTCAATACCGCTAATGATTGACATTACTGTGTTTGTCTCAACCAGCTATATTAAGCTTTGAAGTCTTTAAAAATAAAAAAGTTGCTAAAAGTATTTAAACATTGCAATGCTCATACAAAACGAGAATCTTTTTTTTTTTTTCCACTACCAATCGTCTTTTCCACTCTCCAATCTAGTAGGTGATCCAAATGCCCATAAACTCAAAAGAAGAACAAACAATACTCTTGCAAAATGTGAGTATTTGCAAAAGTTTTATTTTTTGTGAAAGCTGTGGTGCGTTTTAAGGAATATAAAATACACAGCACTACTTCCCATGTTTTGCTTGCCTGTTAATTTGATAAAAAGTTGCATTCAACAGAACCTAAGGCCATGTTCACATTACAAGTCACGTTGTTCAGTTCTGATTGTTGGGTCAGATTGGATTTGCATGTAATGACAGTTGGATTCTTTATATTCAAATTGCAAGTGATTTCTTTTTTCTTTTTTTAATCCTCTAATGTGGAGCTGTCTACCCTCCGAAATGGCACACATGCTCACATTGATATGTCTTGGACCACACACCCTTCTTTACTTCACTCAAGGGAATATCCCATTCCCTAAAGCTACTTCCTCTGGCTGAGAAAGCGGCAGTGATTAGCTCACCGTTTCATACATAATAAACATCTAACCGATCATAGATGAGACTGAATTCTAGTAACCAATCATAATGCAGAAGGCAGGATTTATCGGAAAGATGGTAAGCCTAACCAAATGCAACCATGGGGGGGCACAATCCAGTGTCTTCTTTTGCCAGTTCCAAGTCTGGATAAATGCAGAGGGTTGTAGCAGGAAGGGCATTCGACATAAAACAATTGCCAAATCAAATGATGCGAATCATTAACAGGATTTTCATACCAGATCGGTCGTAGCTCGGGTTAACAATGACCGCCACCGGTGCTGTTGACCCGCAGCGTGCTGGTGGAAATTGGACTACTGTTGGTCGAAGAAGGAGAGGAAGAAGGCATGTTCGTAGGCAGAAGGAGAAGAGGAAAGGCAAGAGTTTAGGAGTGACTGTAGGGACTTTGACAGGGAAGTCAAGAGAGTTGGTTGACATGATTCAGAGAAGGAAGGTGGATATACTGTGTGTCCAGGAGACCAGGTGGAAAGGTAGCAAGGCTAGAAGCTTAGGAGCAGGGTTCAAATTGTTTTACCATGGTGTGGATAGGAAAAGAAATGGAGTAGGAGTTATCCTGAAAGAGGAGTTTGTAAGCAATGTTCTAGAGGTGAAAAGAGTATCAGACAGGTTGATGAGTCTGAAACTGGAAATTGATGGTGTGATTTGCAATGTTATTAGTGGCTATGCCCCACAGGTAGGATGTGAGTTAGAAGAGAAGGAGAAATTCTGGAGTGGGTTAGATGAAGTGATGCAGAGCAACCCAAGAGGTGAGAGAGTGGTGATTGGTGCAGATTTTAATGGACATGTTGGGGAAGGGAACATGGTTTACAGGGCGGAGTTAAGACAGGCTCTGGGTTGTCAAGAGGTGCTTCCAGTTGACTGGACAACTACAGCTAAGGTGATCAGGGAGACAGGCAGGAGGGTACTTGGTATATCATCAGGAAAGGGAAAAGTGGACAAGGAGACTTGGTGGTGGAACGAGGAAGTCCAGGAGTGTATACAGGGAAAGAGGCTAGCTAAAAAGAAGTGGGACACTGAGAGGACTGAAATGAGTAGACGGGAGTACAGGGAGATGCAGCATAAGGTGAAGGTAGAGGTGGCAAAGGCCAAACAATGAGCATATGAGGACTTGTATGCTAGGTTGGACAGTAAGGAGGGAGACGTGAATCTCTATTGGTTGGCGAGGCAAAGAGATAGAGATTGGGAAGAGATGTGCAGTATGTTAGTGATTTAAAGATTGGAATGGAAATGTACTGACAGGTGCCATGAGGGTGAGGAAGATGGAAGGAGTACTTTGAAGAGTTGATGAATGAGGAAAATGAAAGAGAACGAAGAGTAGAAGAGGTGACTGTTGTGTAGCAGGAAGTAGCAAAAATCAGTAAGAGTGAGGTGAGGAGGGCATTAAAGAGGATGAAGAGTGGAAAGGCAGTTGGTTCTGATGATATACCTATGGAGGTATGGAAGTACTTAGGAGAGGTGGCAGTAGAGTTTCTGACTAGTCTGTTTAACAAGATTTTGGAGAGTGAGAGGATCCCAGAGGAATGGAGGAGATGTGTATTAGTGCCGATCTTTAAGAACAAGGGAGATGTGCAGAGCTGTGGCAACTATAGAGAAATAAAGCTGATGAGCCATACAATGAAGCTTTGTGAAAGAGTAGTGGAAGCTAGGTTAAATTCAGAGGTGAGCATTTGTGAGCAGCAATATGGTTTCATACCTAGAAAGAGTACAACAGATGCAGTATTTGCTTTAAGGATGCTGATTGAGATGTACAGAGAAGGAGGGAGCTGTGGTATTGTATGAAGAAGTCTGGAGTGGCAGAGAAGTATGTTAGAGTGATGCAGGACATGTATGAGAGCTCTAAGACAGTGGTGAGATGTGCTGTAGGTGTGACAGAAGAGTTCAAGGTGGAGGTGGGTCTGCATCAAGGATCGGCTC
>JAQMYJ010000037.1:12778159-12797379 GCA_030014305.1 Clarias laeviceps
ATGTTAGATGTTTTGGAGATAAAGTCAGAGAGGCCAGATTGAGGTGGTTTGGACGTGTTCAGAGGAGAGATTGTGAGTATATCGGTAGAAGGATGCTGAGGTTGGAACTGCCAGGCAGGAGGTCTGAAGGAAGACCAAAGAGGAGATTTATGGATGCAGTCTTCTTTTTCTTCTTCTTTTTTCATTTTTATGGTTGATAAAACTTTAGAGCAGGCAAAACCACTTGGCACATGACAATAACGTTTATTCTGATTAAATGCCTTGATCCTATAAACACACATCTTATTGGTTCAGCATCCATTAAAACAGTTCAGTTGGATTCTTTAATCGGAATGATTTCAATCTGCATGAAGAAATATTGTCCATGTAAACATAGCTAATGAAAAGCATATTCACATCAACATGGAGTGTGCATGGAGTTTCCACCAGGTGATCGTGTTTCCTTCTACAGTCCTAAGACATGAAGATTAGGCTAATTGGTGTTCCCAAATTGCTTGCAAAACCCCGTTCATGGTGTACCCCGCCTCGTGCCCAATGTCTCCTGGGATGGGCTCCTGGCCGACCGTGACCGAGTGACCGTGACTGAGTGAACGACCGAGTGAGTTTCAGCTACTGTATAATATAAAATGGTAAACAATTGTTCCATGTCAAAGCCACAGGTAAAGCCATCATCCACTAATAATAGTTAGGTGGTCATGCTGTATTGCATGGAAGCCTAATGTGAAGTACAGTACATATAAACCTAATGTAGACTCAAAAAATAAAAAAATCTGATTCAGTAAATGCGGAGAAAAAAAAGACATTGAAAGACTTGCACTCTAGTACTTACTGTAAGTGGTATGTTATGCCTGTGGTCAACCTAAAAATCCATAAACTGAATTGAACACATGGTTTAAGGACAGGCTTTGCACCCTGACTTATGGTCTAGCTAAAGTTCCAGTGGCACACACTGGTTATATATGGTTTTACAGTATAATAGCTGACATTCAGCTACAAATGCCAAGCCTAGTCTGAGACTGATATTCTAATAAAAATGGTTCTGTAAGGACAATTCAGATGGTTATATCCGTCTACTTCTAACCTTTTCTGAAAGGGGAATACTTTCTTGTAAATTGTTTAAGAGAATACATTGAGGCTCCCTTTTTTTTTTTTTTTTTTTACATTTTTTTGGGGGGGATTTTCATCATTCTATTTCTCAACATCAGATCGGCATTTCTTTCATGTTATTACAAGCACATAGGGGAAACAATGGCAAGAACTTCAGCATGCTTCCAGAAAGCATAAGCATTTACTTGTATATTGGACATATGTTTAATGCAAACCCCTGTAACTGTTGGACACTTCAAACACGTCGTGCACAATCAGAAACATTTCTCTGATGTATTTTGGGCCGTATCTCGCTGCAGTACTCAACCTCAGCTTGAATGCGTGAGCGTTACCACTAAAATATTTTTGTTAGCACAGCAGGCACACTTGCGTGTGCCAGAAACCAGTTGGTGTACGTGTCACAGACAGGCTTTTCAGTCCCCCACACACACTCGAGATCTGCTGGAAATTAATTTTTTATTTTTACATTTACATTTATTCACTTGGCAGCTGCTTTTTTTCCCCCTGAGTGCTTTACACATGCATCTGATAACAGTCCAGCGATAGAGCTGTTACAGCATGAGGCAGTGTTTATCTCTTTTTTTTGACGCAGAATTGGATGCAGTAACAAAACTTGTTGCTGATTTTTACAACACACATCAGTCAGTTACAGTACAGACTTGCAACATTATGAAGCTCATAACAAGAAAATCAATTGCATGTGTGTGGTGGTTTGGGAAAATCCGTAAGATGTTGCTGTGGCTGAATTTTGGCAAAACTAAAACCAAAAAATGTTGGGTTTTTACTGCTTATGACACACTTTACACCACAAATTTAGAAAAAAAATTAAATAAAAATTTGTGTGCTGCTGTTAGAATTGAATATTCAAGTTTCTCTCTTTTCCCACTTTTGGGAGAACCAGACTCTAAACCCCTGTAATATAGCTTTTGGTTAAGATGTGTAAATGAGTACATTTCCATGAACCCTAATATTCTACTAATAATGGGAATAATCGCCCAATCAGAATAAAATGTAACCACTTCAGTCAAAATAATCTTCCTTGATCTGGCCCACTTGGAATGATTTTTCACTCGGAATGAGAGCAGTTGGTGTAAAGCTTTAATAATATATCTTTACTATAAGCTTTAATAATAATATTCATGTAAACGCATGATAAAATATGTTTATTTTCTGTTGGAATAAATATATTTTTTCTGCATGTTTGCCTGCATCATGGTAGTAATATAGTTGAGTTTGACAAGTTTCTGGCAGTGAAATTTAGCTTAGTCCATAATATTATCACATATTTATGTTTAAATTGTTATTTTTTATATATATATTTGTTATATTAACTGTGTTAATTGTATAATCTAATAACAGCACATACAATATCACGTTATGATCATGCAGCCTAGGTGTATAAAGCATTATTCTGATTAAATTATTTTTGTTTGTTGTTTATTTTGTTGTATTTATTTTTATATTATTTTATTTTAGGCTGCCATGAGTAATCAAATGTTTGCATGCCTTCTTGTTTCTGACTGGGTGCAACTGAATGGCAGAACTTTTGCATTTGGGTGTCTGTCTATTGACGATGCATTCCATGCTTGTTTTACAAAATGTGGTGATGACTATGACAATGGTGATTGACCTGCGGTTGTAACAAAGTAGGGAATAAGAATTGCATTAGACACGAAAAGAGACTTAAATAATTTCTGAAGCATTGGAATCTTGATACTCTGTACCATGTAAATTAAGGCTTTATACCTCAGATTTTTACTGTGATGCAGCCTTGTCTAAGTTGAGTTAAAAGCATCTCAGTACTTTTAATTTTCTGACCTTCATATATGGCTGCGTAAACTTTACCTAACTGATGTCCTTGTTAGCAGAAGGTGAATTCCCAGGTTGAATTCACTGAGCTGGCAGGCCTGGGAGATAAACTCATTACCCAGAAGCCCATGGGGTGGCTGTGAACGAGACACAGGGACACAGTCTTCATTGGGTGTACTCGCTCTGATGATTTCTAAGCAAAATGCTTTACTATTCCCATGTTTCTTTGCTCTGGGCCTAGAGAGTGTACCTAATCTGGGATTTGTGTTTATTTTATTTATTTATTTATTTATTTATTTATTACTTTCATAAGTAAATTGTGATACTCCATTTGTATGGTATATTTTAGGAACGCGAATCACCAGTCACCAATATTATCACCTACTAGTATAGTACCTAAGATTTGATTAATATTGTGATTCTGTAAGTATCCTGATTTCATAAATATCCTGATTCGATAAACATTTTTTTTTCAGGTTTTATTACAATTTTAAGATCCTTTTGGTAACCAAAAAAAGAAAAAAAAGTTCGAAAGTGTTTCTTCGCATTCACTATTTATTACAGTAAGTCCCCGACTTATGAACAAATCTGACTTATGAACGAGCTTCAAGACCAGAACTTGTTCATAAGTCTGACAAAATGAGTAAAGTGAGTCTAGTACACATTTGGCACGAATATACAGTATAAAGCATAACACAGGTTTGGCGTTTGGTTCCGCATTATACTCTTGTGATACCAAGTGTCCAAATCGCGAGGGGAATCCTGGTGACCCAGCTTCTAACACGGCACCTTCAGCTTCTAACATTCGCGTTTCGAGACTAATTGGTGCTCGCAGTCAAGAGTGGTGTAAGAGTAAATGGGGTTTGAGACTAATTCGCTTGATATATTTGGAGAAAACGGCAGATTGGTGGCTTTAAAATGTAGGCAACTTTTGACAACCCCATATGTAGTCCTATAAAATGCATTTCTGTTGCACCACACAGAATTCCTCATCCAAATTGTTTACATTTATTGTCCATAAATGTAGTAATTATAAATGTAAATAAATAATAAAAAAATTGATTCTATAGTATGTTTTACTGTGAACAGACTTTACCCATTTAAACTTAACTATTGTGATAATAAATACAGAATAAAAGAATATATTTTTGAATCCTTGGCCACATATACGTGCCTCCATCCAAATGCAAAGGTTTACCTGGACACCTCTTACCTACACATTACACTGCTGATTAGCTAAGCTTTCTCTCAATGGTTCAATTTCTATGCTCCTTATTACCAGAGGGTTGTGAAATAATGTCCAGTGAAGCGAACGAGGCAGTGTGTCTAAGTCAGCCCATAAATCTGAATCTAGGATGCAGTAATTTGCAGCCTCAGGTGCTGGGTCGGAAAAAGATTTTCTTTTGAAGATCTTATGTGTGAGATTTATAATAATCATTCTCATTCTTAATAAAATGATAAGAGGTTTTAGGAGAGGAAAATGAAAGTCACTACTTACTAATGACTTTACTATTGCTGCTAAAGGTGAATCTACAAGGAATTGAATCATGGAGGTACTTGGTATTTCCCACTTTTTGGTTTGATTTTACAAGTTATTGTTGTTTGTCTAAGGTTGTATTTGCCTAGATACACTATGATTAAGGTATTTACCCAAAACACATAGAATTCGCACTAACTTTTACACACACACACACACACACACACACACACACACACGCGCACACGGCCAGTTTTAGACCACCAGTTGTCTTGTGCAGGCGAAGGTATGGATACAGAGTCAAAAGCCCTATTAGTGCCCCCACAGTTACTGTACAAATCAATATTATGTTAAAAAACACTCAAGTAAATAATGAGAAATTACATAATTACTTTAAGAAATGAAGGTCGGTCAATCCGACAAATCTCGAACTTTGAATGTATCCCCAACTGCAGTCGCCAAAACCATCAAACGCTATGATGAAACTTGCTCTTATGAAGACCACGCACTACCTCTTCTGCAAAGGATACGTTTATTAAAATGATCAGCCTCTGAAAACGTTGGTTTACAGCACCTCAGATTAGAGCAACACAATGCTACCTGAACTCCAACAAGCATAACATGCCCTATATGGATAAAAGTACTTGGCCAAACCTGCAATGCCATTGTATCCAAATACATGTACTTCAATATGGAGTTGGTGCCCCTTTAGCATCTTTCACTCTTCTTGGAAGGCTGTCCACAAGATTTTGGTGTGCTTCTTTGGGAATTCTTATCCATTCATTCTGTTGAGCATATGAGGTCAGGCACTGATGTTGGACGACAAGGCCTGGTTCACAATCTCTATTCCAGTTCATGCCAAAGGTGCTTGACGGGGTTGAGGTCAGGGCTCTGTGGGAGCCAGTCAAGTTCTTCCACACCGAACTCATCAAACCATGTCTTAGTAGTCATTGCTGTGTCCACTGAGGTACAGTCATGTTGGAGTAGAAAAGGGCTCGACTCAAACCGTTTCCACAATGTTGGAAGCATAACGTTTTTAAGAGGTCTTAGTATACTGAAGCATTAAGACTGCCCTTTACTTGGGTATAAGGGGACTGATTGAAACACCTGAATTCAATACTTAACAGGTTTGGCCAATTACTTTTGTCCATATAATGCAGATCAACATCATCTAATCAGAGGAGATTGCGTGAGTCAGACCTTAATCATTGAATTGCGGCAAAGAAACCACAAGCAAAACAGACTTGCTTGGGCCAAGAAACGCAAGGAATGGACATTAGATCATTAGATAGGGTACTGAATGTGTGGTTCTCACTTTGAAGCATTGAGGAGGTGTGATGTGGGGCTCCTTTGCTGATGATATTGTTTGTGATTTTGGTCCATCCATTTGTTGGTCCATCATTTGTTTTCCAACAGGACAATGACCACAAACACACCTCTAGGTTATGTAAGTTATGTCCAAGAAGGAGAGTGATGGAGTGCTGCAACAGATTACCACAACCATCCGATGTAAGTATGGTTGGGATGAGTTGGAATGGAGAGTGAAGGAATGGTAGCCAAGTAGTACTCAACACCTCTGGGAACTCTTTCAAGATTGCTGGGAAACCATTCCAAGGGGACTACCTCATGAGGCTGAGAGAATGCCAAAAGTGTACAGAGCTGTCATCAAAGCAAAATGACGGGTGTATACTTTGGCAGGTGGCTACTTTGAAGAAAGGAAAATGAAATGCAACTTGTGTTATTCATTTTTTTTTTTGCTGTTGAGTATCTTCATTTCAATTACTGGAAACAATACAAATAACTGCATTGAAGAAGTGTCCAAACATTTGATACTGTGTGTATGTGTATATACACACATTTATATACATACATGTATAGACATGTACAGTATATGCTCATCTGGGAGCAGGGTGTATGGAGTACACCTTGCGTAACTGAGTGCAGCTTATGTCTTATAAAAGGAGGGCATGTTGGTCTGTGCAGATGATGACTAAGTCAAAACAGTCCACACAGCAGAAGTGACATTACTAGAAGAGTTGGCAGAATATGACCTTAGGAGGCATCTGACTTCTGCCTTCTGTTTGCCACAGCGTCAAAAAATTTTATCGATTAGAGCAATACTTTATTATTTTTTTTTTTAATTACTTTTTGTATAAAGCCATTTTCTTTTGACCTCACCTGTATTCTGTTGTGCCCGACATTGAATTTACCTCATAGTTTCTCTCCATAATCTTTCCAGTGCTGTGACTGCACTGCATATGCTGTAAAATATTTTTACAGGGTCATTTTATTCTCATAAATGTGATTTAAAAAAATGCTTCAACTTTTGCCTCAGAGATGTTCCTCTTCTTTTGGGCATCAATAAACATTTTGTGCCCTCCGCTTTGCATCACAACAATCAAATCAGCATCAACATACAGATTTGGATACAAAGAAACTCACATTCGCTTCTGATATGAAGCCATTTAATTATTAGAGAAAGCTTGTATGTTACTAAGGTGGCACGGTGGCTTAGTGGCTGTCTCTGTCGCCTTGCACCTCCAGGGCCCGAGTTCTATTCCCACCTGGCGTCCGTGTGCATGTTCTTCCCATGCTTGGTGGGTTTCCTCCGGGTGCTCTGGTTTCCTCCCACAGTCCAAAGACCTGCAGATTAGGCTAATAGGCGGTCGCATGATTCTGTACACAGGATAAAGTGGTATAGATGATGGGTGATTGAGTGAGTGGGGTATACTTTGCTGATTGTTTTTCTCCCTCTATGCTTCTCTATTTAGCATGGAATCTTCTTCATAGGCCTGATCCAGAATTTGAACTTGTAATTGATTTTTCTATACCAAAATGTTCCACTGGTGTAGCTGAATATTTCAAACAAAGTCACATTTAGTACATTGTCAAATCATGTGTCAGAGCTGTATAGTGCGGGCAAGTGACTCATGGCCTGGTCCAAATCCGAAAGGCATTTCCTCCAAAGAAAAACATATACCAATGTCTAAGTTATTGCAGTTATAGTTATAAAACTGCAGCTCAGAGTAGCTCCCTCATGCAGCAAGTAGAGCTATGGAAAATAAGTTTCTTCTCTATATTCATGCACCTGATGCTTGAGCTACAGTGTTAAAATTAGCATTTCCGCCTTAACTTTTGGCACCTGGAGCAGCTGTCAAGGCTTTTTTTTGCTCAAGGGATAACGTTGTTTCTTGTGGT
This sequence comes from Clarias laeviceps, assembly GCA_030014305.1. NCBI lineage: Eukaryota > Metazoa > Chordata > Actinopteri > Siluriformes > Clariidae > Clarias > Clarias laeviceps. Next base: position 12,785,751 of record JAQMYJ010000037.1, read on the forward strand.
GTAGAATACCTCCTCCAAAAACACCTCCTTTTTTTTTATTTTTTTTTTTTAAGTTTGATAAATGTGTTACCATTTTATGGCACGCTGTTTGCAGAGGAAACCTGGTGCTACTGTGTTGGTTAGGAAATCTGTTTGCCTTCTGTCCTAAATGGAGCACTGAAGCTGGTGCCAAGACTGGTGTGCCTTGTAATAAATACTTCGCCGTAAGGAAGAGGGAGATGCTGAGTCGCAATCTGAACGTTAAAACTTTTAGATTTTAATATGGTTTAGGATGAAACAGTTCAATATAATACAATTTTCAGTTGTTAAGTCAAACTGGGACTTGAAGTGTCTTGTAAATGAAGGAGTAAAACCGATAGACATTTACAGAAGACTTCAAGCACAGCATGGTGAGGAGTCTCTCAGACACAGTAAAACATTTTAAATTGTGCAAATGTTTTAAGGAAGGCCATGCATCTGTGCATAATGATCTTGTTTCCTGAACATTCAACGAGTGGAATGCCTGAGTCTTGAAAATCGAGGGGAAACTTGTCGCCAAATAGAAGAGACTGTGGGAACTGTACAGATGATCATTCATAAACATCACTTGCATATTATTGGAACTTACCTAGGAGGTAGTGATACAGTCCTGACCTCGCTCCAAGCGATTTCCACGTTTGGGCAAATAAAGGAGTTCCTTGGAGGCCAGTGTTTCAAACGTGAAGCAGGCAGTTTGATCAACTTGAATGTCCCATGTAAAATGTTCATTACAAGAAGCAATTGATACAGTTATACATTTGCTTAAGTACCCCAAAAAGTGATTGCAAACGAAAATATTTTTCTCATTCAGTAGTTCATCGCAGTGTACAACCAACAGCCATGACAACGCCAAGTAATACTCACAATCAAATAATCACTTTCTTTTGCAAATCAGGTATCACTAAACCCATTTCTGGACATTTACATTTCAATAGAATTCATTTCCAGCTCTAATCCAACAGATCTGATCTGTCTAATGAAATACTCTGCTTGCAGGCCTGTGGTGCGGGTGTTTAGGATTAAGGTTTGACATAAATTCTGCTGGAAGGTAGATCCTTGAGATACCAGAAGTCGTACAAAGAGTAAATCGCACAAAGAGATGCAAATGCACACAATGACCAGAGAGGGGTGAATGCTTTGCATCAGGACACAACACCGGGTAACAAAAGAATCATGTCTCTCCTGAGACTCGGTTATCCCCAACTTTACCTTAACAGGCCAAAGTAAGTGTATTGGTCTGTTTAAGCCCACGGTTCCAGAGACTCAATGCAATTCAGGGTTTGTAAGGGTTGATGTGCTGTTTCATTAAGCAATTCCAAGTTTTGTCTTCTTTGTTGTTTAGCAATGGTTGGAATCCAGTAGGTTACATTTCTGCCAACTGTAGGGCTCATTCTCCCTCGTCTTCCGGCCTCTTAAAGCTCTTTCATCAATCCTTGATCTTTTCTTGATCTTTTAATAACTTGTTCAGTTTCTTCGTCTGCTTTATCCGGTATCTAATTATTGCATCATCCATTGTGTAATTTAATTTCGGAGGACTCACTCACTCACTCATTCTCTTTATCCCTTATCCTGGTCAGGGTTGTGGGAAACCTGGGTCCTGTCCCAGATGCTCGGGGGTACACCCTGGAGGGGGGGACCAGTCCGAATTTAAAAAGTGAAACTCATTGTAGATTCATTAGATTTATTAGGGACATTATTCAAACCTTTTTTTTGTTTTTATTTCAATTATAAATTTTTACAGCTCATGAAAATCAAAGATGTAGTATCTCAAAATATTAGAATATTTCATTGAGTTTGAGTAAATTATTACTAATACACTTATAATACGATGAATCTCTTAGTGTAGTTCTGTACATGCACGGGGTAAGACTACTGACTTGACAGTTTTCCAGAAGATCATCGACACCCTCCACAGGTTTTCAAAATTGAGTACTGTTGAAATGGTTCAACCTGGGGATGCATCAGTAGAGTCTAGCACTGTGCTCAATTACACATACACCTGCTCTACTAAGAGGTCAAATAGGTACTAATTATGTCCTTGGGTTTGCAGATTAAGGCCTTTTTCCACCTGAAGTTCTGGTATGTGAACGGCAGGATTCACTTCAAGACGCTTTTAATTTCATACCAAGTTCTGCTCTCCTGTGGAGTGTGCATATCTCTTCTCTCATCATTATTGTAAATTCATTATCACCTTTTTTGTCTTGCGAACTTCATATCTCGCTGCCTGTTCCAGTCCGTCAGTGGAAACCCCCTGCTGATGAGACTTCTTTCACAGCTCTAACTTGCATGAAATGACGGTTATGCTCTTGTCATCAAACTATTGCCATATTTGACTTCATGTAAATTTGGTGCATGAATGATAACTGATTATTGTATAACATTCAGAAACTTGTTTAACAGATTTGGGGGAAAATTAGATTTTTGAGGAAGACTATTAACACTTGTCTCTTTATTTAACCATGATTGGGGTAAATGTGTGATGCTCAGTTACCAAAGTTAGATTTATTGTTAAGTTTTTACGGTAGTGTGTAAAATGATGATGGATTTAATTTGAGCTTCATTAAATTAAAAAACAAAAGTAGTGTTATAAGTAATATAAATTTGTATTTAATGAATTTTTATAAAAATTTCTTCTCTTGGTGAAACTTTGCAGAATAAAAAGCTCCAGGGCTCTAATAATATAAATAGCCACATGTTATACACACCGATGTAATGAGCCTTATGTTGGTCGGATTATGTTTATGAGAGAAATCTGTACCGAGAGGATTTTCTTTTAAGGACTCCTTGGCTATAAAACTATGATAACCTGAACTCTCCCAAGCCTAAAGCACCCAATTAAGCTATTTATTGACTTCCGGTTACTATATCCCAGTATGCTGTTGTTCTCGGTTCTCGTTCTGTCTTTGATGATCCTAACGTCTCTCCTACGTGACTGCTAGAGGGCCTGGGGTGAATTGATCTTCACGTTAAAATGAAACGGAATTAAATTCTGCTTGGTGACATGCGCTACATTTGTCTATATTCAAAGTGTATTGATTAGCTTTGAACATGATCCTTAGACAGCTAATGTGGACAGTTCAGCTGCACAAAAGACATTGATTGCAAACCTCAGTAGTGACTTCTGTGTACAACTGAGGAAACTAATCCATAGCTCTCAACTGTCTCTCTGATTCATCGATGGAGGAAGTACCAGTGCCAGTTGCAATTAGTGGTGTGTTTACAACAAACTTGGGAACAGATCAATGGGAGGCTAATGCTCGGCTACCTGTTTTTTTTTTTTTTTTTTTTTTTCCCCCCATTTGTGAAAATGCTGCCTTATCCAGTTTGAAACAAAGCTAAAGATATGCTGTCTCGTCTAGAGAAGACCAATTTGGAAGATGATCTGTAAAGCTAATTTGCCATGACTTTTCCACTTTAATTTAATTTGATCATAATTCAGTTTAATTCAATCATTTGTATAGTGCTTTTAACTATAGACATCGTCATAAAATGGTTTTACAGAAATTAGGATATCGTTTTATGAGGACGAGTCAAAAAATTCCAGTCATATTACTTCTGTTGACCGCACTCGACTCGGCACATATCAGCCGTTCAAGGCTTTTGTCTCCCCGGTCACTGCTGTGCAGGTGTGAATGTGTTACATCAGTTCATTTGTAACTGCTCCACTTGTGATTTGCACGAAAGAAGAGCAGAGTGCAGTGATTTGGCTTTAGGGGTCTGTTTTTGTGCCTAACAAACAACCGACAGAGGAGCATGAACAGAAGTGTATGGATATCTGCAAACCAAATTTTAACTAATAATCTAAGGAAGGTAAAAGTTTCTTAAAGAGAATGATTACTGGTGTTGAGACGTGGATTTATCACTATGAGCCTGAGAGTACAGTATACACCAGAGTATGGAAGGGAAACATCCTCAATTGCCAAGTACGAAAAAGTTCAAAAGTCAACCATCAGCTGGAAAATTGATGCTTACAGTTTTCTTGGATTCTCAGGGGCCAGTATTGGAACATTATCCGGAAAAAGGTTCAACAATCAACAGTGCTCGTTCCAATGAGATGCTTATTGAAGAGCCGAAGCCTAAACTTAAGCAAGGACTGCTGTCCAAGGGCTTTGTGATCTTGCATGATCATGCACGTCTGAACACACTTCTGCCCACGACATTCTGCAAAAACCTAATTTTTAGGTGTTACAGCATCATCCCTATAGTCCTGATCTTGCTCCATCGGACTTTCACTTGTTTGGTCCCCTGAAATCAGGTCCAGGTGGTGGAAGTGCAGATGCAGAGGCAGCCATCTTGATTAGTGATTGGCGCTGTGTGTTTTTTTTTTTTTTTTTTTTTTTTTTTTCTTTCCTCCAGGCTTGAATATAGAACATAGAAAAGGCATTGGTTAAAGATTTTATGTGTACAGCACCACTGATCAGCCTCATAGATTAATGATTCAGATCTCTAGTCAGTTCTGATCACGTGTTCATTTCCCCTCTTTCCCATTCAATGGACTGATGTCACTTACTGTAGCTGTAGTTGTTACTAATTTAAAGACAACCTGGGCTACATACGGCACTTGTACGTACGTATGTATGTATAAGTTAAAAGTGTACAGTGTATCTTTATTTGGGAACTTTAAGCCCTGAGAGTGTTTAGACCCTTCTTAGCTCGGTTCTGAACAAAGACACTGTGCTCTTCAATACCTTAACTGAGGTTTTGAGATTTTGTATGGGTGAAGTGGCTAGTGGCTGCTTGGAGACTAGAGCTGAAAGCCACAAACCTTTAGAGAGCAGTGTGGGAACAAATTGGTGCCTTTTTTAACTGGCTCTCTTTCTTGCTCCCTCCTTATGTACCCTAACTCTAGTAAGCTGCTTGTTTTGGAGTGGATTCTCTGCTCAGTAGAGGGATCTCCTTGGCAAAGTGTGCTTTGAGAGAAAGGGCTTTCTGAGGAGAGCCAGTGATTGACAGCTGCCTCTTAAAGAGAGCTAATTCCTGACCACTAGATTTTTCTTTTCTGCCTTATCACAAAGACTACCAGACCCAGACCGACTGCGAATTGTGTTTAAACAACCTTTAAACGGCTGTCTGCTGAAGCGAAAGGGCTAATGGATATTTGTCCCACACCACTTCGGGTGTTGCTGATGCCTGACTAGGTTGTGTCTGGATTTATGTCGCTTTTTATTAAGAGAATTAGGGAAAAGTTGGTCTCTGAAAATGAAAAGTAAAGAAGTAAAAGCACCACGCTGGATTTTCCCCATGCTTGACCATGTTAGAGAGACATTTTAACCAGTCATAAGTACGACTGGGAAGTCAAAGCCATTGTAGATTACACTTTTTTTTTTTTTCTTTTCCTTTTTTCCCCTAAGAAAGTGTCTGATGTAGCACATTGAGTTTTCACCGGTCACAGAAACTCGGCAAGTTTGTGGTCAGTGTAGGATTTTAGCTATAGTTTTTTTCACCTCACTTTAAACATAACAAAGGTTATTACTCATGCCTTGCTAGCACCTTTATCTTCTCTTTATATGTTTAACCAAAAATTTATTGTGTGTTCAAGCAGTTGGTTTGCATGGCCAATTTATTTTTCTTATATTTTGAAAAGGAACATAATCTAGGAACTTCCACCCATCTAGGAACTTCTGTAGTCCCAGTAGGGACCAGGGTGCCCAGTGGTCACCATTGTATTTGTTCACCTTTTGTATGACCGTGGTTGGGCCCCCGGTCAGCATTCATACGCACATTCACACACTACGGGCAATTTGGGAACGCCGGTTAGCCTAATCTGCATATCTTTGAACTGTGGGAGGAAACCGGAGAACCCGGAGGAAACCCACAAAGCAGGGAGAGAACATGCACATGGATTTGCATGCACAGGAACTCAGGACCTGTAGGTACAAGGCAACAGTTCTAACCACGAAGCCTGTGTGATTGTGTTTTTTTTTTTTTTTTCTCGTTAATTTAATTCGGGCCCATAATTAATTCATAGTTCGACATATTTCTTTACTGTACCTCTGGTAAATGCTTACTTAAGGGAAATGTTTTGTATGACATTTGAAATCATGCTTTGAGGGAGGTTTTCATACCAGATCATCAAACCCTTAATTGGCTGCATAAAGATGACTGCTACTGTAACACCACTTTCCACTGGCTAAACCCAAATTTTCTTACGGGCAAATTGATTGGTCCTGCTTTGGATTTCATTCCTCGCAACTATAATTAAGATTTAATCAGATTTCATTTTAACAGTGTCTTTCACCTACCTAAGACAAACCGCTGTACAAGGTGTGGAGTGAGACGTGACTATCTGTACTGGCATGGTGGAAAAATAGTCTTTGTTTCATTGGAAAGTTTACAGCTTGAGAAACCTCTTTGCAGGGTGAAATTTTGACAATTTGTTATTTTGTTAAAAAAAAAAAGTCTTTCCTGTACTGAAATATTTCTCTATGGTCCCATGCATATATAGTGAGACTGGGCTAAAAATACTGCAAAACACTGTGAAGGATACTTTGAGAGAGCTGTTTTTTATTTATTTTTTTACTTTGAGAGAAAGAGATTGACATGCTTTTGTCTGGTGTTGAAAATAAAGATGTAGCTTTCAGGCTTGTAGCTGAATACATCACGAGCCCTCATAACCTGTCAATCATTAAGAAGAAATGTACAATTTACTATTCAAATTAAGTAACGTATTTCTGCAGAATATATATATATACTCTAGTGATAAATGGTTCTGCCCAGACTGTAGACTCTATGAGCCAAGTGGCTCGATCATGCCAGCCCACACCTCCGAGACACCAGGCATCCCTGAACATTACAGCCGTGAGGTTTAGATTACCTGACTGGTATGATCTACCTGGAAAGACTTTGACATTTTTATATATTCTCTCTCGCATCCCACGAAGCTAGTTTCCAAGGTTAAAATTCAGAATTTTGCTCAGAACATGGCAGGATGAGCATGAACATCGGAATTGGAAATCGTGCTCATCTGAGACAGCCGTTCATCTCCATTCCTGTCACGCTGGCGACCTGCTGCTGGTGTCTGTGTGTGGGCATGAATGTGCGCCGACATGCGCTCCTGCACCCATTCACTGCTCCCCACTCATACACATCCGCAACCCCCACCTTCATCACCAACCTCGGGGCCTTCGTTTGTCTAAAACATTCCTGTAATTCTGAGGAAAGAAAGAGTGGTTATGCTTTGGGTAACCTTGCAAATTGTGCTTGTCGTATCCAGTCACATGCATGTTTGCTTCTGTGGGAATACTTCCGTTTCTATGCGTCAGTCATGCTGCTGTTAGTTTTTTCAAATTTCAATTCTGTGCTTTGCTGTTGTTAATCTTATAGGAAACCATTGTTGGAGGAATATGCTAATCGCATGCATTAGCGTGTATGTGTGTGTGTGTATGTGTGAGATAGCTTCATTGTTGTGCTGCTGTTGATTCGAGTGGTGAGAGAGATCAGTGGTATCTTTTTTTCACATTTGTAAACTTAAGCTGACTCCCTGACCCTCAGCGATGAAACTCACAATAGGTCTGGCAGAGAGAAAGCTCAGAATATGCTGAATTAGCTCTGGCAGGGGACGGTCGTAAATAATTTAAATCACTCTCACCTGATTTGAATTATTCGCACAGAAAAGCACAGCTTGTGTCTCATCACATCATCTCAGACCTTTGAATCGTTCAGGAACTACGATTTATGTCCTGTAAAGTCAGATGGAACCAACCATTTTCATTATTTATGTGTTAGATCGACAGTAAAGATGAAAAGCATAATGTCTCTTGAAAAGGTGAAAATGGGAAACATGAATATGGGGACATGGGAAATTAAGTGTGAGCATGGAGAACAGATACGTGAGAAATGGGGACGTAGGGAAAAGGAATTTGGGTGAACATGTGGAAGGGCATCATGGTAAATTTGGGGAAGGGCAAAAAGAGTACATGGGGTAACCCCTGGCGGCTCTGTGGTAACTGATTAGAAGCCCTGACAGCCAAAACACAGTGTTGGTGCTGGTTTATTTTTTTATTTTATACATATAATACAGAACATGTGTGTGAAAATGAAGCTACTTCTGAAGTTTATGCAACATTGATGTGACCAATCTTGCTTCCCTAAAAATTTCACATTGCAAACTTCAGCTGTTTTGGAGAAATGATTTTATATGTCCCCCAAAAGGGTTATATTTTCTTGCTTCAAAGAATAAAAAGTTAAAATGTAAATGATTCATGTTTCCTTGAGTATTGATGACCAGGCTGATTCCTGTACTACACTATGCTTTGTTCAGATTGTCTCCACCTCTTTGTATCCCTCCCCCTTGAAAAGTATAAACTCTCCAGTGCTCCAGAGTTTTAGTCAGACTTGGATGACTACAGCGACGCACATCGAGTTCTCAATAAAGAGTAATTTCTGCTTGAAAGATACCCCAACGTCTCCTGGTCTCTGATTCGACAAAGGAAAAAAAGTTCCCAACATATCTTAACAATTTTGCATTTCAGAATAATAGACTTTTTCAGGTTTGTCTTTTCAAGTGACATTTAAATTGGCCAAGTTTCATCTGAATGATAATTAAGATCATTTGAAGAGTTGAATAAAAAAAAAAGTTACAGACACTACATAAAAGGGCATGGAATTGTATTTAGCAAATTTGTTTCTTTTTATCTGATAAATCTAAATGTGTATGCATATTTACAAAAAATGAAGCATGGATCGGGAGATAAGAAGCATAAAGTATAATAAAAATGGTGTTTTATGATCCTATCCTAAAAATTCACTTTCTTACCGAGGTGAGACACTTTTTAGTACCCATACAGCACCATGTTTTGGCCGTGAGCAAGTCTCTGACTCTGCACTCTTACCCCTACCTCCTAACAGGCTTAAATATGTAAATAAATCATTTTGATGATCAGACTAATAAAGGTTTTCTTCCTTCATACAATGGAGGAACCTTTATTTATGTTCAGTAACTGCTTCGTCAGGCTGGCAGTGGTCCTGGTACCCCTGGGTACAAAGCAGTAAAAGTTACCCCAGGGTGCCAGTCTGTTGCAGAGTGTGATGTGCCGGGACAGACCGAGTATTGTATTATCCAAGACAAGGAGACAAATGTTATATTTTCGCATAACATTCAACAGACTGCATGACCGGGATGGGAATCACCAGGACCACCAGATACAATTCTATCACAATACCTACAGTATGTGCGATTCGATTTGTATCACAATTCTGTTACTATCATGATTTTATAAATAGCCCAATTTGAGATATATTTTGTTACAATTCTAAACAATCTCGGCAAATAATTCGCTCCTCCCACACAGGGGGCTGTGCCGCCTGCCAATATGTGAATAGTATTTTACCAGATCAAATGCATACATATACTGTATATATAAAAAAAAAAACAAAAAAAAAAACTACATGCATTGCCGCACAAAATAATACATAACTGAATCGATTTTCTCATTACTACAGCATAATAAAGTAGATAATTTTGTCATAAAGTACAGTTTTACTTTAGTGATTTGACCTTAATCAAGCCTGTACGCCCTGCTCAGAACAATCAACTGCCTCTTTATCTGAATCAGAAGAGGCCATCATGCTTGTATGCACAGTGTGGGGCGAGTGGCTAGCCTATTAGTGTAAAAAAAAAAAAAAAAAGAAAAGAAGCTATTATGTGTTCATCAAGCAGGACCTGGAAGACTATATTCTGGTGTCCCGGTATGTTACAGTGCAGACGTCTAGTGATTGTTGGATTAAAGATTTACAGTGTCCTGAATTTGCCACGTACCAGCACCACTACTAATACAACACACCTGCCCAGTTTTATTCGTATTGTTACACATTTTGTATTAAAGCGCTGCTCATTTTTCTTCTATCAAAAATGTTATTGAATTGAAAAGGATTATTAAAATTGCATTTTCCCATTTACATAGAGGCAATGTGTTACACACCATATGTTGCATGGGTGTACGTACTGTAGGTATACATTGGACTACATAGGAAATGGAAACATACAGTAAAGGTACAGTAAGAATTAGGCAATGGAAAATGTCAGGGAAAGAAAAGAATGAAAACATGGGTCTTAAGTTTGTAATGAATGAAAGGAAGAATTATTGCTTGATGTATCCGTCATGCCCCAATACACCTACTGACAAAAAAGGGAGAATGTTTAACCTTTTGGCCAGTTACTGTGTGCCATGCATGGAAAAGTCACTAACATAGAAGTCATATGGAGACCTGAAGACAGGCGTGTGTATTGCCATATAAGGAATGAAGAAGTTGGTTTATGTACATATGACAGAGCTAAGAAAGATGTACAGTAAGTGTGAACTTTCCCATACCTCTCTCTCTATCAGAAAAACGCAACAATATGGGGAACAAGCCCGTTTAAAAATTGTGACCATCAGTTTTTGTGATTTGTGACTTGATTTTGTGTCCTGTTGTTTTTTTTTTTTTCCCCTTCCCATTTCATTTTGGAGCTGGTGACTATATGGTACTGTCTTACTGCGATTTTGTTGACTCTTACTTTTCCTTGTTGCCTTCATGCCTTAAGTAGGACCTGTTCTGCTGGTTTGTCTTCAGTTATTTTGGGTAACTTGTCCTTTTTTCTGTTGAATCATGAACTTTTGAAAGTTTTTTTCTCATTCACCCAGTATAGACCAGTTCTTGAAGTGATGCAAGTATTTCTCTATAAAACGATGTTTGGGAGAAGGAGCACTTGGGGAAAGTACACATTAGCATTTATTAATTTGGCAGGCATTGCCTACTAGCAGGGAGAAAATCCAGTATAAGCACCGGGCTTAACAGTTGTTGGTCTTGTTTAAGACCCTAGGAACGGCTTTCTGGCAGTCAAGGAATTTGAGTTCACTGCCAGGGAATGCATGAAAAATTAATCATCATGATTGACACTGTTGTAAAAATTTCATCATAGCCAGTTTTTTTCTGTTTATTTAAAGGTTTTTTTTTTTTTTTTCTTTTTTTAAATCCATTGCATTGAATTTACACTTACCAGCTACTTCCATAAGAACACTATACTAACACTGGGTAAGACTCAACTCAGGACAAATTCTTATCCATGTTCACATGATTGCACACACAATGTCTGTGGAGGCCATCGAAGTCCAATGACTGTTCATGAGAGGTTCATTTGAGACCTCATCAACAATTACAAAAGTGGGAAATTGTGGGTCTTAATGGGATGTTCCACAACAATTTATGGAGAGAGACTATAGCTTTCATGGTATGCTCGATTGGTTAAAATAAATAAATAAATAAATCCCACCACAAGCCTGAACTATTGGCACAAGACAGTTTGCATTCATGGATTTGTCTTTTCATGCCGTGAATGCAGAATTTTTGCCCTTCCACCTGCTCACTCTCTTGTTGCTCAATTCCTATAAACCATTGTCTATTATGGCCAGATAATCTTGTTCTTGGCTGGTAGGATGTACCATGTAATCTTATACAGCTGTAGCACATCCACCTCAGGTTTGATGTATCGTGCATTCTTAAATGTTTTTTCCACTCACTGCAGTTGTGTATATATAGTTTTTATTTATATACACTACCGTTCAAAAGTTTTAGAACACTTGCAAATTTCTTTTGTTTTTGTTTAGTGATTTATTTTCTACATTCTACAACA
>JAQMYJ010000037.1:12797479-12818059 GCA_030014305.1 Clarias laeviceps
TGTAGAAAGAAATAAAAATCAGGAACCATCATGGAGTTAGAAAGTGTTCTAAAACTTTTGAACGGTAGTGTGTGTGTATATATAGTATTAAAAAGTATATTAAATATATAAATAAAAGTATATTTTATATATAAAAAAGGTAAAAATAAAACTAAAATGTTTATTTTATATGCAGCTCATTCAAGACTATAGTTGTAGTCACAAAGTATTAAATGTTACCATTAATTTGACTTGAATGAGAACGATGGCACTGACTTTGTTACTGTCTGCCTTTGTTTAAACATTACTCTCCAAAATTCACCAGAGATGTACTTCTGATGTCACACACTCCTGATATAGCTGCACCTTCAGCCACCAGAGTACTGTCAGGGCCAGGCCTCTGTCATTCATTCAGATGCTGAGGAAGATGAATGGAAAACAAATTGCAGTTGTCGGTTCACATTCAGTGCAGAGCAGTGCGATCCAGAGCTAAAGATCTATAAGGGCAGCTCTTGGTGATCTTCAGTTTGGCAGAGTGTCAGGGTGTGCTCAGGTCTATTAAGCTTTAGAGATTAAGATTCAATTATTTGTCACATGCACTGTACTTTACAGCACGGTGATTAAAAAAATATATATATTTCCCGCATACACCAGTTGGGTATCCAGGATACAGCACCCCTGGATAAAGTCCTTACTCGAGGGCTCAACAGTGGCAGCTTGATGGTGGCAGGTAATTTTGAGTCATTTTATCTGAAATAGATCCCACAGCAAGCCACCAAGGGTTATAAAAAAGGGCTGTTATATAATGAAAATTTATCACAATATTGACATTGTCCCAATATAATTTTGTGTCCTTGTTTTGTGGGTATTGATTTTTTTTTTATTATTATTTCTTAAATCAGTACAGTTACAATCGTGGGAAGCAAGTTCTGTGATTTACAGTTTTGAATCTTTAACATACACTGTCTGGCCAAAAAAAGGTCACCACCTGGATTTACCTAAAAAAATAGGTGAGAGCCATCTATCGAATGATTCCTGCAGTGACTTTATATGGTTCAGCGGGCAACCAGGGTTGTGGCAAAGAAGGCTCAACAGAGTGAAGTAAACCAAGTAAAGAAAACAACTTGGAGGAATGCTGAAACTATTGAAATTGGGCTAAGAACTGTCCAATGCCTTATTAAAACCTGGAAAGGATAGTGCTGACCCATCATTTTCGAGGAGGAAATTTAGTTGGAAAAACATCCTAAAAGTGATTGGAGATTACCTAAACACTTACAGAAAACAGTAAAGCAGTGAAGCTTCTTATGTTTAATAGTGAATGTAAAAGCATTTCCCCACGCAATGTGAAGAGAACTTAGAGTTGGGAATAGAGTTGTGTAGTCTTAAGAAAAATGAATGAAGAAGAGAGGGAGATGAAGTCATGCACCCATCATGCATCGTGCCCACCATACAGGCCTATGGAGGGAGTGCGATGATCTGTGGTTGCTTAAGTGCCCAAAAAATGAGGCCAGCTGACGACCTGAATAAACCGAATGACCAGGTTTTCCATCAATGGATTTTTGTCTTCTCTAAAACCACAATGTAAATTCTGTATAATTCCATATTCCAAAATGACAATGGCAGAATTCATTGGCCTCAAAAAAAGTGAGAAACAGTGGTTTAGGGAGCATGAGACATCATTTTTACACATGGATTGTCCACCACAGACCGTAACCCCTTGAGGACCCTTGAGGATGTGCTGGAGAAGGTTTTAGCCAATGGTCCTACACTCCCATCATTGATACAAGATCATGGAGAGAAAGTTTGTGACCTTTAGATGCCCAATTTAGATGAATTAACAGATGGATCAGTTTTTGATTCAGAATCGATTTTCAAATTATTTAGGAAAAAAAAAAAAAGATAAATGACCAACAAACGGGTGGCAACGTGGCATAGTGGTTAGCACTGTGGAATCGCGCCTTCAGAGCTGTAGATTCAAATTCAAAATTTGTCACATACACAGTCATAAACCTTAAAAATTAAGCTTACTATTAGAAAATACATATGAATAAAAAAGAAATAAAATGGAAAATAAATTTAGCTAGGATAAAAATAAAAATATTCTGTACAATATAGAAAATATAGGAATTTTAGTATAAATAAAAAAAACTGAAAAAAAAAACCCAAAACAAAAATAAACCTTACTGGGGGTGTACAAATATTCATGAAAGTGTCTAATTAAAGTGGCTTGTGTGCAATAATCCAAGAAATTAAATATAAATATGTAAGTGTGCCAGAATGTGCAGGAGTCCATAAGTGTCCATAAGGAATCGCTTTCCTGACTGCAACAGAGAGAACAGGGTTAGGGTTAGAAAGACAAGGATTCCTGCCTTGGGTATGTGTGTGTGGAATTGGCATAATGGCTTTAGGTCTCCCTTGACCCTGTACAGGATAAGCGGTATAGAGAGTGAGTGAGAGAGAGAGAGAGAGAGAGAGTAACTACCTATAACTGTTAAATGGTCTAAAATTTCAGATTCCTTGAAAGTATAACACAGCTTTTGCAGAAAATGCCAGTCATTTTCTATATTCCACAAATACTCGCATTTTGTGAGAGTATCTTTTCTTCATCTTTTGAGTTTATGGGATTGAAGTGTGAAAAATGGGTAATTTCATCCCTATATTATAATGATTGTGTTTTGTAAGATACCCAAGATTTACCGTATGAGTCTAGCATATTTACCTGTTATAAGCTATTAAATTGTACCCTAATAGAGGATTTACATGCACTAAAGTAAACAAAATCAAAATCAATCAGGGCTCAAAAATAATGTTTGTATCTTTACATATTTTTACGTTTTTAAAATAACTCCCATTTGAAGAACTCTTTATCTGCACCATTTTCTTTGTAACCTTGCACCAGTCCACTGATCCACTAGTCAAGTTATAGTGACCTGACAATCTTATATCGCTTGATCCGAGTCATTTTTAACTGACTTTATGGGAAGACCATCTTGGTGTCAGATAGCTGCACCCAATCCATCAAAAGCAAGCAAAGTTGCATTTAGCTTTTGAGATAACAACTGTTCTCAAGTGTCCTGCACTTCTATTGCAGACTCTACCCTGGTTTTGTGAAAGTGGGAGGACGAAAGTGTGAATGGAAGATTAATTATCCTTCCATTCACACTCTCGTCCTCCCACTTTCACAAGACCAGGGTAGCGTCTGCAATAGCTTGATCTGTGGGTAAAGTGAAAATGGCTTTGAGTCTGCACCCCCCCCCCCCCCCACAGTCCCTTGGTAAAAATTACTTACAGGCTGGTGTCCAAAACCTCTTCAGAGATCTCATTTGTATTATTCATGCCCCATCTTTCAGGGCCATCTGAGGATAGACACTATTAATATCCAAGATGTCTGCTTGTGTTTCTGCTGTATTGTCTCCTTTGATGCAGCCTCATTGGTATGGGACTTATAATCAGTCTAATTTTACATCTAATTATTGGCGTTACAGAGGCGTCACTGTCTTGATTATTGCTATAAAAGGAGCTTTGTAAAACGACACAAAAGCCACATGGATCCTCAATTTTACTTTTTCAAGGCTTTGGTATCCCAGTCCAGTGAGTCACTTAATGAAATGCAAGGCTGGAGACTTTTGGCACTCACAGCAGCTTGTTAGTTTTGCTTTGGTCTTGTCCGTTGAATGATTTTGCTCAGTTTTTATTCATTTATTCATTCATTTCTCTAGTTTGAAATATGATATAAATTCTTTTTGCACATTTCATTATTACCATAATTTTTTGTTTTTGTTAAACAATAAGATACTTGTTGTAGATATGGTGTTCAAGTGCTTACCTAGTTGGATTTCTCTGCTGTCACTGTACCTATGATGGATTATGAAGATCCTGTTTTGTTATTAAACCCCCTTTAAATTGGAAAGTAGTGCTTAAGCTGGTTTTCAGGTCGGGTTTGGACGCACCCGGTTAAGAAAAATTGATATGCGCCTTCCTCATGACACCGCGCCATCTCAATCAACTCCCAAAATGCTAAAACTAGCGGGCACTTGCGAACAAAATTCTGCCTCATCCCCTCTACTCTCCCCGTCCTCGCACCCAGTTACTTCAACCACTTTGTGGCAGGGGTTTGCCAACAATCAGGTGATTATCGACGTATAACTTTTCCTCAAGAGCCAAAAAAAAGGCTTCTTCAAAGATGGTCATAGCGTAAAAAGCATATTGTTGTAATTGATTGATCTTTCTGATCTTACAATGTACTCCTGGGTTGGACTATACAGTGTGCGTGAAGGGTTAGGGTTCAATGTGAGGAGGAAGAAAAGTAGAATTGAGTGCCATAATGGTGACAGGACCAAGACACAGGGTTTAAATCTCAGTGATGCAGTATATATATTGATCAGCCATTACATTAACATGGATTATCAATTATATACCAGTGAACTGGTGAGAGGATCCTGGGCACCCAACGCCCACCCCTACTCGCATGGACCAAAGGCCAGCCAATACAGCACAAATCATATAAAAAGGTCAGTGCTGGCCATGATAGAAAGGCACAGAACACCCAGTGTACCACAGCCTGCCATTCATGAGGCCTAGCTTTGAAAGAGTCCAAGGCTACTGACCTCCGAACCCCCCCAGATCCTAATCGATTGTCCAGGGTCATGGGTGGCCAAGTCTCACTGATGTTCAGCGAAGGCTGGCCTGTGCCATCCAAACCAATAGAATCAGTAGTGTAGATCAAATTGATTAATGATGGTTGTGAAAAAAGGGTGTTCGAACACACAGTGCATTACTGTACTGGTGGCATTGGAGGTGCTACTCAATATTAGACGGGGAGGGTGTTCTAATGTCATGGCTGATTGGTGTAAATCGCAGTCATGTCCTTCTACCAGTGATTATACACAATGTAATATGTACAAAAGTATTAACAGCATGACTAACATTGCTGACGATTTTCAGCAATCAAGCAGCCAAGACACAGAGCAAATTCACAAATCTGGTGGTAACACAAAACATGGAATGCATCAAGAAGGAGAATAATGTTTCCAAGCAAGTGAGCATCAAAAAAGCTGCCTGTGCTGGCTTCTGTCACAGCTTGTATGTGATCATTCAATGATGTCAACCTCTGGGGCGGAAACGGCAACACAGAAGCAGTAGCCAAAACACTGCAACAAGGCCCCGACTGGATCTGCGACAGACTGACCTTAATGTGCACTGAACTATAAAGCCATTATTTACTGCACAGTAACTTTTGCGACACCTTGCACATTAAGTTTTCATGAGTTTTTAGTGTCTGAGTGCTTCCTTTAGGTAGACGGCATGGGCAGTTTTACTCATTACATGCTAAGATTTTTTTTTTTATTATTAACTTCCTCTCTTTACACACCTGAACTCCTTCTTTCTTTCGTGACCGTCATCAGTAATAGTTACAATTCCTGTACCAGTCTGTTACGGTGAAGAAGCTCAGTTTGTGGATGATGCTGTTTGTTTAGTGGTCAATCTGTGTAAAGTACTGTGCACAAGTCTTAAGCAGCATACTATTGTTTTGTCATATACTGTATGTTTATCATGTTTGCATAATTATGCTCAAAATCATTCACTATTACCATAACTTAAAAATCAAGTGTGACAAAATTACCGGAGGAACTTCTATTCTCTAGCACACTCAGTAAAACCTACTATGTTGCTTTATTTATATGCATACAAATACTATTTTGGAATGTTCTGGTCTCTGGTTGTAAGCTGTGGGTAGTTCCTGAAGGAATAATGTCACAAAAACAGGTTGAGGAGATGTAGTAGATCTGCTGCTCTTCAGTACTCAGTATCGAGGGAGGTCAGTTAATCTGGACTGGTTCTCTTTTGCTAGAGCTACATCCATGTCTGATTGGATAGAAACCCTGGGGCAGTCCCCGGAATATGTTGAAGAGATTATATTTCCCAGTTGACTTGGAATTGTCTGGGAGTTCTTCATGAGGAACTGTAATATCTGCTGGAGTCTGTTGCCACCCTGATCCAGTTGTTGAAAAATAGAATTAAAATGCTCGGTTTGGGAATAGAGGATTTTAAGAATATGCAAGATTTTTCTCACACAGCTACACATACTGTATACTGTATATTATCTTTACTGAAGAACAATTGCGACTAGCTCTGTGATAAATGGATTAACATAATGAACCATTTACATTATTCATTCACTCGCTCGATTCAACCCCTAGTTCTGGCGACAGCATAGACTTTCTGGAGATTTCTGGTAGTTTTTTATATCTATCTATCTCTCTCTCTCCCTCTCATATATATATATATACACACACAAGGTGACACAGAATAACGGGAATTTTTGAAATGCGTATTGGTAGCCATTAGCAGGTGGTAGCACTGCCGGTTAGTGACATTTAGTTAAATATACTTTTTAGTATTTTTTAGGTTTCAATTACTATGAATAAAATTAATTTCTTTTATCACTTCTAGTTTTATTGGATTGTAAAAAAGTTCCCGTTTTTATGCGTGTGTGTGTGTGTGTCTGTATGTCTGTATGCATGTATGCATGCATAGCAAGTCATCTAGTGATATTTCATCATATTTAATTTTAATACATTATTTTGGTAGTTGTTCCATAGCAGAAATTCTCCAGTAAGAATTTCTTTTATTAATAATGATTGAGAACATTCATTTACCAGTCTGTTGCGATGAAGAGAAAGCAGGCAGAGTCGAAAGGCAAAGCTTTCAATTTACTGGACACACTATGTCCCAACCCTCACCTATGGTCACGCGCTTTGGGTAGTGACTGAATGATTGAGGTTGCATATACAAGCAGCAGAAAATAGCTTCTTTTGGTAGGTTGGCTGGGTTCAGCCTTAGAGATAACTGAGGTGGGTCAGGAATCTGATAAGGATGCCTCCTGGACGCCTACCTAGAGAGGTGTTTGATGGGGGGGAAGGCCACGGGACAGACCCAGGAGTAGATGGAGACGTTATATCTCTCATCTGGCCCTGGGTATCCCTGTGCATGAGCCCCAGGAGGGGGTTAAGAGAGAGGGATGTCTGGGCATCTGGTCAGACTGTTTCCCTGCGACCTGGATCCAGATAAATGGTAGAAGATGGATGGAAGGATGGATGGATTGAATAGATTAAACATTCTTTTAAACACAGTGAAAAACACACAGTAAATGTACAAGATAATCTTTTAAAACTTAATTGAGCTTTGGAGACACCGGCAGAGAGATGCTGCCTTGCACACACTGTGTAATTTGCATTTATTTAAAGCCCTTGTCGGACTACTGGAGTAAGCCACTGATGACCAAAACAAAAAACCCACTTACACACATACACATATACATACAAATGTGATTACTAAGCATGTTTAATGGCATTTTCGTCCTCCACATTGTGTGTAATGAGGATCAATTTGTTGTGTTCTTATCGACCTTGTTGCTAATGTGATCCTGCTTACGGATGTGAGATAAATAGGCTTTGTCACTTACACTCTCAGAGACAATGGCATACTTCAGTTTTTGAAAGCAGCATTGATTAAAAGTACCGTTGCTAATGGACAATCTGCATTAGAAAATCTTTAAAGAGTGCGAGTCGGGTATTCTGGCTGTTGTGCACAATAATTACTCAACGCAAAACATAAGCGAGATCGTTCCAGTTAATCACGGCTAAATATTATTCAAGTGATGTTACTGCATATACTGCATTTCTAATAAGGGCACACCTTGTTGTTGTGTTTCTGCACTTTAGCATATTATAGACTGGCTGGCCAAAAAAAGTAGCACACTCGAATATTGTATTGGACAGACTTTAGCTTTGATTACAGCGCACATTTGCTGGAATTGTGGAATTGTTTCGACAACCTTAAAATCCTTAACCTTAATATTGAAAATAGATTAATATTGTTAGTAATTTAGTAATAGTACTGTAGTAATAGATTAGTCATTAATAGTGAGTAATAACAAGACACTTTTTCCAGTCTTAGTTTTATTTCTATAGTTCTAGTGGTACAATCCCCCCAAAAAAGTATATCAGGCAAATTAATAATATTAATACATTTAATAAGAAAAAAAGAAAAGAAAATAATGCTTTTGTCCATGTCCTTATTTAAAAACAAGGCTTCTAAGAATCCAGTGGTCAGTGGTGTGTGTATTGCATGTATCGGCATGAGCAAAATGGATATAATCATGACCATACAGGTCAAAAGCTTCCAATAATGTTCCTGCTAGACATCAGAACAGACAAAAAGTAACTGCCATTCACTTTGATCCCAGCATTGTTGTTCCACAGTCCATCGAAACTGGACAGCTGAAGATTATAGAAAGACCAGGTGATGTTTTTACAATCTATAACTGTCCGGTTTTAGTGAGCCCATGTCCACACTGGCCTCGTGTTCCTGTTCTTGGCTGACACTGAAGCTTGATGAGCTCATTTGCTTGCACCTGTGAGAGCAGCAGGTGCAATTTAGTTTGAGGTACAGTAAATCTCATTCACACCATTCACTCTCCTTGTTTATTATCCTTATTTTCCGTAATAAAATCCTATACATGCATCAGCGCTTAACGACACCTCTGCTATTCTTTTTTTTTTTTTTTTTTTTTTTCTTTTTTCCTGTTTGATCGATTTTCCCTTTCAAACACTATACTCCGATTTCACTGTCCAGCAGCATTTCTACTAGTGCAAAGGGTACATTATAATATATATTGACCCAGAAAAGACATGGTTTGTCTCAATACGTTTTACACCTCCGCTTTTAGGTTTGTGTTTTCAGGTTGTCTGTGCATCTCCCCGTCTACAGTCGACTGCACATAATGGTCTCTTCAGACAGTAATGCTAGTAGAAAATAGAAAAAGGGATGTGGATATAGCGCTTCAGAGTAGCTCTAAACATACTGTAGGTACTGATGTGTAAACATGTTAATAACAGACTTAAGTGTGCCTTTTCAACACCAGCTTTACTTATTGGCTCAAATGAGCAGTAGTAATTTGAGTTCCATAGTTGTTCAATGTATTTCAACCTAAAACAAGTTTTTTACCCCCTGTCTATTTTATACCTTTCCGAAAGACAGGCAGTTAAAAAAAATCTTGTAAAAGATAATAACATCACAGCAGTATCTTTGTTTTCTATTTAATATGGTGCTCTTGTCTGAGATCACAGCCAAGGATGTAACATGAGCTTGGTTTGTCTGGTTATAAAAAAAGGCAACAGAGTCAAGGAGGGTGAATCAGAGTGTAAAAGGGGTAACAATTTAACTGGCTCCAAGCTAAGGTGGTGCAGACACGATGGAACTTCTTAAGATGACATTCCTAATATAGGCGTCTAAAAGAATAGCTGATACTGTTGAGAGTTTATGGGCTGATATTGGCAGCCAGGAATTTTGGGAACTGGGACGTAAGATATATAAGTAGGATATTTTCTTGATTCTGTTGTGGATTAAAAGGCTAAAAGGAATCGAAGATGCATGAAGGTTATTAACTATATCGTATACTTCGAGCATTAGAATGGGAAAGAAGCGTGATTTTAACTTTGCTTGCCTTAACCTGGCATGGTTGTTGGTGCCAGATACTAGTGAGTATTTCAGACTTTTAATCTACTGGGATTTTTTACACACAGCCATTCCTAGGGTTTACCAAGAATGGTCTGAAAAAGAGAAAATATCCAGTGAGGGGCAGTTTTCCAGGCGAAAATGCCTTGTTGGTGCCAGAGGTCAGAGTAGAATTGCCAGAGTAGTTCGAGCTGATAAAAAGGCAGCAGTAACTCGAAAAACATCTTGTTACAGCTGAGGGATGCCACAGAACATCTCTGAGCGAACAACAAGCCAAACCTTAAAGCAGATGGGAAAACACTGCAGAAGAGCACAACAAGTGCTAATCAGCTAGAAACAAGAAACTGACGCTACTTTCATGGGCTCACCAAAATTGAACAATGGAAGGTTGGAAAAACCTTCCCTGGTCTAATGAGTCTCGATTTCTGCTGCAATATTGGGATTGTAGGGTCAGAATTTGGTCTAAGCAACATGAAAACATGGATTCATCCTGCCTTGTTTCAGTGGTTCAGGCTGGTGGTGGTGGTGATGTAATGGTGCGGAGGATATTTTCTTGGCACATTTTTAACTTGTTGGTACCAATTGAGCAAGACTGTAAAATCATTTCAAACTAGTTTCTTGAACATGTCAATGAATCCACTGGACTCAAATGGCTTCAACAGTCACCAGATCTCAATCCAGCAGACTTTTGAGACGTGGTGGAACAGGATATATTTGCATTCGCTAAAAGAATTAAGGCAGCTCCGAAGGCACAAGCCGTCCAACCCAGTTCTAGTAAGGTGTACTTGATGATGTGGCCAGTGCAAATTTAGTGAAACAGCAACCATCAGGTTCTAAAATGTCTTATTCAACATCATTAGGTACTTTCCCGCCGACTCATTTTTGTTCATTTTTTTTCAATTCTGTTCTTTCTCAATGAATCGTTCCTTATGTATGTCATTGATGTATATTTTAGTCACCTTGGATACAAATTTGTGGATCTTCATCACAGTTTTTTTGTGTGTGAGAGGATATGATCCAGGAGGTCTTTTAATAAGAATGAATCAGCCATTTCATTATCTTGGCCCCCCGTGGAGGAGAAATGCAGTGTGTACAGTAGACGTTGAATATTAAGCATGTACAGTAGCCTTTGAAGTCTCAATTAATTTTTCTGCTTGTTGCCTGGGGAAGCCGTCGGACTCCTCCTGCGCAGGAACTACTGACAGTTTCCAGTTAGCCGTGTTAATCATGCTGATCAGAAGTCATTTCCCCCCCCTTCATCTTTTAACGAGACAGGAGATTTAGTATGAATATATCCAGGAAGGCCTTTAGCTCATTCTGTTTTAGTATCAACAGATGCACAAAGGCAAGAAAATCCATAAAATTGTCAGCAGATTTTGGATTTTGCTTCAGTTGGTGGTATGTTACAGTGACTGACTTATATTAATAGGTTTAATACTGAAATGTATTTTTGCACGATTATGTATTTTTATCATTTGTTTTTTCAGTAAAAGCAAACAGGACACAAGTTAGAAGTGTGGCTAAAGTTTGTGTGTGTGTGGGAACTGTAATGATTTGCTATGAACTGGTGTAAAATTTGTGGTGTTTTGACACAAATATTCAATGCAAAGCTTAAAAAAAACCCAAACACACAGGTTTGGTGTTTTGATTCCGCATTATACCCTCACGAGAATGCGCCTCCAAATCGCGGGGGGAATCCCAGTGATGCACCGGGGTCAGCTGACCTTGTTTAAAGGGAGCCCTGGATGATGTCGTGGGGAGGACAAGGCTACATGGTGTTTACTGCATGTTTTTTTGTAAAATACATGTGAGCTATTTCCGTGATTTGTCTGAATCTACGAATGTTCGTAGATCTGCAGCCCGTTTGTCTGCAGGAATTCGTAACTCGAATGTTGGTAAGTCTGGGACTTACTCAACTGATTAACATTTTTTAGCATGTGTAACATTATGAAAGAGATGAACTAGAGAAGTAGTTTCCTGTCTCTCGTGTTCTTGCTCAGCGACTAAATCACTAATACACTGTTTAGACCATACAGTGGTACCTTAGCTTAAGAATTTAATCCTTTCAGGAGGCGAGTTCTTAAGGCGAAATTTCGTACTGCGAAACGTATTAATTTATGATTCTTTTGGTCACCGGCTGTCTTAAATTTAAGAATGAATTGAAAGTGCGTCTGTTTTCTTCTTGCTGTCGTCCTCGATAACATTCTAATATTGGGACCCATGTTACTATGTCTTTACTAAATCTTGAACAAAATGCAAAAAAATATGTACACTTGCTTTCCACTGACTCTACAGGTTTTGAACGGCTTCCGGACGTACATGCACCTTAACCGGCATTTGTTTCGTCTCAACTCGTACATCAAAAATGCTTCCAAAAAAGTTTTAATTTAGCAAAATTTCAGTACTTAAGGTGAAGATTTGTGAGGCGGGGTGTTCGTATGCGGAGGTACCACTGTATTATAAGAACATACTTGACAAACATCAAGTGGCTTTTTTTAGACTGGTGCATGATGTAAAATTTAGCAGCAGGAGCCGTTTAACTTGGGTTAGGGTACTTAATGGGTCTTAACATAAGGACTAAGAAATGGAGGTTTTGTCTTAAAGTGGTGTTTTAAATAATCCTGTAAGTGCTGCGTTTTGGTATACACTATTTTTCCTTCTGTCTCTCTGTAAAGCCAAGGTCTTTGGAAGGTCATTAATTAGTCATAAGGATGCAAGGGAACTGCAAAAGAAACCGGCTTGTATGAAGAAGCTGTCACTGTGCATTTGGGTCAAATAACTGAATCTCGCACTATTCCTGCACTTTCTCTACAGTAAAGATGAGTTGAAGTCTAGAAATATCCCCTGACCTACTACTGACCTACATTTACATTACTCATCTATTTTGCATAAAGAGTTTAAGAGGAAAATATTTGACGTTTCAGTTCCTGTTGAAGAAAGTGTGTGTTAAAGGAAAGGTCCACCTACTGTAGAAAGTGCTGATTTGTTGGTTGGTGCTGTTTTATTCTTGTACCAAGTTAGTGCTACTTTGACATCACATGGGGGACATTGTGAGCACAATTACAATGAGGACTCATAGGAGAGAAGCTTTCAGCCAGGTTTTGCTGTTAGCTCCTAAAAACAAGACATCCAGAACGGTTTTTCTCACTTCTAAACAATGCCATACTGTATTGAAGAGAGAGGCTAGCGCAGATGTAGTGAACATGGATGAAAATAAAACTCAAAGTTCCAAAATGCACTAGAACTCTATCTGCACTTGTGCTGGTTTAGGTGATATAGCCAGCAATGAATACAGTGATATATCCGATGACGTACATAAAAACGTCCACAGTATGATGCTAAAAGCATTGAGCTCTGAAGGTCCCATATATTATTTTTTTTTTAACAAATTAACACAGGTCTCAGATATCCAACAAAGTATGCCTATTAACACTTCAGCTGTAACTGTCTCAGGTAATGTATTTTTTTATACCTCAAACTCTATTTAATTCACTCCTTCTCCAAATCTGCAGTTTCAGTGTTTGCCAGTGAGAAAACAGCAGAGCTGAGCAACAAGCTGGGGGAGGGGATCTACTTTTATGAGGTCACAATAGGGAAAAAAATTAATTGGCTTTTTGGCCTGGTTTAAGCACCTACCATTGCACTTTTTCGTATATACGTACGTACTGGAGACTCATCTGAATGTCTATAATGATTAAAAAGTGAATTTCACTTATGTGGCCTTTAAAATTGCATCTGTTGGAGCAGAGTAAACCGATAAGGAGGTAAAAGAGTTGAACAGATTAAAGGATGAAAGCATCGAAAAAGTAGATTTAACAAACATTAGGTTTTGCTTTAGAGCGTCTCCAGCACGTTAAAATTCACTTACTGTATACGACTTCAGTGCTTTTATAAAAGTTCAGCAGTGAAAATAGTGATAATATAATAGTGAACTAATCCCTATAAAAATATTCAGTTTATCTTTGCTAATTAATATTCTATGGATAATGTTTGTTTACATTGAGCAAGTAGCTTATAAGTATCTTATTTTAAGGTAGATTATTAAATCTGGCACATAACGGTTTATAAAATTGCTTTTCCTCAACATTTTGATTTCAATTATGGTGCAGGTTAAACTTCAGGCAGATATCCAGGTACTGCAAAAATTTCTTTCATTCTGTCCAGCCAGATTTGCATGATTCTGTGACATAATCTGCTCCACTGCTCCCTGTCTTCTTACCTCACCTTGGACTGCTGCAGATATGTTTGCCCTAACAACCCGTGTTTTATCTCATTCTTCATTGCTTGTTCTTTAGCGTCACAGTTTTGGAACATATGAGACAAACTGGTTTTGAATAAAAATACATCGATCTGTCCATTCAGTTTTCATAGTGTACTTGCCTTTTTTTTTTTTTTTTTTTTGAGTATGCCATGCCGTGTCATGCTTTTGTTTGTGTTTCGTGAGGATTTGGTTGACTTGTAGGTGCATTGTATGTATAGATATACTCTGTCTATACACAGTAAAATATTATGTTGATTGGCACGTATATCCACACCCACCTCGAGGGAAAAAGCATTATATTTGTTTAAAAAAAAAAAATGCTGGATGCACAAAACAGGCTCATAACTTCACTTCTACTTAACATTTTGATTGAATTTATTGCATAGGTTTAACTTCAGGCAAAGCAAATAACAAACTACTGGTAAAGTTTCATTAATTTCTGTTTGTTTTGCGTGATGCTGTGACAAAATCTGTCTGGACAGACATACAGAAAGAAATTTTTCTGAGACTGGTTTCAGGTCCTCCAATGTACAGTATGAAACGTCAAGATATTAAAAGAGCTAAAAGTTCTGACCAATGTACAGACAAAACCTTTTTTTTTTTATATTCATATAGATTTTTTAAAAACAAAATTTTAAGTAAATTGTAAGTTAAGTTTAAAAATTACATTTTGGATTTGACACCAATTATAAATATTGACTTTTTCACTTTTTCACCCACAGCCCATGTATTACACTCATTATTGTGCCTATGGTACACTTTTCTGGCCACAAGCATAGTAATAATGCAGGATTATGAGCTGCATTTACTTGCACTGGTTCTGACTAGAAAACAAACCTTTTGACACTGACTGACTAAGCATCCCATCTCTAGAAGGTATTTTGTTATAAAAATGTTTACCCAGACTAAATATAATGTGTAGGTGAGGTCAACTGTTCCTCAGGTTTTTAGGCCACTGGTCTGTTTCATGCAATTCTTTACGTTTTGCGTTTCATTATAATCTTGTGAATCAAAAAAAATATATCTCTGTTCTGACAAGAATTCTGACGAGGGTTAACATTTACAGTTAGTGCAAGTTCATCATTATAACAACTTTGAGTGGAACCACAGAGCTGTTAATTAAATTTTTTTTAATGGGCTTGATTAGTTTATGATGCGTTTCCTAAATTGAACAACATCTCTGTGCTTTTTCATCATCTTATCAAGGACTATAGATCAAAGTAAATATTGCAACATGTATAGAATATCATTGGCAGAAAGCCTCATACATTGTTGCCAAGGTTTTTTGATACTTGTCTGAAGTTTTACTTTGGAGAAAACAACATTCAACCAGATCCTCTATTCTATAGCTTGTACTGTGGCTGGAAGTGAAAGTTTAGAGGCTTGGCATCCTCAACATTCAAAAATGACTTGTTACAGCAAAATACATTGCAGTTAATTTCAATCTGTCTCGTTTAGCCATCTTTCAGTAAAGTTGTGTGTAAATGTTTTTGGACAGAAGGTATAACTGAAACTTCCTGCCAGAATTTTACAAAATATACAGTACTGTGCAAAAGTCTTAGGCACCATATTATATGCTGTACCGATTTTGTTATACATGTTTATCATGTCTGCATAATTATGTACAAAATCATTCAATATTTCCATATATAACTTAAAAGTTAATAAATAAATAAATAAATAACATTACAGGAGAACATACTGTATGCATGGCTGTAAAGAAAAAAATATATATTATATTATAAGACAGACCAGTTTTCAGATGGAAACAACAAAACTTTATTTGCATAAAAATAAGAAGGAGCGAGTGTGACAAAGTTACCAGAAGAACTCCTATTCTTCAGCAAGCTCAGTAAAACCTAACAACTATTTTAACAACTACGGGCACATACAAAAATATGGCATAAGCAAAAGATGCTTTTAAAAACATTTCTGCATAAAAGAAACTCCTATAATAGAGTAATAATATCAATATTTAATATTAGTTAACATTTGGAGTGAAAACTCATTGTTTAAATCAGGAGATTTAGACACAGATTTGTGCAGTTTTATATTCTCTAGCAAGCTCAGTAGGGCTGCAACTAACGATTATTTTAATAATCGATTAATCTGTCGATTATTTTTCGATTAATCGGATGAAACGAGAAAAGCATTCATTTCCAATCCTTTATTCAAAAACTAAACTAAAATCTTTAGAAAGTGCACAAAAATGTTGCTCCTTGAGCTGTTATAATAATAATAAAATAAAAATGGACTAACACAAAAAACATAGACATGTATGCTTTACATCTGCCAAATATATACAGTGGAACCTTGGATCACGAGCATAGTTCATTCCAGAAGCGGCTCCTATTCCAAAACACTCGAAAACCAAATAAAATTTTTTAAAACGCACTAACGGCATCACGCTGTAAAGTAAAAATAAAACAAATTAACCTGCACTTTACCTTTGAAAAAAATCAGTGTTTCTGTGTAGAGCAGAGAAGAAAGAATGTGTCTGTGAAGGTGAAAGTAGGAGGGGTCTGTGTGTCTGTGTGTGTGCACGCGCGTCATTGGACACCGTGTCTCTCACACACACACACACACAGAGCAGGCAAGGAACAGGCTAAGCCTTGAGCAGAGACAGACAATGGATTTTTAACGTCTCTGAGACTTGCTTTTGCTTGTCTGAGACTTGCTGTACACACACGCATACAGACAAATAAAATGTTTTACGCGCACACACGTGGTCAGTGTTATAGTAAACAGTACACGCGTGCACGGATGTTGATTTATACGAGTAAGAGACGAGCACTAAGACCCAGCAGCCTCCGCCATGTATCTTGTATCCTCTACTCCGCTTGCTTTTTAAAAAAAATTTTTGCTCCGTTCTGTCTATGAAGCGCCGAACTCTGCTAGCATCAGTGCGCGAGACCGAGTGTGTTCAGTCCGCTCCGCGCTAAACAAACAAACAAAAAAATAATAATAATCAAATGTCTCCGCGTCGCGCGACACGACGAATCGATTATGAAATTCGTTGGCAACGCTTTTAGTAATCGATTTTTATCTTTATAATCGATTAGTTGTTGCAGCCCTAAAGCTCAGTAAAACCTAACAGCTGTTTTCTTATAAAACGGCACAAATCTGTGTCTAAATCTCCTGATTAGGTTTTACTGA
This sequence comes from Clarias laeviceps, assembly GCA_030014305.1. Lineage (NCBI taxonomy): Eukaryota > Metazoa > Chordata > Actinopteri > Siluriformes > Clariidae > Clarias > Clarias laeviceps. The sequence continues at coordinate 12,814,395 of JAQMYJ010000037.1, forward strand.
GCTTGCTGGAGAATATAAGTTCTTCTAGTAACTTTGTCACACTCGCTTTTTTCTGTTTTTATGCAAATCCCAGGAACGTACATTAGGTTTTTTGTTTCCATCTGAAAACTGGTCTGTCTTCTACTATATTTCTTTCTTTACAGCCATGCATATATTCTCCTGTAATGTATTTATCAATTTTTTCGTTATATATGAAAATACTGAATGATTTTGTACATAATTATGCAAACATGATTAACATGTATAACAAAATTGGTACAGCATATAATATGGTGCCTAAGACTTTTGCACAGTACTGTTCTGCGGATTTATAAGGGCAGGGTTGGCTCTGTGGTTAGGTGGACTACTGAGTGGAAGGTTCAAATCCCACTGTTGGGCCCTTGTGCAAGGCCCCTAACCTTAAACTGCTCATATGTATAATGAGAAGTTTCTTTGGATGAGGGTGCCTGCCGAATGCCCTAAATGTAAATAAAAGTTTCAGTAATGCTACTTTTTTTTTTTTCATACTTTCTCGCATATGTTGGTAAAAGCCATGCTTGCTTATGTTTCTTCGATGCAAATTTATTAAAAACCCAACAGCTTCTGAAGGAGGTGTTTTCCATGAATACTACAATTCTTGTTTAAATTCTCTTCAGAACAAATCAATTTGTTATATATCTTTCTGTACTTTGCAATATGTTTATACAGTATAAAGAAATGGCTGATTTATGATCAGCATGAGATTTTATGACACAATTCTATTCCACAAACAAGAAATTTTGCATCACACTATATGAAATTTTATCAAAATAAATAAACAGTTTTAAGTCTGAGAACCTTAGTGAGACAACTGCAAGTACAGATCTGAAAAAGTACCATAAATTGAAACTTTTTATTTATTGGAGGGCAACATGCAACATATTCCATTTTCTTATTATTTCATGTAGATTGTAAAGAAACTGAACCCAATAGAAAAGTCTATGCTCAACTAAAGAGCAAAAACATTACATTTCTCAACTAGCTTTAAGAAGCTTTCACAAATGCTTACCTAAAATGTAACTGTCCTACTATAACTTGCAGCACATGGAACAAAGCTGCATCAAAGAATACTTAATTTGACCTCAGAACGATTTTAAATAAATGCAGACAAAAGTCACTTTGTATTTAGAAAGTAATAGAAAGCAGCGAGGAAAGACATTTTTTAATAAACATCAGAATTTCTGCATGTTTAAGAGACAGTCTATTCCTCTTATCATCCATAGTGTGTGCAGCCATGCTGAATAGTCTCACCATCATGCATGGATACAGAGTTGAGAATTTATTTTTTATATTTTCTTTATTTTTTACTTTTATTGTTTTTGTGGTAAGAATAATGGTTGAGCTTTTTGAGCGCTTCTGCTATAGGTGGTTGAGTGAGGGAAATTACAACTTACAAGATTTAGCTGCTGACTTTGCAGATAACTTTCCATACTCAATTTATTCACGGTGCATTGTTCTGTAAGTTGAAAATAAGGTTTGTCGTGTTAAAGCTTTTGACAGATGTTACCCCGCGTAGTTTTGCTTCGACATCTTTTCAAGAGACTTGGTAATCTTCCCGGACTGGTGACAGCATGTGGCTGTCGACACATTTTGCGTCACCGCACTAATGTCTGTGTTTTGAGAGACAACGGATCACTAAAAATCAAGTGATTATTAGCCGATTCCTGTCCGAGGCCGACGATCGGAGCACCCCTGCATGTTACGACACTAAAAGAAGTCTTGTATTCACTTCCTCTTGATGAATATAGGAATGGCCAGATGATGATGATTGCTGGACCAAAGGTTCTTTACATCCCATCATTAAGGACAAATCAACTTCAGTTCAGCATTCTCTCTATTCAGTAATTCAGTAAAGTCCTTTAATCTTGGAGAATCTACAGTGAACTGCTGCAGTGCAGTAGTGTTTCCTGCAGTGCTTACCCTCTACCCTGGAGTCTCCGGAGAGTCGTAGTGGAGTTTGGCGCTCTGCATGAGAATGGAGTCACTGGAAATTCAAAGATGTCCAGTGTGACCGCATCAAACACCGCATCAAACACCACACACACACACACACACACACACACACACACACACACACACACACACACACACACACACACACACACACACAGAGAGCCTTATGATCCCTCTGCTCCTGCCTCAAACTGAATTTATCTAATTGTCAGGATTAAGGCTTACAATTGCTAATATTACAATGGGAATCTAACCACAAGGTTATGAAAACATGGAGCTCGGTTTGGGCTTATTTTAAACTGAAATGTCGTACAGATAAAGAAAAGTGCTGCATTTACAAAGTCTGTTTAATGCTAGCTTCAATGTTGAACCAAATGTAATACCAAGGCTGAAAACACGCACAAAAACAGGCGCCTAACAGTGATGACATCAATGTCAGTGCTGTTAGATTGCAGATTTTCTCTATGTGACGATTCACCAGGAAGTGTATTTCAGTAAAGATCAGCACCATGTTGCTTTATTGAAGATGTGGCAGTATTATTCCAGCTGTCACAGAGACAAAGAGCAGAGTGTTAGGCTTACATCTGTGCTATCTGCTGACTGGTTCGATGGCAAGAGGTTATAATGGGTATAGAACAAAGCAAGCTGGTGTGAAGTAGTCAGGCTGGGAGATGCAATGATGGATGTTTCTTTGTCGAAGACAGTGGAGAAATGCCTTTAACATGATTGCTGTGAGATTACACTAGTCAGATAACGTCCTGGCTATCAGACCGCCTGCATCAAAACCTCAGAAACTCAAAATTTAAGTGCAAAGTTTGTAGTAGCATGGTTGAATCGATCATACAATTTTTCTTTTGGTGGTTGAGTCAGTTAATTGAACCAATTTAGGTAAACTAACGAATGTTAAATGGTCTAAAATTGACTAATTACCACAGCTTTTGCAGAACATGTAAACTGCTTGCATTTTCTGCAAATACTCGCATTTTGCAAGAGTATCGTTTCTTCTTTTGAGGTTATTACCACCACGTACTGGACTGGAGTCTAAAGCAAAAAAAAGATTTTTTTTAAACATATTAAACCAACCAACACGTTACACAGCATTTTAATGCCTATTAGATACTTTAAGAAGTTTATAATGCTTTCAAATCTGTACGGATTATTGTTTTAAAATAAATCATACAGTCAACTTTATGATTCGAATGCAATTTCCAATCTGACTCACTACAGTATCAACAGTATCTCTAATTCACACCTCTTGTAAGTGTTGTTACAGATTAAGCAAGTTTATTTTTAACAGAGATTGATTTGGGGTTCTTGAGGGATGCAACAGAAAAGTGCTTCCGTTATCGTCAAGAGATCTTGGCGTTACAATTCCTACCAGGAGACCACGATGACAAACTTGGCCGTGCTCTCTATGCGAGAGGCAAAGCATTAACACATGCATTTTTTTTATGCTGATGGCAAAGCTGTAATGATGATGTACTGTAAAGTGATGCGTCAAGAATATAACTGTAGAAATTAAGAATGAGATTTTTTTTTTTTCAATGATAATGTACAGTGGGGCAAAAAAGTATTTAGTCAGCCACCAATTGTGCAAGTTCTCCCAATTGTAACTTGTAACTTCTTCTTTAAGAGGCTTCTCTGTCCTCCACTCGTTACCTGTATTAATGGCATCTGTTTGAACTCGTTATCAG
>JAQMYJ010000037.1:12834955-12849684 GCA_030014305.1 Clarias laeviceps
AGCTCGGCCAATCAGCTCTCTCTAGGCCTCCGGCTGTGAGAGGAAAACAGCATCACCCGGGGTTTGAACCAGCGATCCCCGGATGATAGGGCGAGCACTTTACCATTGCGCCACTCGGAGGCGGACATGTGGCTTTTATACACATACCATATTGTTGTTAGGAGCACCTTCTTAAATTAATATTTGTACCACAAGAGCACATAACCAGTCTGTGAGAGGCAGAATTATTGTTGGTTGGTAGGGAATCAAATACTTATTTCCCTCACTTAATTCATAACATTTGTATCATGTGCTTTTTCTGGATTTTTGGTTAATATTCTGTATCAATCCTTTACCATAAACCTATGATAAACATTATAGACCCTTCATTTCTTTGTAAGTGGGCAAACTTGGAAAATCTGTAGGGGATCAAATACTTATTTCACCCACTGTAATTCTTTTTTTTCCTAAGTTATGTTTATTTTTTGTTCAGACTTTTTGATCCATGCCTTATGTCTATATATTTCCAAATTATTTAGTTTTTCCAGTAAAATGATTTGACAGTTTAATGTTGGGGGTTTAGACAGAATAGTATGGACCTTGCTTAGGCTTTCTGCAAGAATTATATTGGATTGAAATGTAAAAAGCATATGGAGGTCAATCTGCCTAAAGATGTCAAAGCTTGCTTGATAAATGCAATTTTTCTTCCCTCTTACAGTAAATACTATACTTTGATCAAGTTGTTGGATAGTTACAGTGCATGCCATAATGAAACGGACAAAAGCCGTAATGAGGCAAAGTTATCTCATTGTGTTAAGACTTCGAGTTACTGATCGGAAGGTTGGCATTTCAAGCCCCAGCTCTGTCAATTTGCTGCTGCTGTTGGGCCCTAGAGCATGGCCCTTAACCCTAGGCATTGTGGCATGGCTGGCCCTGCACTTTGACCCAAAATTCCTAAAAAAAAAAAAAAAAATTCACATTGCAGTAATTTATGTGACAAACCTAGCATCATAAGTAACTTAGCATCATCAGCTTTCAAAAGTTTCACAGTCAGAATAGAACCTTTAAATGCAACCCCATAACCCCTCCTTGTTTCTCATTTTAACCTGACGTGGCATGCTATAACTTTTAAGCACTATTGTACAAATTGTTTTCCCGTCTGCCACACGCATGCCTGGATTGACCTTTTTAGCCCGCCGCTGATTTGCCCTATGCAGTAATTAAATGCAAGGCTATATTTGACAGATTAGTGAGAAAATCCGGCTGTGCGTAAAAGTGGCAGGCTTTCTATGAAATCCTTAGAGTTATTCGCGTGGTGGTTTTATAACTAGTGTATGTGACCTTTCTCTTCCCCATTGAACCAGCTGTGATGAGGAATTTGAACTGCCCTGAACACCAGCTGCCATGCACAATGAGAAGCTGACAAACGATTTGCACTCATTCGCAAGTCGTAAAAACGAAGAAAGGGACTTTTATTTCTGGCAGCTCGCTGCTGAATGATGACAGCCCCCTCTGCTAACGATGGTGCATGGTGCCTGCGCTCATAAAACAACACTGGGAGAGAGAGAGTCTGTTGCCATGAAGGCTCTTTCTTCCCACTGTCAGGATTGGATTGTTGTGCCCAGAGTGCCTGTCTCTTAAACCTTAAGGCTCACAACAGAGAAATCAATAGTTTTCATTGGATCTTCCTTTTTTTCAACTAACAGGAGAAAAGTGTGTTTTGTTTTGTTTTGTTTTTATATGCACATATATAAATCACAGTTTTGTGCGACTAATTTTCTAAAAATAGTTTTAGGAAGTGAGTCCACATAAAAATAAAAATAAAAAGCGTGAAATAAGCTGCTCTTATGATGTATCCCAGTAGGTCGATAGTTTTCAGACCTACCTCGAAGTGAAAACACTATCTTTCACTTCTTTTGCTCAAGGCGACAGGAGAATCTGCATTGTGACTTCTTGCGGCTGTGTCTTGAGAGTGGTGTCTGCTTTATCTGAGTCCCTCTGGGTAGTTGATGGGGACGGTGTCACTTAATCCTTTCCTCTGGAAACTCTTACTTTTTAACAGCGTGGCTTGGTATGAAGTGTGACTGAAATCCTGGGGATAAGGAACCATGAGCTCAGCTTTCCTAGTGATTTCTGATGCTTCAAGGCTTCATTATTTTTAACATCGATCCTTTTGGGTAGCTCAGTATCGCTGTTGGTAAATGGTTTTAGACGTCCGATTGCACTACAGTGTCAACTCTTTGATACTTTGATACATTTTGTGAATGTTGTTACAAACCTTTTTACATAAAAAAATCTGGTCAAAGCAGCAGCACGACAATAAGTTATTCCTTAATGCTGAACCATTTATGATTGAGTATAAATAAGATGAACAAAACCTAGTGCAAAAAGGTAGTTATATTGTTAGACTTATTTAAAACCTGAATGGTGATTTCAATAATAAAATTAATTAGTAGAATATACAGTAGTCATAGCTAAGAAAATAAATTGTTACTTCTTACCGTTACTGCTTTCAACTAGCACCATAGGCTCTGAATAATAATAATAGATAAGACGCAACTATTTAATATTTGAAACATTCATTTTTAAACATTAGATGTGTTTTACATGGACACAACTCTCTCCCAACAGTCTTTACTTTCATCCACTGGACTGAAGAATGAGTACTGATTGGCTGGTTATTTCATAGAGAATGAAGCATCTAACCCATCAAAGATGAGATTGAATTCTTGTAACCATAATCATAATATTGAAGGCAGGATTTATCATAAAAGATGAGAAGTCTAACCTAACCTCAACATCTGGATTTAAAATAAAATACCTTTTATTGGTTTCCAGATGATTAAACAGTGCCACTTTATGCATGTTGAGGAAGTTACATTTTGATTAAATGCTTCAACAGATCAACATTCATGTAAAGAGTTAAGAATGAATCTCTAATCAGAATTATTTAAATGAAAGAAATAATGTTGATGTAAATGTACTACTGTTAAGTTTTATTAGGTCATGCAGTTGATTTGCCGATCAGACCAAATGAAAAATCCTGACAGTGGTGAACAAAAGTATTAAAACATGTGCCATGTATTATGGTTGTGGTGTCCACTTTTGCCCAAAAACAACTACGGAATCCTCAAGTGAATTTTGCACTTCTGTGATCTTTAATGACCTTCAGGAAGTAATCAAGCATGCACAGGTTGAGCGAGTGACACTGGAGTACTGCAGACGTCTTTTTGACTCTATGCCCAGCCAGAACCAGCAGGTTTTGAAGAAATATTGATTGTTTTCTGGCAATTTCACTGCAAAAAATTTTAATAATTATTCTTATAGTCTTAACATTGTTAAAACATTGAATTTCACTTTTGTCTTCAAACTTTTGGCCACAAAAGTCCACATAAACTGAGCTTCTTTGCTGAACTACGAATAGTTTTCCTTTTTTTTTTTTTTCCTTTTTTTTCCCCCATAGTTCCGTTCAAGACCTTGGAACACTTTGCCGGGTCTGTATTTGCTCAGTAAAACTTTGGATGTGGTCTGTGATGTGTAAGTGTACAGATTGTTATGACTGCCTCAGTCGCTGTTCTAGCCCTTTTAACACGCTGCCTTACGGCTGTAATTTTGTTAAGCAGAAAGTTTCTTTTTCTTTCTTTCTTCCTTATTTATTTATTTATTTTTAAACTAGGCAGCAGGAAACGTCACGCTCCCTAATTGGGAACAAGAATTAGTGAAGTCTTGTCTAATCTTGAGTTAGAACATGGTAAGGGTTGGCAAGACTGTGAGAAGCTTTTGCCTGGAAGATTTGAAATACTCGAGGCTAGCGGGATTGCCGATTTAAAATGCACTGGGTGAGCACTAATTGGGACAGGAGGATTTGCCAGAGCTGGGAAAGAATACTGGAGCAAGACATCAGACTCTTCTACAGGACGATGACAGACGAGGAAATGAGACTTATTTGGCATGAAGTTTGGAACTGGTTCGTACAGTACAGCTGTGAGATGAAATGAAAACCGGAAGGGTAATACTGAGTTAATTTCAATTTCCAAAAGAAAATGACACACAGTTCATAATATTTAGTTAATAAAAAAATGTTTGATTTGCATTTAAGATGCAAAGAATGACATTTAAGGCCCCATGGTTGGAATGACAGTGACGGGCTACAATCAATCACATAATCACAGGTTATCATCCCTCACACAAAGGCCATGTAAAATTCAGCAAACTCAAAAATGTGTGATGAAAGCTTATAATGGCTCTGAGAGGGTGGAATATATGAGTGATGTGAAGCCTGCTTAAGATGTTCATTTATTTATTCATTCATCTTCGGCGTGACTCCTTGCGAAACCCTCTTTTTTTCTTACGATCCCTCTCCAGGCATCTGGAAACGGAGTTTGGATGTTTGAGTGGCAGGCCAGTTGTGTGGCCTCTTGTAAAACTTGCTTGGACTCACCGCGCATAAATGTGTTGCATTGTTGGTGTTTTACTCCTCGAGAGAAATGATTTGCCAGGGAAATCGTTTTCAATCTCCGAGCGAGGTATTGAAATATTTTGTGCCTGAACCTTCCCTGTTTGCTTTTTGTTAACCTAAATATTGAGGTAGGATTCGGAATAAAAAATGCTTTTCGATTAGAAAAGAGAGTGCGCTCTCGTTTCTTGTAGGATGGATAAACACAAACCTGGAATTTAAACACCAGTGAGAAAGATGGAGTCTACTGTAGTTTATGGGGATGTCTTCCATCTCATTAATTACTGCTTTTGTTTCGTAACTTATTTTCTTCTCGAGGCTTCACTGCAAGGTAATCCTCTGCTGTACAGATCTGCAGCTGAGAGAAAGCAGCAGCGATTATTATTATTATTATTATTATTATAAATTTTTTTTTTTTTTTACATCACTTGATTAGTTTGGTTTGCTTGGTGCCAAGTTGTTTGGTGAAGATGTGTCTACGTTTGCATTTTCCCTCTCTGGAGTTCTTTCAGCATTCTCCTGGGCCTAGGCATCGTCTCAGAAGTTGTTTTTCCTCTGTTTAAATCTTTTCAGAACTTCCTCTGCCCTTCATGCTTCATCTCTCATCCTTCAGTCACCTGTCTTGTTTGTCTCGCTAAATCAAACCTCGAGGACGTCGATAATCTCGAGTGAGTGTCCTGCGCCGTTCTGCTCGTTGTCTGTGATGTTTATCGCCGGCGTTGGGGCAAGTCATTTGAAGTCGGCGGGCCGTAAGCGCTCAAACGCTATTAACCTGGTCTGTTTGACGAACAGATTTTTGTTTTATGAGCACGATCAAGAAGTATACGCTGTTTTCAATCACATCATAATCGGTAATAAGGGATGAAGCTAAATTGCCCCATCAAGCTTTATGGAAGGGACGGCTCACGAATAGATCATGAGAGGTTGAGTTAAGGGCATGGCAGGGGAAGACATTAAAATGTGATGCAAGACCATAAAAACAGGAAAGGACTGAATTGAGGTCAAGCGTGGTAGAGCAAGACTGGGAGGAATCAAGTCAAGGTTAAATATGTGTGACTTTGTTGCACTGACCATTTCACCCAGACTTAGGTCAAAGACCTTGCAAAGTAGTGCATGTTTAAACATGCAACAGTGTTTCCTTGAATATTAACTAGTGCGAAGATTTTTTTTTCACCATTGAAAATTAATATTTTATACACATTATATATACAGTGCTGCGAAAGAAGTATTGAAAATCTTTTTTTTGCATATTTGTCACACTTGAATGACTGAGATCATCAAACTAATTTTAATATTACTCAAAAATAACCTGAGTAAATACAAAGTGCACTTTTTAAATGATTGTATTTATTAAAGGAAAAAATGCTGTCCAAACCTACTTGACCGAAATCAAATAATTACCCCCTAAACCTAATAACCGTTTGTGCCACCCTTGGCGGTAATATCTGTTTAGTGATAACTAGCGAGGAGTCTTTTACATCACTGTGGAGGAATTTTGGCCCACCTTTTTATGCAGAATTGTTTTAACTCAGGCATGTGAGAGGGTTTTTGAGCATGAACAGTCTGTTTAAGGATCTCAATTGGCTTTAAGTCTGCACGTTGATCAGGCCCCTGCAAAACCATTTTTTTTTTTTTCCTCATTCAGGGGTGGACCTGCTTATGTATGTGTGTGTGTATGTATGTATGTATGTATGTATGAGCTTAGAGCGAATCATTAATGGCAGAGCTCAGGGCAAAATGTTCACATATCACTTCAGAGATTACGAAATAATACCGGCCTTAAACATCAGGTTGTGCTCTAAAGCATTTTGTCTTGAGCTTGCAAGTGTATATGCATGAAAGTCCAACTAGCCAATCAGTTTTCTACCTCAGATGGAGTGAGGTTGTGGATAGAGTGCTGAGGCAGAGACTGGGTCTAGACCAGATGTAACCAGAATCCTTCCTCTTGTTCGTAACTCTTTTATAGCTTCCTTGCTTGCTATTCTTCCCTTCAGTGTCATTTTGAGAAATTTCTATCAGCAGGAACCAGCCATGCTCATTAAAAGCTCATGAAAACACCAAGTGCTGTCACAGTGTGCTGCTTTTGGAAAGCATTCTCCTGTCTTAGGGGAGGGGTTTTCTGGCAGAGACTAAATAGATCACACTTATCCTCTTTTATAAATGCATAAGCACAGACAGTCACTCAGTCAATTGTTTTTTTGTTTTTTTTTATTTATTTTTTTTATACTGTGCTTGTAAAATAGTCCCAGCTCATATCTCAGCGAGCTGAATGTGGGAGGCCTGGCTGAAAAACCGTGCATTCTAGTGGCAGCTGGGCTGTTACGTGTGATAAATTTTAGTCTTCGGTTGAGGAGAATGTGAGCTGCTAGTCTGTATATTGGCGTCAGCCGAGCATGGCAGGGCTGTGTTGGAGCGAGGAACCCGCCTCCTTCCTGACCTTTAACCTCCCCCCACATCTCTGACAGAGTAGTGATGAATCTGCATGCATTGCATTAAATAAAGAGTCGTTAGTCCATGACTCTCGCACACACACAAGCACACACTTTTAAGAACAAGGGACACTTGGTGTCGTAGAAGCCTTACTATAGTGCTGTTAAACAGCAAATGGAGAAAGGTCACAAATTTACTTTTCTCAAATTTAACTCTGGTATTTTCTATATATACTCAACATTTATGTGTGTGTGTGTGTTCTGATCTAGATCTCTACCTATTCCAGGAATAGTGTTTGTAAGGTGGGAATACAACCATGATGGAACACCAGTGTTATTCCAGCGCACCATGCACACACTTATTTACACATAGACAATTTAACACAGACAGTCTGGATAGCTGTGTGCTTTACGAAGTGGGAAAAAATGTGAGAACCCAGAGGAAAGCCAAACATCATGGGTAATGATGATGCAAATCCAAAGCTTGGGTTGCTCCCTGTATGAGGTTACGGTTTATGTTTTTCCTAAATCTTTTACATTCTATTTCAGTTTTGGCCAATTGCAAATGACAAATTGTACGACTGATGTAAAATAACACAAGCTTGTATACTATAGGCTACATAATTGTCATTTGTACTACTGTATAACACTTGCAACTTGGTAATACCAGATTTGTTTAACCCTAACCCTGCTCCTGGCAAGGGGTCACCACAGCAGGCCATCCAGTCCGCACATACAAGCTTCCTGATGCAACCCTCCCCTTTTATTCGGGCTTTGTACCAAGCCAGTGGCTGGGGTTTGGGGACTGGCTGGGAATCGAACCCGGGCCTTTCTCATGGCAGGCGAAACACCGAACGCTGAGCCACCAGTGCCCTGTTTTTTTTGTTAAAAAAGTATCACCCCTAACTTAAATTTAAATCTAAGACCAACAAGTCAGGATAATGAGTCAGCATAGGGCATTGGTGGATCACTGTTAGGTTTTTACCCTGCCATAAGGAAGGCCCACCCAATGCCCAAATCCCAGTCTCTGAATGCAGTGCTGGTCCCAAGCCTGGAAAAAATGGGAGGCTGCGTCAGGAAGGGCATTGAAGTTGTGTGTGCTGATCGGATCGTCCCCTCAATGGGAGCAGATGAAAGTACAACAGTTGTTGTGTTTCAAGTGTGTTTTATACATAGCACACAGCATAATAGTTATTAAAACTAGCTAGCTTAGCAAAACCATCTTAAAATGTGTTCTGTTCACTGAGTGAAAGAAAATTGTGCTGGAAAGTTCTAAAAAAAAAAAAAGGTACAAAACACTAAAACAAAGCATATCACTTTTGCTTGTGGTTGCCAATCTTTGAATAGTCTTTGACTCCATCTTTTCTTTTAATCCCAATGCTGTGCCATTTATGAAAAAGCCACTCTGTTACCTCTGCTCCATCTTTATCTTCTTTTGAAAGATTCTAAAGCTTTGGATCATACTTTCATAACCTCGCACTTTATTGGCATCTCTAGTAAATCCATAAATAAATTACACTGACTGCAGATCTCTTCGCTACAAGCTGCTGCTCAGGGCATTTAAAGCACTGCAGTCTCTCCACTCCATTTCTCACAGAGCTTATCTATTCTTACACTCACATACACGCTAGACCTCTGGTCCTAACACCAGAATGGGCTTTTTTGGGGGCAAGTCAGTCAGTACTTTGCCCACTAGACTAGGGAAAATCATTGACATTGTGTTCCCTTCACGTTGCACTTCTTTTCCTTGGCCCTATCATTTAGTAAGCTTTAAGTTAAGTTTTTGTTGTATTTGTTTTTTGTTTTGTTTTTTAAAAAAAAAGGAAAGTTTAGGGTAGTTCTTAAAACCAGTTTTAGATTGTGCGGCTAAGGTGCTAGGTTGTTAATTTGGGATCTGAAGATCCAGGTTCAAGCCCCATTGTTGGTGGGTTGCCAGCCTGCACACTTCCCAGCCACTGCGTGCAGTGTCAGCCCAAGTCCGGATAAAATGGGAGGGTTGTGTCAGGAAAGGCATCTGGCGTAAAACCTGTGCCAAGTTGTTTGCAGATTCCTTGACTGGAGCAGCCGAAAGAAGGTTTTAAGTTACAGCAATACTGACACTGATTGAGATCCCAATAACGTCTTCGCTGAACTTTATTACGGACTGCGATGACCTTCTCAGCATCAGATTATACAGAGATCATCTAACTGTAAACCTTTGATTAAAAAAAATACTGCATTCTGTTTGTTTTTGAAGCCCTGAATCATCAGACATGTTAATGAAAACATTTCTCAGACTGTCCTGACCTGTTGATGTCTGTCTCTCCCTCCAATCAGCCTCCAGTGAGCAGAGCTAAAGACAAAAACTAAAGAATTCTTTGTGATAGATGTTCATCTAGCTACAGTACATTAGATGTACAATAGCTACATTATTATATACTGATCAGCCATGACATTAAAATCTTAAAACATTATGGCCAATATTTTTGGGGTTCCTCGCCACCAAAACAGCTCTGATCCCTCAAGACATGACTCCACAAGACCTCTGAAGGTGTGCTCTTGTATCTGACATCATGGCATTTAGCAGCAGATCGAGTAAATGCTTTAAATTTCAGGGTGTGGCCTTCATGGATCAGACTTGTTTGTCTGGCGCTTTCCAGAGATGCATGGTTGAATTGAGATTTGTGGAATTTGAAAGCCAGATCGAGAGCCTTGAAGTCTTTGCCTGCTAAGCCCCACACGTAGCAGGCTATGATTGGTCTTGTTCTGATATCTTTCTATCCTAGACAGTATTAAAGCCAGGAATTTGTGGCTTTTCTGTGGGATCTAGCCTTTTCTCCCCACAGGCATAAATGAGCCTTAGGGGCACATGATCCTGTCATCAAATTACTCGTACAGTATATAATTGATTATCAATGTTATTGTGGTGTTTAGTTATGGTTGATTGATGTATTATTTCTAGACACTTGGGTGGGAATTTGTGCTACTCTTCACTTCTTTAAAATCTCTATGCTTAGATTCGACTACATACACACTCGGGCATTTTTTCAGGCTGCCAGCCCAAATCCGATTTTTGGAATATCAGGATTGGAATCAGTTTGGAATCAGATTGCTTTCATGTAGTCTGAACGGTAAAAAAAACCCACATTGAATATGATTGCAACTCCGATACGATCCACATTCAGAGGGGGGTTAAAATCAGAATCGAATTGGAATTCTAAAGATTTGTGTCAGTCTGGATGCTCTACCCTTTCAAATTTCAAACCATCCATTACGTCACCCTCAAATTTAGCTATCAAGGTTTTTAACATCTGTAAGCAAACTGGCTGTTTCTCCCTACTGTGCTATTTTGCTACTATAACATATTTGTAGGGAAAGAGCCTAGATTACAAAGTAAAAAAAAAAAGGCCATATCTTTTAGGTTTTTAAAAGTCGAGATGTCAAAGTATGTTATAGACATAAATTAAACCTGGATTGTAATTAGTTTTTTGGTTGTTTGCTAGAATCCAGCCAGACCGCACATACAGTATAACAGCTTGGGTAGAACATTTTTCAGTCAGTCAGGCTGTGCTGAACATTCAATCAGTATGCCATTTGTTATAGGCTGCTAATGGAAACCACTTCATCAGGAACACTTATCGTTATTTCTAAAGTGAAGTGAAAAACCTGGTAGAACAACATCCAAGATATTCTTATGTACGGAAAGCTGTTTGAGAAATATGAGTTACATTTTTGTGTGTGTGAGAAATAATGTTTTATGTTCATTTCAGTGTCTGTAGCTCGTTAGCAAACTTGTCATATAAGATCATATGATCTGAGGTAAACTTGATAAAACAAGCTGAAGGTGACGTTGTGAAAGAGTGAATAAGATGCTGCTTATGTAACCATCTCAATCTGACCCGATTCGGCCTGATCCGAATGAATTTGCAATGGAAATGAGAGGGGAGTGTAAACCTTTGATAATCCATTCAACAGGTAAATAATTGCCATGTAAATACCTGATCTGATTGCTTCCCTTTTGCTGCATGTTTGCCCCAAGTGAGGGGTATATTAGGTGATTTGGCAAGTTTCCGGGAAGGAAATTTTGCTTCTGTCTCTGGCTGGCAACCTGCAAAAGGACCAGCTCTGTCCCAGCAGTCTTTTACTTTTATCCACTGTACTCTAACTGAGAGGGACTTATTGGCTCGCCATTTCAAATTCAAATTTTATTCGTCACATACACACTATGATATGAAGTGAAATACTTATACGACTGCTGGTGACCTCAAGATTCAAAAGGAAAGTTTCAGTGTGAAAATGAGAGAAATTAGAAATATAAGAAATATGTAAGTAATCTATAGATGTAAAGCTCATTTAAATTTACGTAATTTACAAGCAATAAAAACTATGAAAAGAAAAAAACGGAATAAAATAGAATAAAAAATAGAATTGTAAAAATATAAACAAATAAAAACTAAAAAAAAATGCATACCTAAAAAAGTAAAGCATCTAACCAATCATAGATGAGATTGAATTTTTGCAACCAATCAACATACAGTAGAAAGCAGGATTTGTTGGAAAAGATGGGAAGTCAAAACTCCTCTTTATCATCATGTCTTCAGCAGATTAAAGACTTCCCAACAGGCAGAACTAATTTGCATTTATGAAAAAAAAGATCATATTTAAATTAAATGCTTTGAGTGAGCAAACAATACCTTATCAGATCAGCATCCATGTAAACAGCTAAGCTGAAACCTCTAATCAGAATGATTTCAATCAGAATAAAGAATATTGTTCATGTAAATGTAGCTACTGTAACTCTATTATTTAACCCTCAACCGGATCATGTGATCGAAAACTATTGATTTAAAGATTAAAAAGCTTTAAAAGCATGACAGATATTTCATGAGATTTACTAAAAGAAATCTTTGTTTATAATGACTGTAAATTCTAGTGTTAAGAAGCTTAGCAAGAAATGATGGGATTCCAAATAGTGTTTGTATTCCTGTACGTTCCCATTGTGTTAATGTTGAATGCACTAAAGGTGGAATGAGCTTCATACTAAATGGCATTTACTGATGGACATCTTGCGTTTTATACTTCTATATACTTCAAAAATGCTATTATTAGCTAATTGGCTCTAAACGGGTTGAGGCACTTTGCTCTTTCCTCAGTCTATTATGCTTCACTGTGTAACACAAGCAGCAGTTTGAAAAGATGCAGAAGTTGGTTTCATGTCTCGGAAAACCACATGTTTAACCCAGACTGGGCCAGTGGACGGGAATTGGCAAGGCCAAATTGGGAAGCGAATGTCAGTTCTGACAGAAGCATCATTGTCTTTGCATTCTTTTCATCTTAACATCAAAACTAAAGCTTCACTTCATTGCGTCACACTGCTCCTGGAACTGTACAGACCTTTAACAAGGCCGTTAAGGTTTATCTGCTTTGATTTTGGATCGTATTCTTTATCCACTCACTTGGAATAGTGACAGTTTTATTTATTTTGAAACACATAAGGTTCATCATAAATATTGGAATAAAATCTCTTCTGCTCCAGTTGTGACATGTCTCATAATGAAATGATTCATCCTCTCGTGCTGCTTATAACAAATCTGCTCCTGACCTTATTCTCCACTGGGCAGATCTGTATAGACAGAAAGTGAAGGAGAGTGATGGATCTTTTCCATCTGTTGTTCGATTAGGCATTTCCCCTTTGAGGATGTTTCTATTGTTGCCATTGTGTCCATGCTCATCCCCACCTCCCCCAGTACCCCCACCTACCCGGTCCTGCCAGATTTACCCTAATGCTTTTCCATGTGTGACACACCTTCTGCTGTTACCAATGGTTCCATATGGATCCCCACCCTGGAGATATGCACTTCTCAAAATTAGTTTCCTGTCTAATCCTTCAGTTGTGAAATTTTGCCTGAATACCATAAATTTGTATGCAAGGCTTACTGTATCCTACATATGCTTTCCTGAACTAACAGGACACTGATTCACTTTTCCAGCAGGTTTCCTCCCACAACCCAAAGACATGCACAATATGATAACTGGTGTTTGCAAATTGCCCACAGTGTGTGTTTGTGCCCTGCAACACCCCATTCAGGGTGTATCCCGCCTTGGGCCACCGTACACAACTCTGTACATCATTAGCGGTTTAGAGTGTGTTTTGAAATGAATCTCTGATTTTTTTGAGACAAAATTCAATATTTAAAATTTCGAAATGATGAGTTTTCTTAAAATTAATAATAAAAAAAAAACACTAGAAGGTATAGAATTTTATTTGAGCAAAAACAATACAACCAAGATGAACTGCTTATTTGGACTAAAAATGCAAACTTACTTTTCTTCTTTCTCTTCTTTGTTATTTTAGAAAAACATTAATCAGTACAACAACATACAGTACATACCTATTTTTGGGATTGATAAAATGCAAACTTTCTTCACAAGTTCTGGTTATTCTAGCAATATATGAAAAGTTGGAAAAGTGCAAGCTGCAGACCTAAATTACTTTTTATAAAATAAATAGGCAATGCCCCAACCCACACTAAAGACCCTCTTTGATGGGGCACTTGTAGCAGGAATAAAGAGGTGCTTCTCGGCCAGACTACTAAAGTTTGTTCATGTTTCTGAAAAATACTTTCGGCTTAGAAGCTCATTATTTTAAGCATATGAATAAATCCAGGCTTTTCAACTGTGTATATGGGCACAATGTCTTCAGCGATGTAATGCACCACAACCATCAATAATACCTTTCCATCGAGGCCCCTGCTTATCATATGGGATACAGTGGGAACACGAGGTTGCTATTTTTTTACCTGTCTTGCCGTCTTGTTTAGATCTCAACAGTCCTCTGATTCAACAGTGTGGCTCTGTTTGAGGTGCTGGAATAAATCATTTGTGCTGCTTCCTTTAGTTGCCACAAACTTCAGACAAATTCTACAGCGAACTTTGGCATGTTCAATGTCTAAAGTTGCAAACCCGAACAATTTCCATACTACTGAAGAAACCATGCCTCACTTAGAAGCTCTTTGGTTTCATCAGAGCGCACTGCCATGGTGTATTTCGTATTTCCCACGTGTGAATCAAGGGGGGTGGGGGTTGTCGCAGAACTACAGAAGATTGCGGTGCCATACGGTACCAAAGTGAAATTGTAAAATCTATTTAAAATTTTCACCATTGACATGAACCATAATTTCAAATTAATCAATAATTTTTATTTTATAGATGATGTGCAGTTCTGATTGTTCCATCCTAAGTTTTAAACACAGTTGTGTCTATGCTGGGTCGAGAAACAAATTGGACATAAAAACATTCAGCCAGCAGCTGAAGTGATTTGCCGCGGTCCTGTGTAGGTCTTTTTGTATTGATGGAAAGGGTGGATGAGAGCTGACAAAATGACGATAACAAATGGCTATGGTGAGTAATAAAAAAAAATAATAAAAAAATGGAAAGTTTGTTTGCTATAGGCTAGCCATCACTGGACTACGTAGAAGACGGGTAGCTCAGTGGTTAAGGCAGTGGACTATGGTATGGAAGGTTCCACCAAGTTGCCACTGTTGGGCCTTTAACCAAGGCCTTTAATCCTCAAATATACTATATGATGAGATACAAATTTAAGTCGCTCTGCCAAAATGCTGTGAATGAGGACAAGTACAAAAAAATCTAGTCTATTTTGACTCTGATTTACAATACAGTATTTTGGTATGGAAACGGTCAGTTGGGCTAGGGGCAAGAAAAATTACCAAATTCGTGATTCCATGATTATTTTTTTTGTATTTCCCCCCGATTTTCTCCCTAATTTAGTCGTGTCCAATTCCTCCTCGCCACTAGGGGGCTCCCACATTAAGGCTACCACTACCACTCAGCCGGGAGGGCCGAAGACTATCACGTGTTTCCTCCGA
>JAQMYJ010000037.1:12851847-12863637 GCA_030014305.1 Clarias laeviceps
TATTATGTATGTATGTACGTATGTATGTATGTAATAGAATATATATTGTATGGATTGTGCATATACAGCATATAAGCATATACAGTACAAATCTGCATAAAAGACCCAGTAATGAACAGCACTAGGGAAACATAGCAACCATTAGAGTCACAAAAGTGGTGGATGGAGTGATAGTAATGGGAGTGCAATATGGTGGTAGATTTTTTTTTTTTTTTTTTCAGCCAATAAACAGGATGCTGTGGTTTTCTATAGCTTGTTTTGCGTGGCGACTAGCGAATAAACTCATGATAGCGAGCAGCATTAGAGCGACTTGAGGACGCAGGTGAAGGAATGACGCTCTTGTGAGTAATTGCACTTGAATGGCACCGGTGCCGTGGCTGCACACTGCTGTGTTCCAGGTCCTAATGTAGATGAATGACCATGTTTTGAAATATGAAGAGATGTTCTCTGGCAAGTGTTCAAATGTCACTGCGTAAGTAAAGGACTGTTTTATTCACACACCATGCATTTAGTTTTGTTTGGTAAATCGCCTCCTGTGACATTTACACTCATGGACATATCAAAAGTGACTTGAGAATTAGAGGGTCAAGGACTTAAGGGGGAAGCGGTGGCAGCTTTGCAACGCTGAGATCTTAACTCCGGTCCACATGATCACTTGTCCAACATCCTAAGCACTGAGCTACCACTGTGTGTGTGAGCGTTTCTGCGCTGAGCTTAACAGAAACGAGTGCTGCTCTTGTCACAATTGCTCCTGGAGTCTGTCAGGATAAATGGAAAATCTTCTAAAGTAAATAAACCTTGGCTCAAGTGTGCTCAAAGATGTGGTGCTTCTTTGCTTTTGATCTTAAGTGACAAGGCTTTAAAGGGGGCCTTCTATACCAAATGTGCTTTTTAGTCATTTTTAGCTCTTCAGATTGATCTCAAATGTGTGTATAAAAATAAAAAATCAAGCATGAGGGGGAAAAAGCAACACGTATGCAAGAGGAGTGAAATACAGGGAGTTTAAGGTATGCATTATTTAAAAAAGCATCATTTATGTATATCTCAGCTGGAGCATTAACAAACACACTTTCTGAGACCTGTGATAATTTGTTCAAGAAATAGTAAAATATGGGACCTTTTTAAAAGAACCTCTTCGTCATATTTTTTAGCTCTGATATTTTCTACTAAACTTTGTCTAGATGACCTTTGACATTATGTTTCTGCTAACAAAATCCACTAAGCCTTAATGTACTATATATTTTTTATGCTCCACTTAAGGTTAGAATTTTTACAGTCCTTTTTCAATGCAGCTCCAGTGAGACCCTTGACGGTAAAATTTTTAGATTTTTATTTTTGGTAATATTTGTTGTGTTTTAAAAATGTCCAGCTCTACACTGAACAGTAATATAATAACATCTACTTAGAAAGGAAATGGTCTCTGTTATTGGGCAAATCCATGTGGAACATCTTAATGGTCTTATTTTAAAACCTGCTCAAAACCTGAGTTGTTCTCTTAGGGCCCGAACAGCATTGATCTAATTCATTTCATTCACTGGAGAGCAAGAGCGCTGAGGTCATGTGCAGAATAGATGATCCTGATGTTCCACATCTATTAACTGTTCCCGGGCATGGATGGAGAATACTTGTTTCTTGTGTAAAAATTTTAGGTGTGTAACATTTTCAGAAGGGTTTTTTCTAAAATTAAGATACATGAGGCTTTGTTTTAATGTCCCAGACAAAAAAAAAAGTTTTAGAATTTAAGTCCTAAATGAATTTAAAACAATCCTTATCTATTGGTGGTGAGGTGGTGGACTGCTGATGACGCGGTCCCCAGTTCGAGCCCTGATGCTGCCACTTTTGGACACTAGAGTAAGATCCTTTACCCCTAAGTGTGAAGGATCTTGTTTGAAGGACTCCCATAAGTACAGTGAAACCTCGGATTGCGAGTAACACGGTTTGCGAGTGTTCCGCAAGACGAGCAAAGATTTTTAATACATTTTGACTTGAAAAACGAGCAAGTCTTGGTTTACAAGTACCGAGTATCATGTATCACGCATGCACTTCTTGTTTTGACGTCGAGCGTCACGTGATCACAACTGAGACGATGTTTTTTCTCTCTCTTGCGCTGCGGAATTGTGAGTAATCGTCTCCCCTGCTGGGTCTTAGTGCTTAGGACTCTGTTTACTATAACACTGTGACCACGTGTGTGCATGTAAAACATTATTTTATTTTGTGTCTGTATGCGTGTCTGTACAGCGCGCGTGTAAAGCAAAAGCAAGTCTCCTTAGAGAGGTTAAAGATCCATTTTCTCTGAATCAGCCTGCTTGCCTGACATGCCAGATATCATGTAGACAGATTAATTAATTTTTACCTTTATAATATCTCTTCCATTTATTTTTGTGCGACTCTTTATGAATTTCAACCGATGTATTCACTTCTATTTCTTTATTTCCTTTGATTCATGAGTCACTATTCATACATGTGATTGCTTACTTTTTCCTGCCATTATTATAGCATTTGATGCTGAACAAGGCATTAACGGTTACATGCCAGCTAAGTATTTTCTGTGAGCTTTCCGGATCATGAACAGCTATTCTATATAACATATTTCATGTGTTCTCTCAGCAGACCTTTGAACTGATGCACAATCCAACTATAGAGATGAGCAGAGATGGCTTTAAGAGTAACTTTCCCATTCAGGGTCTCAATCCATCGGTCTCAAAATCTGAGATGCACTTGATTTCGTTCGCTCAAGAAAAGCAGCAATGGGCTACTAAATCCAGGAATGATGCCTTCATGCTGTATTAGGCCCATTAATTTGAGAGAAATGATGTTTAAAGGATTTAATAGGCATCCTTAATGGGAATACTTAATTTGGACTTGATTTAAGTATGTCGTTAAAGATAAAATTAGGCATGATTAATCATCAGCAAACCATGTCAGATTTCTTTCCCCCTTTTTTTTGTTATAAAGTGTGTGTGTGTGTGTGTGTGTGTGTGTGTGTGTGTGTGTGTGTGTGTGTGTGAGAGAGAGAGAGAACTGACATAATTTTGGCAACAGCTACAATTACCCCTGTAAATTATATGATGGGTAGAAATTAGCACAAATATAAACGTCAACAACACACTTGACCTGTCAAGAGATTTTACGATTATTTGGCACAAAGCACCACAAGATTACAGGAAATTGGTAGTTTTATTATTATTAATAATAATAATAATAATAATAATGCATTGTATTTATAGAGACCCTTTCTAGTCATCTGAGGTCACCTTCCAAAATCCAAACAAGCAATAAATAAATAACAGCAATTAGTAAAAAAACAATAAAATAATTTTTGGTAAAAACAGAGTCAGGGTTATCATCTAATAGCATATAAAGACGTTTCAAGATTTGAGTTCAGCCTGGAGTCAGTGGTGGTCAAGCAGGCAGGGGGTATAAAGAGGAGCCTCAATGAAGAAGGACGAAGAGTGTGTGAGGCGGGGTGTAAAGCTGTATGAGCTCAAAGTTAAGGCGGAGCAAGATTTTGAAGCGCTTAAAGGAGACTGAGGAGTCGTTGAAGGGTTGGGGTGATGTGATGCATGATGGGTATTCGGGTTATGATAAAGTTCAGAGTTCTGAATGGGTTGAAGTTTATGATGAGTATTTGTGGTACACCAGTTAAAAGTGAGTCAATGCATGAGGTGACCAATGCATGAGGCGAGAAATATTAAGTACCTGAAGGTAACATGATCTTCAAACACTGTTAATATGGGACTTTAATGTAATCACGCTATCAAAAATGACCCCGAGTTTTGACCTGAGGAGAGGAAGAAACTGAGAAACCATCGATGTAGAGTGAGGAGAAACTGTTGGTCTTGGATAGAGTAGATTTTGACCCTATGAGGACACCCTCTGTCTTACTGCAATTGAGTTCGCGAAAGTTGCAGGAAATCCAAGTGTTGCATTTAAGCAAACTGTAAAAAGAAATGTTAATACATCAAAAGAAAACGTTCTAGAACAGAAAAGTGTTGAAGTCCATTAAGTCAAGTGCTGGTGTTGGTAGCCAGCGCAGAGCCTTATGGTCGGTCTACAATCCCAGCTGCTTGATTTCTTCCCATTCCTTTTTCCATTACTGCTGTTTTTCATCCTGCCACCACTCTCTGAGTAAAGTTTCTTTTAAATGCAGGTGGTGAACATGCCTCGGGGAAGTCTTTAACACACCTGCAGCCTCTCCTGATTTATAGCTCATGTTCTCACGCTCTCCTTCACTTTCTAATACGTTTACCTATTCTCTCCATGTTTCCTTGTTTTGAATTCTGCCTTGTCCTTTTTGTTTCCTCATTCTGTTCCACATCATCTCGGGACGCCTGTAAAACATTATGCAAAACATGTACATGTATATTCGTGGTCACTGGACCAAAAATCAAACGTTTTCCATGTTCAGCGCTGGTCAGTGGTGTGAGGAAACCGACGGTGACATGGGACAACTTAGAATTTCACGCTGACACAAACCTGAGCTCAGGATTGAAGAGTTGTGAAAAGCAACACTGCACCAACATGCTGATCTACATAACATTGTGAAATTCAAATGTTAAATGATCCCTGGGAGTGTAGTCCTACAGTAGAAACTACAGCTATTAGTGTTTATTTTCTTTATATCTTGTAAATTTTTTCAGATTAATCTGTGAGCTAATCTCTATATGAGGGGTACGAGGGTATAGTGGTTAGAACTGTGGCCTTGCACCTCCAGGGTCAAGGGTTTAAATCCCACCTAGGGTTTGTATCTGTAGAGTTTGCATGTTCTCTCCATGTTTGGTGGGATTCCTCCAGGTGATCCAGGTTTTCTCCTATAGACAAAAGACATGCTAGTTTGGCATTTCCAAATTGCCCATAGTGTGTGATGCATTGGCACCCTGTCCAGGGTGTATCCCACCTCATGCCCTGAGTTCCCTGAGAAACTCCAAGCCTTCCACATCCTGGAATAACAGGATAAGCAATTTAGGGAATAAGGGAGACTGAGTAATTATGTGTATGACAAATCTTTTTCATTCACTCTCTCTCTCTCTCTCTCTCTCTCTCTCTCTCTCTCAGAGCGCACTATGGCCAGGCTGGAGCTGCATGAGGTTGAACAGAAGCAGAATCATGACGCAGTCCGCGACACTCCTGCGCTCGCAGACAATGATGATTTGCTCATAATCTACAACCGTGTGCCCAAAACCGGCAGCACGTCCTTCACAAACATCGCCTACGACCTTTGCGCCAAGAACCGCTACCACGTTCTGCATATCAATACCACCAAGAACAATCCAGTCATGTCCCTGCAGGATCAGGTGAGGACACAGATTTCATAGACACTAAGCGTCTGAACATCGTTCGTTCACTTTCTGACTTCACTGTTTTCTCAAGGTTTCTCCCTTCATTCTGTCTGATGAAGTTTTTCCTTGCTTTTGATGTCTCTGGCCTTCTCATAAGGGATTTTAATCTAGACCCTGAGTTCTGTAAACCTGCTCGGTGATAATGTGACAACCTGCAATTTACAGTTACAATTCTGACAGCAGTGCCAAGCGAAAAACTGAAGTGAGAATTTAATGATGCAGTTAAATAACAATAGAAATGTCTGTCTGCCCTCTGGTACCTTTCATCCAATGTTCCCAAGACTATCTAATAATAATATAATACTATTAATGGTGATAATAATAATATAGATCATGAATATGTAATCAGGACAGAAATAACAAAATACAGAGATGTAAGCTACAAAGTATTTGTGATTAAGAAAAAAAATGCATCATCCTTCCTGATGATTTTTTTTCCCCATTCATAACTGAATAATAAGAGAAGATGCAGAGATTGTGTTTTTCTCCAAAACAAAAAGCTACGCAACAGGTTGAATAAAATGAAATACCCAAAATAAAGCTAGTGTTTGAGAGGAACAATACGTAAACAAAGCTAGTATTAGATGAGGAAATGCTGAAACAATGGCAATGTTATAGATATCTACTGTATGATATAGACTAGATTGTACATATCCGGCCTATTGCATTGTCAGTGGTTGAGCAGCGCCGCCATATTTAATCGTGCTACATTTACTTCAAGGGAAGCCACTGCTTAAGCATGAGTATCAAATTCAAAATGATTACAATGTTAAGCTACTGTACAAATAAATACAGTTACAGGTACAGTATGATGAATGCACTGGGTTTCACAAGGTAAATTGGTTAAATAATGATGTGATTTCAAACAGGTGATGTCAAAGGGTGATTGTAATTCTGATTTGGTACAAAAGCAGCATCCAAGAAAGGTCTAGTCCTTTAGGAGAGAAGATGGGCTGAGGATCACCAGTTTGCCAACAAATACGTGCCAAAATTATTGAAATGTTTAAAAACAATGTTCCTCAAAGAAAGATAGGAAGACATTTGGATATTTCACCTTCAACAGTGCATTTCGTAATTAAAGGATTCAAGGAATCTGGAGGAATTTCAGTGCGTAAAGGACAAGGGTGCAAGCCTAAGCTGAACAACCCTGATCTCCGATCCCTCAGGCGGCACTGCATGAAGAGTCGTCATTCATCTATAAGCGATATCACCACATGGGCTCAGGACTACTTTGGCAAACTTTTGTCAAGTACCACAATACATAGTTAAAAAGTTAAACTGTACTGTGCCAAAAGGAAGCCCTATGTTAACAGTGTCCAGAAACGCCATCGACTTCTCTGGGCTCGGAGGCATCTAGGATGCACCATCACACAGTGGAAACGTGTACTGTGGTCAGATCAATCAGTCTTTCAGGTATTTTTTTGGGAGAAATGGACGCCGTGTGCTCCTTTTCTTCGTTGGTCCGGATCATCCAGACTGTTACCAGCAACAAGTCCAAAAGCCAGAGTCGGTCAGGTTATGGGGTTGTCAGTGCCCTTGGCAAATTAATGCAAAACCATTAATGCTGAAAAGTACATCGAGATTTTGGAGCACAATATGCTGCCTTCAAGAAGACATCTTTTCCTGGGACGCCCATGCATATTACAACAAGACGATGCAAAACCACATTCTGCACACATTACAAAGTCCTGGCTGCGGAGGAAGAGGATACAGGTACTTGCCTGGCCTGCCTGCAGTCCGGACCCGTCTTCAATAGAGAATGTGTGGCGCATTTTGAAGCACAAAATCTGACAACGAAGACCCCGTACTGTTGCCCACCATAAGACTTGTTTGCAGGACGAATGGGACAAAATTACACATGAAACACTTCATCACTTGGTGTCTTCAGTCCCTAAACGTCTTTTTAAATGTAGTGAAATGAAATGGCAACATTACAAAGTGGTAAATGCTTTAACTTTTTTATGAAATGTGTTGCTAGAACCAAAAATGTGAATACGTGTTTATTTTGAAAAATAAATAAATAAAATTCATGAGGAATACATATTAAATAATGTGGTGTTGTACTGTATTGTCTGCAAGAAAAAGTAAATTTAGAAATCACTACTTTTTCTGATTTGGGCTTGTAATTGTCACTAATTAGTTTGTGCTATGGATGTTTTTTTTTAGCTCTCGGATTTCTAAATGGTAATATACTGTATTACCTAAAACCCATGCGGATTAAGTGAGTGTAATGGAAACAGAAAAAAGATCCTTCTAGGCAAGCAGTCCTTTCCAGCTGCGATTTTATTCCTAGTATTGCTAGTTTTATCCTCTTTAAATATCTTCTTTAAATAATCAACTTGGTTGCTCACTCTGTGTGATATTATTTGTAGCCTAAAGAAGCACAGAATCACATCGACCTTTTTTTTTTTTTTTTTTTTTTTAAAGAGCAGATGAAAGTGCAGCTACACTTTTGCTTACTGGGACGCTGAATGATATGGTGCTTAACTGCACTATATATAATATATCCCTTGCTGCATGTAGTGCTGCACAGTGCTGTCGATTTAACTTGGAAACATTTAAATCTATTTAACGCAATAAAAACAGATTTGTACAGCTGATGAAATTCAGTTTAAGCTG
This sequence comes from Clarias laeviceps, assembly GCA_030014305.1. Lineage (NCBI taxonomy): Eukaryota > Metazoa > Chordata > Actinopteri > Siluriformes > Clariidae > Clarias > Clarias laeviceps. The sequence continues at coordinate 12,859,806 of JAQMYJ010000037.1, forward strand.
TTAGCACGAATGGAAATGCGAGTGGTACGGCCAATCTAACAAACTGTAATATATGATATATAATATAATATCATATATAATATTATATAATAATATAGTATACTAATATAATATATAAGCTCATGGTTTAAGCTATCTAGCTAGCTATTGCTGGGGTAATATATTTAAGCAAAACTTAACAGTAATATTCCAAAATAAATATAAAACAAATAAAGCTACTTAATTGTCATTGTATAAACCAAATCATTACACAGTTCATCTATATCTTGTAGGTACAGTAGATATAATAGTGTATAGAAAATGAGTGAGCCTTAGTTTTAATTACTCAACTCCAATGCGTTAACATTTATCCTTCTTTCTTTTCTGGGGCATTAAACTATCAACACACCAAACCCTACAGCAATGTTATATAGTTATTGTTAAGTTTTCTCACAATCTCATCTCATGGTTTTTCCACACATTTGGTGCCAAGGGATCTTATGATCAACTGGGCTTAGCATTTATACTGAGAGAAAGCATACCCAGCGGGAAGTGTTGCAGGGTCATCGTTGGTTCACTGCTATTTTATGTTTTATTTTTCTTCATCTTCTTTCAGCAGCTTTTAGTTTTCAAGGAGTCACCATATCGGATCACTGGGTCCCCATGTACAGTATGTGATGTGGCTCAGGTTTTATGGCAGTCCTACCTTATACAACCCTCCCCAGTTTAGCTGGGTTTGGGTCAGGCATTAAAGATGCACAGACTTGTACAGCCTTGTACCTTCCAGTGTCTGGGGCTGGTTTTGTGACTGGGAATTGAACCATGGCCATGGTGGTGAGAGCGGTGCATGCTAGACACTAGTCCACCAGGGAAGCTCATTGTTGCTTAATAAGAAGTTAGAAGAAATGCATCAAAAAAAGATCTTGGACAAAAATATAATGACTTCTGGGCAAAACTGTAAGGAAATACTAGAAGAGTGCATTTTCCTATACTGTACTGGGAGCATAATGTATTTCAGCAGAAAGTGAAACATTTAGATAAATCACCTTAGTAAAGATTTGCCTCCTTACTGTATATTACTGTGACCTAAAACGGCCAAGGTTTCGTTACATTGTGTATAGAAGTGTATATAAAAAGATAAATAGGCCGACCTTTTTGTGCGCGTGTGTGTTTTTGAAATGTGTGTGTGTGCGTGCGTGTTTTTGAAATGTGCGTACGTGTGCGCGTACGTGTGTGTGTTCTTATTAAGAAAGCACAAGTACGAATGTGTGTGAACGCGCGTGTGCTTATTAAGAAAGCACAAGTGTTTTGTTTTCAAGCATGACTAAACAAAGTCATGAGTGCAGTTATGTTTATATCAGTGTAAGATGCTTTCACCTTTTAGATGTAGTCTATCAGAGCATATGACTTGTGTTAGGGTATGGTAAGAGTATTGGGGTATGCAGTTGCATTGTGATGTCTAGGTTTGTTTTTTTTTCTTTTGCTGTTGAATAAACATTGTAGAGACGTTCATTTGGCCGAGTTGTGGATGTTGGGACAACGTTGGTATGTGGTGGTTTTTGAAAATTAAAATTACTTTGATGAAATGAAGAATTTGACTAAATGATGATCGAGTAAACACTGCCCCTAACACAATGTTGCAATAACAACTTCAAACACCATTAATATCAAAATGAAGCGAGTAAACTCTGGTCGCTCCGGTTGGAGCATGGTGCGCTAACCACTGGACCACTTGGGATCATGCTTTTAATTCTATTAAATGTATGTACATATCACTGAGCACAACAATATGAACCAAGGACGACGTCTGGACGTCGATATTAACGTCTGAGATCTGTTCTATGAAAGAGGACGTGATGCAGTTTGGATGCCCTTTTACAATAATTTGGGAGCTAAGCTGCACCTCACGGTAATATTTCTGAAAGAAAATTAAACAGTAACATTACCACACTAAGAGATGCCCGACATGAGGTACACGCGTGCACACGGCCAAAAAAGTCTCACCAAAGTAAAAGAAATAAAATAATAATAATAATTTTCAGATAGGATCATAACACCATTTTTCATAATACATAATGCTTCTTATCTCCCGATCCATACATCGTTTTTTTGTAAATATGCATACACATTTAAATTTTTATCCTATAAAAGAAACACATTTGCTAAATACAATTTCATGCCCTTTTATGTAGTGGATGTAACTTTTTTTTTTATATTCAAATATTTCAATGATCATAACGGTCATTCCCATGAACCTTTGCCAATTTTGTCAATTAGATTTCACATGAAAAGACATGAACATAAAATGTATTATTCTAAAATGCGAAATTGTTAAGATATTACAACATGAATTTGACATGGTTACAGACACTACATTTTTTGGGGGGGGGAAATCCTTAATTTTTCATGGAATGCTTTCATTTAAGCAACAATGATAGGTTATATTATTCTATAAGCTTACATTAATTTTACTATCATGACTCATAAATATGAATTATTTGCATTTGAAATCATTCTTGATTGGAGCGAAACATTAGCAGTATAAAATAATACATATATAAAATTTAAATCATCTCTTCAAACCAACTGAAGTTAGCAACTTAAACTTTTTAGGAAAGCAAAATTGGACACTTCCATGTTGCATAAACTTCAGAAGTAGCTTTATTGGCATATTAATATTATTATTAATTATATTATATTAATAACATAAAAAATTAAAGCAAGCACCAATACTGTTTTGGCGACACTGTGTGTGGGAATTGTTGTGTCCAACCCAATCGCCAATCGGAATTCCAAACCATGTTAGAAACTTAAGGGAGAATGGATGTGGTCAGATGTTATGCAAATGGATGTTAATCCATTAAAATATAACCTCCAAATAAAGGTTACAATTTTGTTGTTTTAAGGTTGCATTTGTAGTCTTGTGTTTGTGTTGCTCAATCTCAAAGACATTTTGTCAAGGTCATTAATATTGTACTATTTGGGGCACTATACATACTGTATGCTCTATACATTTTCGAAATGTACTGTATAGAGCAATGATTTTCAGAATCATGACCTTCAGACTTGAGAGCCAGTAGAAACCATGTGGGTGAAATTGTGGTCTTACTGGTACAAAAAAAAATGAGTGACTTTCTTTTAAGTAGCGGTCACTTGTAGACAGTCCACTGGTGGTTGTTGTTTTTTTTGTTTGTTTTTTTTACCTTGAAAAAAAATCTTTACTAAGATTCCAATTTCTTTATCAGCACTGCATATCTACTTCAGTTATCAGTGACTTATCCTCCATTCCTGCCCCCCACCCCAAACCCACTGAGCAAGCAAGAGGCAACATATTCTAGTGCATATAGTCATGCTCTAGTTAGTAGGTGGTGATGGAATGATTAATCACTGGGGTCAGAGTTTGGCGCGTAAAAAAGGCAGGTTGGTCGGTCAGCAGGCCTGTGGTCAGGAGCAGGAGCCCCTTTTCCCAGGATGGGTGTGTATTAGACTCTGTGTGTCATGTTCAGCCACAATGGGTCATACAAGTGCGGTTATCTTTTTGTTTCTGCTGCTTTCTGTGTCACACATTCCTTATCGCTGATTCCATCTCCATGGTGAATAAAGAGCCCATGAAAGCAGGAGTGCAGCAAAGAAAGAGCTGCTGTTTGATTGAGAGGCAGTACAGTAGCAGCTGCAGGTTAAGTCAACTGTGCAGAACCTGGACAGTAGGGCTGCTCGATTATGGAAAAAATCATAATCACGATTATTTTGGTCATGATTGAAATCACGATTATTTGACACGATTACTCATTGACTTTGGAAATATGTTGCATTTATTGAACAGAACAGTGAATTCTCCTTAAAACAGATTAAG
>JAQMYJ010000037.1:12867624-12880584 GCA_030014305.1 Clarias laeviceps
ATGTGTACGTATATATATATATATATATATATATACATGCTCCCGCGCCACACAACTTTCAAATCTTGTGGGCATATTTGACCTAGGTGTGTGTGCGTGTCTGTGTGTGTGCTTGGTTGTTCTGTGTGTGTCTCTGCTTTATATTCCTGTCACCTCTGTCCCTAACACGAAAAATAAGCGTCTGTGATGGATAGAAGGAAGATGTCATTAGTGGAAGGCTTTGCTGAGGTAATATCTAGTCGACTTCGTCTCCACACTGTCTGAGCTGCTCGCTGAGCTGAGACTCTGTGCTTAGGCAAGAGATATGTGGAAAAGAGGGTGCAGGGGTGGTGTGTGTAGGTGTGTGGTGATTCTGCTAAAGCTCAGCACGTGCAACCTGCGTCTGTTTTACCTTTTGTGATGTGTATGGTATAATAACATAAACTGAGTATGTACAGTACAATACGTGTGTGTCTTTACTTATTTTGTCAGTTTGTGCGTTTTTCAGGTGAGGTTTGTTCGGAACGTGACCTCCTGGAAGGAGATGAAACCGGGGTTTTACCATGGACATGTTGCATACCTGGATTTCACCAAGTGAGTATTTTATTTTATTTTTTTTCTAATGAAATGCGATAAACAAGATAATAATAAATATTGATTGCTATAACACCTGTTGTAAAAAAGCATAATTCCATAAGACGTCATCCGAGACACTATACAAACACACACATATATTCTACTGCAAATGAAGCAGTAGCATATACTCAATACTTCTGATTTTGTTAGAGATGTAGGACAGGAGCTCTGATTTCAGAAGTGTTGCTGCACTCTAGTGGCTAAAGATGATAGTGCAGTACATCTTGCCTTATTGTATTACAAAGAACGGGTCAAATGCAATGATGTTTATGAAGCATCTTCGGTTATGTGATTCCCTAAGTCGCCTGATGTCAAAGGGTAGTTCAAGCTATTCCACACCTCCATCTAAAAGTGGCGAGTAACGCGTCAACCTACTGAGAGGGAAACAAATCTGTGCTGAAGAATGCTATAGAAGGCCAATTATTTCAAGAATGCAGTATAGGACCAGGTCCTCTAATTCTGTTTTAATCCCTGTGTGCCTGTGCCAGCCCTGAGAACGTTACTTTGAATGGTTACTTGATCTACTTCTGAAAATAGCAGCATTGAAACAAAGGTTTATTTGAAACTGAATGCTACATGCTGCAAATTTATTTGCCTTGGTTGAGCTCACAATGCTTCTGATTACCTTTGTTCATCATTTAAATGAGTGTGGAAATTTAGAGTAATTAGTGTGATTACTGATTCCTTTTTTATTTTGTACACATTAGCTGCTGAAGCTGGCACCATGCTGCAAAACAATAAAAACAGTCCTAACTCGTGACACACACTACTGTGTCTGATTTTGCAGAATTCACTTAAGATATTCAGACGAATTAGACATTGAGATGTGTCTCCAGTGTGCATGTCCTGCTTGCCTTTTACGTTTTTTAGTATTGGCTGGGATAGGCAGCATCATGGTGGCGTAGTGGTTAGCTCTGTAGCCTCGGACCTCCAGGGTCAAGGGTTCGATTCCCACCTCAGATCTGTGTGTGTGGCACATGTTCTCCTCGTGGGTTTCCTCCAGGTACTCTAGTTTCCTCCCACAGTCTAAAGACAAGTAGATTTGGTTAATGTTCCGAGATGTGTTTTAGAGTGTGTGTGCCCTGCAATGGATTTGTACACTCCTGGAATAGGCTTCGGGCCCCAGTGACCCTGTACCTGATAAGCGTATAGATGAAGAATTGATGAATATTGGCTGGGGTTTAAAAAAAAACCCAATTATAGATTTTCCATCTTTTGTGACGTCATATAAGAAGATCCCCTCCCCATACATGTTCAGCTCTGCTGTGCTTTTTGATAGGGCATGACTCAGTGGTAGCTCACTTTCATCAACACTAAAATAGGGCTTTTTTATAAAGGAGTGAAATAAAAGGAGGTATGGAAGGTGTGCATAAAAAAAAAAAAAATCAGCAGGATATTTGAACTGCAGTGTTAAACCACGCACATTTGGGGGAGCCCTGAGATCTGTGTTAACTTTTTACAGATGCAGTCAAGTGTTAGACTTGTAACTCGAAAAGAATGGATTTCTCAGTTCTCACAGGTCTATTCCACTTTGTGTGTTTTGTGCTGCAGATTTAGCGTGAGAGCAAAGCCCATCTATATTAATGTGGTGCGTGACCCTATTGAGCGCCTGGTGTCCTATTACTACTTCCTGCGCTTCGGGGACGACTACAGGCCCGGTCTGAGGCGAAGAAAGCAGGGAGACAAAAAGGTGAGACTTTTTTTTTTTTCCGGAATTCTGATGTGCTAGAGAGGAAAATAACTGTACAGATTGTTTGACTTTTGATTCTCTGAGAAATTTTGGTGCTTGACTTTCCTAGGATGTTTTCAACAGTGTATTGGATCTTTAAAGTTCAGTCTGTGTGCAAGATGAGTGCAGAAAGAGATTTTTTTTTTTTGTTTTGTTTTGTAATGGACTTTATCTGTGTTTCTTTGTGTGTGTGTGTTTTCAGACGTTTGATGAGTGTGTGGCATCAGGGGGATCTGACTGCGCTCCAGAGAAACTCTGGCTGCAGATTCCTTTTTTCTGCGGCCATTCCTCCGAGTGCTGGTATGAGTTTTATTATTATTATTTTTTAAACCAGATGCTGTTTTTCTCCATTTTGCTGTTTTTCTCCATCTTGTTTTTTTAAATTTATTTATTTAATTTTATAGTATACTAGCGTCCGATTGTTCAATATCGTTGAGGGTTTGTAGAAATAGTACAAAGGCTAAAGCTAAAAATAATCTGATCAGCTTTATTGTATATTCAGTGATATTATTATTTCAGTTTGAATCACACGTACATGTCTGCCTGTTCTTCTGTACAGTAGAACTCTGTCTAACTTATTAATACAAATTTTGTAAGGTTGAGTTTTTTATGACTTGTTTACCCTAAGTTGTACTTCTTTCATCGTCAGCCAGATACACTCCACGCTCGCCAATCCGAGAGTGAATCACAGATGAGAGATCAAAACAGTAGATATAATAAAGATTAAATAATAAAATTCACTTATACCACATATATGATGAAAATCCCGGTAAAATATTCTGTTTAGATTTTCTAATTTATTGGTGCAAGTGTTTGTTTACATTTATCAAGTAGTTTATTAGTTGCCCATTTTAAAGTAGATTATTAAATCTGGTTACCTGTTCATAACATCGCTTTTGTTCAACATTTTCATTTCATTCAAGCAGATATCAAACTACTGAAAAAGTACATTCAATTCTGTTCAGCGGTCGAGTTTGAAGCATTGAGTACGCTGTCTAAACTTGCGGTTTCTAATCTGGCACATAACTGCTTATAACGTCAGTTCCTCTTAACATTTTGATTTTATTTGGCACAGGTTTCAATAAATTCTCATTTTCCCAGCAAAGTCTCATTAAATTCTGTCCTGGCAGTTTTGTATGATGCTGTGACATAATCTGGCTGGACAGACATTCAGACATTCAGACATGCAGACATGCAGACATGCAGACATGCAGACATGCAGACATGCAGGCAGACATGCAGGCAGACATGCAGGCAGACATGCAGGCAGACATGCAGGCAGACATGCAGGCAGGCAGGCAGGCAGGCAGGCAGGCAGACTGCCATACATACATACATACATACATACATACATACATACATACATACATACATACATACATACATACATACATACACAAACAAACAAACAAACAAACAAACAATTTAATGAGACTGGTTTCGAATCCCCCAATGTATGAAACGTAAAGATATCATTGAAAGAGCGAGTTCTGACCAATGTACAATGGACAAAACTTTTCTTTTATTTATATACATATATAAATTGCATATTCACAGAATATTGATAAACTTTATTCCTTAACTCCTACTAATTTTGTATTTTTCAAATCATTGCCACATCTCTCTGAATGGTCTGTTCCTTGAAGGTTATTTCCCCTAGCAGGCTTTGTTTCTTTCCTTACACCACATTGTCAATACTACTGTAATTGTTCCAAAGGTGTTGATTCTCTTTCTCTAACAGCGGCTCTGGCAGTAGCTTTGGCTGTAAGACAAATCAAACATTTCTTACAATACACTCACTCTCTATTATTATGTATTATTGTTTCCATAGTAACTGGCAAGTCACCGGGACATGCATGGTGGATGCTTCACATAATTTAAGACTAATAAAAATGAACACAAACCATGTTGGTATACAGTAGAATAAATATGACAACAGTGGAGAAGTTGAAGGTTTCTGTTAAGAGGGATTTATTAGAAGGAGTCTCAAGTACAAATCAAATATTAATATGCCAAATACAAGTGGTGATACTGTGGGACTACTATTTATTATGTGGTGTGTGTAGGAACGTAGGCAGTCGCTGGGCTCTAGAGCAGGCCAAGTACAACCTGGTGAACGAGTATCTGCTGGTGGGAGTGACGGAGGAGCTGGAGGACTTCATCATGATGCTGGAGGCAGCACTGCCCCGTTTCTTCAGAGGTGCCACTGATCTCTACCGCACAGGTAACACTGTACTAGAAGGTCAAAAATATGAACACGGTTCCTAAAAATAAGCAAATGATTGTATAACATACACATCACAATGGAGGAGTCAGAAATTTCAAGTGTGTAAAATACTACCATGGAGCATCATGTACCCAAAAGGATTCTTTTTATAATTAAAATGCATTCCCGTATTACATAACATTTGGTATAATATTACAAATATTAAGTGAATTTACACTGTTCAGCCATAAAATTTACACCGCATACAGTAGCATTAAACCAGTAACACTATTAATTATATACTACAGTATTAAACTGGTGATGGGCTCATGGGCACCAGAGGCTCACCCATGCCCGCAGGGAACAAAGGCCAGCCAGTCTGGTCCGATCCCACAGAAAAGCTGATTCAGCACAAATCACAAGAAGTCAATGCTGGCCACGATAGAAAGGCGTCAAGTCACACAGTTGTACCACAGGCTGCCGCACATGAGGCCCAGCATGCAAGAGCTCAAGACCGCCAACCCAGCCTCCAGACTATAGATCTCAATCTAACTCCAGACTTAATGCACTGGAAAAACAAGTCTGATCCACAGAGGCCCCACCCCACAACTCACAGCACCCAAAGGAACTACACTGCCAATGAGGTCTTGTGGAGTAATGCCCCAAACATGCACCAGACATGCCCACATGGCACAAAGAGAACCCAAAACCAAGGTGGTTTTAATGTTGTGGCTAATCAGTGTAGGTTTTATTAGTTTTAATGTTAGAAAAATACAAAGTAAAAATCCTAAATCTTATTTAATCTATTGCTATTATACAGGGGATTTAACTTGCATGCAGACCTCTAGCATCCTTGATCTGTCTAGTATGCCTCATCAGTAACCGTGCCAGAGAACTCAATACTTTCTTTGGAAAGTGATGCTGGATCTCTTACTGCACTAACTGCTAAAAACCAAACTCAATTTAAGCATCGAAACTTTTCCAGTCCAAGTTTAGATATTTCTTTGAAAAGATAACATGCTGTGGTATTTAAAACTAGCTCCATCTTCTTTTTTTTTTTTTTTTTTTCTGGAAAGCAGTGTACAGAAGTGTGTATACAAAGATGTATCCTGAAGGATTCTGAAGCTCATGGCCAGAAAAGTGTACAAAAGCTATCAGAAGCTCTGTATCCCCTTGGCAAAGCATAGTTGTCATTCGGATCTGTTTTTGTATCAAGTCAGACAATTGATGTGGCTGCAATCCATATTTACGGTAAACCTTTTGTATGCATAGCATATTTTGCTACAGTTAGATGTCTAACTTCAAAATTCTGTATTGCATTAGTCTGCACCTTATCTCTTGTTTCTTTAACAAAACAGATGTATTTAATAGAATGCCTTAAACCATGGTCTGATTTATCTGTCCTTATTTATCTGTCCTTATTTTCGATTTCTCAATTAGTTTCAGTGCAATTAGTGCAACTGTTTGTTTTTGCCTCCTGATTAGAGGTGTTAAATGTATGTCTATTGGGTTTAACCTAGATTCAGCCAGCCCAAAATGCCACCTTTTCACTGTATGGCACAAACATTTCTCCTACTGGCATAAGCTGTCTGCTACTCTCCAGTTGTCCAGATTTTTATTGTATAATTGTATTCATGTTCTAAAACCATTTGCACTTTGGTAAGTCCTGTGGATTTCTCAAACTCGCCCCATATTTTGTTGAACAGATTGTTCATTAAAATGCAGTAGAGAATTTTCTCTGTTGCATTGTTGCAATTTGGACCAGCGAGGATTACTGTGATTTATATTCATGGCCTTTTTGTGGTGCCGCACTTAACCACAACACAATTTCGGTTGCAGTTACGATAATGTTTAGCAAAGTTAAACCTTACCAATACAATACAATATTATCACAATACCTACAGTAGATTTGTATTACGATTCTGAAATTACTGGAATTTAATAATTATCCAGATTTTATCTTCTTTTTTTTTTTTAGCAATTCTAAACAATAGTTTGTGTACAACCTGTAAGAATATAGAGAAAGGTCAACAGTTGACGATGTTAAATGCAGACAATTAATTAAAAAAAATTATTTCATAGTCAGTGTGGCAATACATGCATTGCCAAACAGAAACTCACCTATTTAAATCACCTAACATATGGATCTGAATCAACTGTCCCCCATCTCGTGTTTACGCAGTCTCCGTTATGATATGCTAAGTTTCCATAAACTCTGCTTTTTTTATCACATAGTTTAAAATAATGTATAATAAAGTAAATCACAGTCTTCCATTTATTCTATTCTTTTATTATTATATTCTATTTATTATATCTAAACCATTTATTGCTTGTAATGTGAATTGGTTTAATAGCTTCATCATTAAATAATATTTTTTTTTCCACATTACAATCAATAAATGGATTAGATATAAAAAATAGAATTCTATTTTATTTGTAGATTTATTCTAGTTATTATAGCAAAACCATTTATTGGTTGTAATGTGAAAAAAAAATTACTATTTAATGACAAAGCGCCGTCTAAGACATGAATCATACATTCTGATACAATTATCATCAATAATTGTTAACCTCAGACACACTGTAATAGTGTCTTTGTCTGACAGGTAAGAAATCCCACCTGAGGAAGACAAGTGAGAAAAAGCCTCCAATGAAAGAATCCATCTCCAAGCTGCAGCAGTCGGAAGTGTGGAAGATGGAGAACGAGTTCTACGAGTTTGCGCTCGAGCAGTTCCAGTTCGTCCGCGCTCATGGTGTCCGAGAGAAGGACGGAGAGCTCGTTGTTCTGGCGCAGAACTACTTCTACGAGAAGATCTACCCGAAAGTGAACTGAAACTGGAGTGAGATCTCGTGACTTTTTAACCTTTGTATTTTCCATCTTCACCGTGGAGGAGGACAAGGAGAGTAGAACATCTCGAGTGGACATAGATGTTGTCTGTGAAAATAGAAGATGATTCATGACCTCCTCAGGCATATTACAGTGGAATCTTACTGTATATATGCTATACAGTAGATTACATATCACTCTTTATTGTAGAGATGAAGAACAGTAAACTATGCCGCGAGTGGCGGAAACTTGTAGTCCAGGTACTTTGATGTCCAGTGCTCTTCTTTCTCAGATCTTATGGCATCCTGGACAAATTTATCACACATGATGTTTTTTTTTTTTTAATAATTAGTTTCTTCCCTAAAGAAGACATAATGGGTGCATTGAAAGAGAAACACAACAGGGTGAAAATGGGGCTACTTTTATTATTATTATTTTTTTTTTTGTACCTACCAGTGGCACGTTAAATGCACCTTCCATTTTATTATTAAGTATTCTCAACCTTTTCTTTCCTCTTTAGCATCATCATTTATGATAGAATGCCATGTATGGTGTTTAGTGCGAGTATTATGCCCCAACAAAAGGTCATGTAAAACTTATACATAATGTACATATCGGCATATTTTACACAGTCGGACCAAATGGCTTCAAAAGAACCCGCTAACCTTCAACTTTGTAGTGCTGAAAGAAAACAATACTTGGAAGTGTTGCGCTTCATAATCCCAAATATTCCTGTTCGTTTTTTAATGTGTTTTTAAAGCAAATGGACTACTGAAGAAAATCATGAAGTAACTTCGACTTTTTTTTTAGCATCAGAGTGCAAGTAGTGACGAGGGAGAGAAGAGGAATGTAACTCTGCCTTCAGCTTGCACTGAGTTCCTGTAGCTCCTCAGAGGAACACTAGCTGAACACTGACTGGAGAGGATATTTATGGTGACCCTGTGCTTGTTGGAAGCCCTCGATCGTCCAGGAAAATAACAAACAAAAAAAACTAAATGTTTAGTCAGTGCTGGGTTTTTTTTACTTTGTGTTTTTGCTACTGTATCTGTAAAGAAGAGCCGCTTTGACAGCCAGGAACAGAATATCCTAAAAAAAAAAAAAAAGATCTGAACTTCCCTGTTCCCTGTAATTTCCCTGACTGTGACATCGCACACTCAGATAGTAACTAGCTCCACGTTCGATAGTGCCTTCATAAGCAACCCGACAGCATTCATTCTCTTAATGGTCAAAAGCATCACTCACTTTTTCTAGGCCATGTGTTTTTCCGATACCAGCTTTTTTTCTTTTTTTTTTTTTTCTGTTGAGTTTATGTTGTTCAAGTTTTCTTGGTGAAAATTGTCTTTAATGCATTTTAATAAATTCTGAACTGTCATTGAGGTAAAGCCTTTGAGTCTTTTCGGGACATTTGGAGAGGTTTCCTTTTTATTATTATATTTTAAATGTAGACAAATCTTCTCCAAACCATTACGAAAGTGTTGGCTGGTGAACACAGGCTGACATGTTTCATAACAAAGATTTATACCAGCCTTTTGGTTATTTTTGGCAATACTGAGTGGGGTGTAAAAGCAATAAGAGTATGCAGTGTGGAACTTTTTAGCTTGAGATGGATGGTAAACTACAGAGACTGTAAAGTTACACCGAACCTATAGATAGCAACTCAACCTAAAATATAATAAAATTGAATGTTTATTTTCCATTTGATACATAATACCTCTTCTCATACACAATAGAGAGTGCAGGGCACATTCCCTTGAGGAACTGGATAAATAAGGTTGCGGGTGCAAACTAATGAGATAACGGAGTCTGAGATATAGATAGAGATTTTCCTGATCTCCTTGATAACAATCTTTATGCATTAATCGTAATGTTTAGTACTAAGGCTGGCAAATTGATCTTGAATCTTATTATACACTTTTTAAAAGCTTGGTTTTGGGGTCTGAAAAATATTTTCTGAAGGTCTGAAGTGCTTTTCTCCTGACAGCATTTAACCTCCCTGTCTGGTCGCTATTACCTTCAAAAGCATTTTAAATTAGAGATTTGTTTGATGTTCGAGATTTGTTTGTTTTGTGACCTTGTGTAGTTTGTAAAGAAAAGTTTTCAAGGACAATTTATGTAATAGTCCATGCTTTATTATAAGCATAGCATTGAATTTTCAAGTAAAGAACAGTTAAAGAAAACTCTTAGAAACAAGGAATATAAAAATTAATTAAATCTATTAATATGATTGCTTGTATTATATTAATTGGTTTAAGAGCTGTCCAACTTATTATTTAAACCATAAAGCATAGTGCTGAACTGTTAACTTTGTGAGGGGAAAAAAACATGGTTGGAAATCACTTAAATGCTTGGTGGCGTTACAAGTTACATAAAAAGAGTCCTGACTTTAACTCCATTGGAAATCTTTGGGATGTGCTGGAGAGGCCACAAGATCTTACTGTAATCAAATCAAAGCTAAAGTTGCTCCTCCCTCCAACCCCCCAAAAATGTATAAATAAGAGAAGAATCAGCTGTTTAGTTTTTTTTTTAATCCTTTCAGATGATCCTGAATCTCTCCAAGTTCTCCCCCCTAACCCAGTTGCTGCATTCTCTCCACTGGCGTCCTGTAGATTTAAAACGCCGATGATTGCTGACGAAACGCAGCCCTTCCCCACCTACCAGCTGGCACTCATCAAATCCTGCTCTGCATCGTTTTCAGTTCAAGCCTTTAGCATGGTTTGACTTAAGGCACCATCCAAAAACAAGGGCATGCATCCAGACTGTACTGTCTGAAAAACTGAGCCATAAGTTTAAAGACGGATCCCTTAACTCATGTGTCCTCTGTGCAACCTCCTTTAACAGGGTTTTAAGCTTAGTGTTATTCTTAGACCTTTAACTACTATATCAATAATTGTAAAGATCATGCTGAATGCTTCTAGTGTAATGTTGGAAAAAGTTACAGATACGTGGGTTCAGCTGTCAGGAAAGAAAACAAGGGTGACCTCTCTGAGAAGCTGTAATTTCCCCAACTTTATTTCCTAAATCCTATAAAATAAAGACTTGTGACATAAAAGTCCAGTCTTGCATCCTCAGGTGGGTTAAACACATTGCCAAGTTTCATTGTCTATAATTTCACAGTCTGGCCAGCCTCTGTTCTTTGCCTTCCAGGTTAACATGCACCTCTTAACTGCTGCACATGTAGAAATCGCTGATCTCATAGCAGGAGACGCACCTGAAATAAATCCTAATGATGGATCTCTGTGGCGGTGTGAAGCGGGAAGGGTTTGGCCTTGTTTCCTGGCCTGAAGGAGTGGAACAAACTGCTGAGTCCCTGGACTTTTGGGCTTCGCTGAAGCTCCCTGACATGCACAAACTGAGCTGTTAGACAGATGGTTGATGGCTGATGCAGGCTATAAATATTAGTTGACATTTTAAAGCCTGTTCATCTAGAAAGCTATGGTGTTGACCATCACCAAAACACTGAATTTCAGTTTACATGTAACAGGTAACATGGTGCATTTCTGGGTCATTAATAAATGCAAACAGTGAAATACCTGATCTTGGAACAGTTCTCTTTGATGCTAGATGGATAAAGGTCATACATGACTCCTGCATCAGAAACAGTCATTTGGGGCAATTGGAGTGTGAATGTAACATGTTCAGTATGCTTTAAAGACAAAGGGAATTGTATTCACATGAATGCAAATCTAGGCTGAACACATTAGGTGGACATTTTTTTCCACATACTGTACAGTTCCTTAGTTCCAGTCACCAACCTGGAACTAATTGAGAAATACACAGTGCAAATAAATAAGTCCAAATAATTACCAGTTGTTGACGGGTTAACGCTAAAAATAAGATGATCAGCTTTAATGAAATCAGTGATGATATTATTTCAGGTTGAAGCCCATGTACATGTCTGTCTGTCTTTCTGTACGGCAGAACTCTCTGCCTAACTTATTAATACAAAAAAATATATATTAATTAAGAACTTGTATAGTTATCTAAACTATATTTTTATACTTAAAAATACAGTTTAGATTTTCTAACTAATACCTGTTAGTGTAAGTATTTCTTTACATTGAGAACGTAGCTCATTATTAGCTTATTTTAAAGTAGATTATTAAATCCGCATAACTCTTCATTAACATCACTTTTACTCAACATTTTGATTTCACTTATGGTGCAGGTTAAACTTCAGGCAGATATCTAACTACTGCAAAAGTTTCATTAAGTTCTGTTCGATTTAAGACGCGCCCACTGATTAACGCATGTGCAACTTTCCTTCTGTTCAACATTTTGATTTTCTGAGACTGGTTTCAGGTCCTCCAATGTATGAAACGTATGATGTCATTGAGTTCTGACTAATGTACAGACAAACCTTCTATAACCACTACATTTTAAAAGATTGTATATTTCTGAAAAAAATGTGTAGTACACATACAACCTTTAAATATTCTCTTGAAAAGAAAAAAGCTTATGAACCTTTATAAAAAAGCTTTATTAGTGGTTTTTTCAGTGCAGAAAAGCAGACGACAAGTTGCTGAGCCTTTAGACTCGAGACCACTTTACAGCCTTACACTTTACAGACTTTACCTCATCGCAGTTATAAACGGGAGGAATGAAAAATGTACCTTCATGGTGGTCAGCCCACATTGCCGAGCTCAGAAAATGCTGGGATTCCGCTGGAAGTCCAACAAATGAGAGCTAAGAGAAACCACTGGTCTCATGAAATAGAACTTTTAATTAACTGTTTTCCCTTTTTGTCGCTGCAGGCATATTGGAGCATTGTTTCATTAGTCTGTTAAAACAGGCTGATAATTATTGCTTCTCAATTTAAAAAAAAAAAAGGCTGTGTGCTATATTGATCGTGACTGATGAGCTTCGAGGCTAATTGGGAGCAGAAAATTCCACATCAATCTCAAAGTTTAGGCTGTTCAAAGTCTGATGATAGTTGAGTTTAGGTTCTCACTGCCATCAAACCTTAGGCTTTTATTCTCAACGTAAATTAGATTTCATGCACTGACGCCAAAGCAACAATGTCTTATTCAAGACTTTTTCAACATCACATTCATAATCGTACACATTCACTCAAGAAAAACCTCACATCGGCATGTCAAACAAGTTGGGAATAAAACACTTTTGTGCTTGCTGTTAAAGGAAAATGATCTACAATGCGGTGGTGTCACGTGTGTATTACCCTGAAGTTGATTAGCTTACTATAGCAGTATGTCTTGCAGTGTTTTATTCCTCATACACCCCATGAAACTGGCAATAATCAAAGTTTGAAACTATATTTACAGGTAATGTTGAATGGCTGTGAAGCTGATTCTATCATTTGCCCTTAAATTTTTTTTTTTATTTAAAATAGTACTTTAACATGTTAAGCTTTACTTTATTTATTAATGTTTTAGTTCCATTTTTAAAAACGTAGTAGAAACATAATGGATAATATATGTATGTGTGTATATATACAGTATATCTATATCTATATCTATATCTATATATATATATATCTATATCTATATCTATATCTATATATATATATATATATATATATATGCTCAGCAAAAAAAGAAACGTCCCTTTTTCAGGACTGTGTATTTC
>JAQMYJ010000037.1:12889582-12967669 GCA_030014305.1 Clarias laeviceps
TTAAAGTATAGCTATATGATGAGGATTTTGAATTAAACAACTGTCTGCAATTCTTTCCTTTATCATCTTTCTGGTTTCAGGATGGACAGAGGAGTGGAGTTGAGTCTTTTTGAGTGCCATGCTTGGTGTATTCTACTCTTTTATTGTGTACAGAGTGACAGCTGGTATGATCCTAATGCATCCAAGTGCCCAACGCACACACATAGTGCCCCTATATCCATTAAGCTGCCAGCATTGGGGCAGTCATATGTCTGATGGAAAGCCAGAACATGCTGCCTGAGAGAGAAGGAAAAAGATGATTTTACAGGTTTTATTATCTTTAGGCTGAAGATTTTTTTTTTTTTTTAATTATTATTATTATTTTTTTTTTTTATACTTTCCTGATATGTTAGTATACGTACTCTGTTTGCTCTACAGCATGGCAGCATTGGTGCATTTGACATTTGATGCTATCACCTCTCTCTCTCTCTCTCTCTCTCTCTCTCTCTCTTTCTGGCTCTCACACAATTTAATTGAAACTAAGCTAAATTACAATTTTGTGGGTTTAATATTTATGATTAATTTAATACATTTCTATTTTTACCACAACACGTTTTTTTTTTTTTAATAGTGTTTGATGAGTAAACCAGATGTGGCACATATGTGTAGTGGTCCTCAAACCTCCATGGTTAATGGTTTGATTCTTGCCTCAGATCTGTGTGCTTGGCTCCCTGTGCCCTGTGGTTTCCTCCGGGTACTCCGGTTATCTCCTACAGTCCAAAGACATACAGATTAGGCCAATTGACATTCCCAAATATAGGCCTTTGTGTGAATGTTTGTGCGCTTGTGTGCCCTGTCATGGGTTGGCACCCATTCCAAGGTCTATCCTGCCTCCTGCCCAATGTCTTCTGGGATAGGCTCCAGGGCCCCACAGCCCTGTACAGGATAAGCGTTATTACAGAGAATGAGTGAGTAAGTGAATGATAGTGTGAGTAAATCTGAGGAAATGAGTCTAAAGTCATGTCTCAGCATTCTGTGACCTAATTCAAATTTGTAATTATTTTGTTTCCTAAACCAGTTATGAGTGCAAAAACTACCTTTATTGCTGTATATAATCCACTGCTACACTAACGCACTTATCCCATTATTTTAAAAGTTAGGAAGGTTTCTCAATACGCTGGAGCGATGATCACGTCTAAAACACTGACCTCCCAGGAACTCATACGACAGAGGATGTTGCAATAACACCCAGCTGAGTTCCTGTAATGTGAAAGTGGTGTTTGTGTACAGTTCCCACAGACGAGTGCATCTCTTGTACAAGTTGGTGACAAGTTGTTCATAAATTTTACATTTTCAGCATCATCATTCACAGACATACGGCCTCATACATAAAACCTTTGCACCATTCAAATGTTTTACTGCGGCTAAGAATCTCATCATCAGTTCCGGTTTGACTTGAACACCCATTGTATTAACATTAATTTGATTCTTGATAGCTGAATTAATGGGATGGATCTATAGCTCCAGTACTTGTGGCATGTTGAGGTGTATAACTCATTTACTCGGTGATCAGACTGTTCTGCTACTGTAGGTACAGTATTATAAACAGAGATGACCTTGATGCCTTCTTACTTATAGCTACACTATGCTATGCTAACACTATGGAGAGAACTGTGTGCGCCAAATCAGCCTTTGTAAGTGTCTCTGTATTTTGGAATTTATTGTTTCGAGATGAAATAACGGCGTCCTTGTCCTGTCGGTAGCCATCTTTGATTTGCCTCATTCCACAGCCTTACTGTTTTCAGCAATGTGAGGAAAAAGAAACCTGACAGGGACATAAATTCTTTCTGTGCAGGATCTCTCTCACTCTCTCTTTTTCTCCAAGCACACACTGTTTCTTTCATTCATTTTCTTTGTCTATTATGCACAATTTCCTTTTCCCAGTCTGTCTTTATGATACTCACTTTTATCAGGTTTGCTGTAGATTTAACAGTGCTGTGTTGTCGGTTCAACCATCACAAATAGCTAATCAAATGCTGTAAAACTGATGTTGCTGCTTCTCCTCCTCCTCTTATTACTAATTGTACTGCTATTACTACTGCCGCTAGTAATTCTACTACAACTAATGGTATTAAAAGCTGTTGTAGACAATAAAAAATCTACTATAATTGAAGTATTGTCTTCTTCTCCTTCTTCTTCTTATTTGCTGGCTGAGGGTTGAGCCACGGTCCTTCACCCTTAATGGCTCAGATACAATCGAGCTTCAAGCTGGCAACCTGACACTACTGAAGAAACCGCCACTGAAATGATGAATACATCTCCAGGGAGGGGATTATTTGTTGCCCAATGTACCCAATGGCACGTGGCTAGATCCTATACCTATTATTATACCACCATTTAACCACTGCTGAGACAGACATTTGTTTACACAATGGCCCGCTCTTTCATTCTCACAAACGCATTTTGTCTTATTCTCTCTTTTTTCCTCTCTGCTTTTCCCAAATGTGGACAGCACAAGCATTAATCACAGCCACCGTTCCAGCCCAACAAGGAAACTTGCTTTCCAGCTACTGGACAGGCCCCAGTGCCCTCTGCTCCGTTCCTAATGAAAGCTTTATCTTGTTTAACAAGCAGAGAGGAAAAAAAACCCTCCTCAGATCAATCAGCCTCCCTTTCCTCTGTGAAAGCTCCCATAGCTCACACTGCTCAAAGGAAACATTCTGTAGTACTGTTGGGAAAGTAGTCCTCATTCTCAATCAGCCCCCGTATCCCCTTCCTAAAAAGGTCCATGCTGAATTCTGGCCTTGTGCTACGGACTCGGTGGTCAACAACCAGGGTTAGAGGCCAGTTTCTCATGCTATACGAAAAAAGTTATCATGAAAGAGACAAACCGCATTGAGAGAAGAAAGGATATCAGAATTGGCCCTGTTGTCAGCAAGCGCCAGCCTGATCCTAATTTGCCTTTCTCCGACTGATCCATCAGCGAGCTCTGATCAAAAAGGGATCCTGCATCTCCAAGCATTCCTTCAATCCAGGAGATGAGTGTCCCTCGCTGTCCCTCTGCCACCACTTCCTGTTAGCCTGCCTTGAAACAAAGACCCACTCATTCCTGCTTGAATCAGTGCTAAAATGCCACACAGATGAGCTTATCTTCTTGCTCATGTTTCATTTTGACATATTTAAGGAGGTATAAATGAGCTTTTATTATTTTGGTCTGAAGGGGGACATTGTCAAACTGAGTTTATTGCTCCCTTTGAAATTATGTCAAAAATCTATCCTTCTGACAAAATATGTTTATTGAATTTGGGACCATAATGGGAATCAGGTTTTAAAATGGTTTGAATTCTGGTTAGCAAAATGTTCATGTAAGCAAAATCTAGCACAAGTCTCTTTGTATCCTAAACACGTCTACGTCAAAATGATGGAGAGAGAGAAAAAGCTACCATAAAGACACTGTGGTATGTAAAAGAATGAATGGACTGTATGTGTGTTGGTGGAGTCTAAACCAAATAATTTCTCTGGGCTCTAAGCATGCAAAAACATGTGGTTCAGTGCTAACCGTGAAAACAATCGTCTGCATTCATGAGTGTTTCAACATTTGTTTCTTCTGGCAGGCTGTTTACTGATGGACTATGGAAGGTAGGATTTTCAAAGAGAAAACAAGCAATCATCATGTTAATCAAAATTTAATAAGGGATGGAATACTGTATATTTTCAGAAAGCAGATGTGTCTTTGTCCTACAATTAGAGGCATGGTTAAAGGGGGGATCTGGTGTTTGAATCTCCTTGAAATATTTTACTACATTTTGAAATGCTTATTTGTGGCAGGTTAATATAACACACATGCAAAGCAAATGATTATAGTGTATGTGTTTAAATAACATGTTTTGGACAGTAATAGAGTTGTAACGATCAATACATTGTGATGTATTGAATCTATATTTGATTGCCCAATAGCAAACCTCAGTTTGTTTAATCACATTTTATTGGCTCGCAGCTGCAGTGGTGATGAATAGAATTAACCAATTGGAATACTGCATTTTCCCATTTCTGTTTAGTGTAAGTGCTGAAAATTGCAGTATTAGTGTCTTACAAGTTTGTTTGTCATGTGCACAAGATGTCAGTAACTTAGACTTGGGTATACTACAGCTGTGTAGTAACTCCTATACAGTAGGAGTATACACATAGTTCCCAACTTACAAATGAGTTTTGTTCCAGAAGCAAGTTCATAAGTCAGATTTGTTCTTAAGTCCGACAAAGTGAGTCTTACATGCCTTTGACAACTATAACCTCACCTCATGAGGTGAATCCCAGATGTAATTGTCTCAGAGCTGTTATCAATTTATTAGACTGTGAACCCTGTCTTGTTGAGGATTTTAAAAAATTAGGATTATTCACCATCACGACTGCTTTACAGGACAGTAACAATACATTATACAGTATGTATGATAAAAAAAATAAATATCAATTATATACCAGAAAACTTGTTACAGGGTCATGAGTATATGTAGGGAGCTTATGCTAACCCATCACAGGTTACACAGAAATGCCAGTGCAGCACAACTTGACAAAAATGTCAATGCTGGCCACGGTAGAAGGGTATCAGAACACACAGTGCCCCACTGCCTGCTACACACGAGACCCAACAGGCAAAGAGCTCAAGTTCACCGACCAGCCCGCCAAACTCCCCAAATCCCAATCTAATTGAGCACCCATGGAACAATACGAACAAACAAATCTGATCCTCCAAGACCCCACCGCACAACCCACAGCACCCAAAGGATCCACTGCCACCATCTATGGCTGATGCAAACTGGTAGATGATTAAAGTGCAGATCCTACTTGTAATCACTGATATATTGTATATGCAGACACAGAACATGAACAAGAGGGAAAAGGTATTAAATAAAAATAAAATAAAAAGTGTCAATGTGCAGAGGTAGTGTCTGAGCAATCCACTGTACACAAAGGCAAGTAGAAAAGAGATAAATCAGCAGACCAGAGCAACATTAAAATGTTAAAATTACAAATAAAATAGATGCAGTACAGTAAGTCCCCAACATATAAACTCGCTCGTATGTCCAATTTGTCCAACAAACATTGTCCAGATACTAGGATACTAACACAAATGTCTATACACAGTATAAAACTAATGTTCCATGATCTTGTCTTTGTTCTTTAGAGTTGTGTTGCTGGTTAAACGATTAATGTAAAAAAAAAATGGCTGCTATCTTTTTATCACACCATCATTTATTTCTTGGCACTTTTTTAGCAGTACAAGCTTCATTGCCGCTGATTAGTTGTTTTTATGCTTGCTTCCAGACATCCTGTGATGCACGCTGCATGCATGTGACCATGCACACCAGATATGTGATCTAACTTCCATAATGTTCATATCTTGGAAAGTTCATAACTAGAATGTTCATATGTAGGAGACTTAATGTGGGATGTGTGGTAAAATATAAAATAAAGCAAATCCATTAAAATTCAATACACTGCAATGGAACAGCACTTACAGTAGTCCTTAATCGCACTGAAAAGGATGTAGAATCTTTAGGACTATTACATCCTGCGGCAAAAGTGACAACAATGTGTGAATAAAATGTCTGTGAGTGTCCATTGGCTGACAGTGCTGTGACCAGTGTGTGGTGGGTAGTGGAGGCATGCATGTAAGACATTATGTGCTTTCAAAATATAGGGTTTGATTCACATGCTTAAAGTAAAGAATCAATCAGTGAATGAGAGACAATACCTGCTGTTGTATAGATCGAATCGTATTACTTATTTTAAGTTTTTGGTGATGAGCATTTAAAAGAGAGTGTGTTATGCAGTGCGAGTTTAAAGTAGATCAATTCCTGCTGTTTTGGCATGGAGCATTATGGGTAATAAGACTTTCAGAGAGCAACTGTAGACATAATAAAAGCAACATGTTTTGTATCCAGACTGATCTTATCTTTTAAAAGGTCTATGATATTCTGTCTATATTAACCTATCTTGTATATCTCATATTCATTGTTATTTCTCTATATTGTGAAATTGTTCTGTACCTACAATGTATTACACTTTTTGTTTCTTACAGCTTTCCTTATTTGGTCATTGTATCCTGTTCTGGTTAGCACTTAGTGCATGTGGATTCCACCTGTTTCCTGTTCCCTATTTGGTAATAGTATAATGATTCTTGTCCTTGTGCATACAATCCCTCTTGTGATTGGTTGTTATCTCTTTTCACCAATTACGATCCAGTCTATTAATACATATTTGTTTCCTTTGTGTTTTTAATTTACAATCCACAATCCATCCCACCCTTTAGTCTCTTCATTTTCCTCTTTTAGATGTAACACTGTATCAGACTGTTCCCTTTGCAGTGTCTGTCTCAAACCCTGACCTGGTTCTTATCTCCTGACCCTGAGCTGGTCTTTGTCTCTGACCCCTGAACTGTCAAAGCATCTTGCTTTATCTCTGTTTAAAGCCCTAGTCCTTTCTCTGTCATTGTTTTAGCTCACAATCCTATTCTTGTATACAAGAGCAAGACATAGTTTACATCCCTGGTTCAATCTGCCTCTATATTTTAGTCTACATGCAGGTCTCCCCTTGAGCAGTGCATTACTGGCAGGGACACCCTGACCTCCAGTCCTGCCTCCCAATTGCCCTTTGATTGTACACTTTGGCAGCTGTTCATTAGGGGTGGCTAGAGGAATTAATTGGTTGACCTCCATGGCTAACCAGATTGTGTATTCTGATGTGACCTTTACTTGTTTCCTGGAATTTTGGCCATTTTTTGTTTTCTATGTGAAGTGATCTAGGAATAATTTTTTTTAAGGGATTTACTAAAAAGTTGAATATTCGTGTGCCTTATGTACTTTCTTACTCTCTCACTCATCATCTATACCGCTTTATCCTGTATTCAGGGTCGCGAGGGGCTGGAGCCCATCCCAAGAGGCTTAGGGCTCAAGGCGGGGTACACCTTGGACAGGGTGCCAATCCTTCACAGGGCACACACACTCCCGCACTCATTCACAAACTATGGGCAATTTAAAAATATGGGAACACCAATTAAGCCTAATCTGCAGGTCTTTGGACCGTTTGAGGAAACCGGAGTACCCAGGGGAAACCCACCAAGCATGAGGAGATTGTGTACTTTCTCTATTTGGTAAACTTAAATGTAATTATTTTCAATGCATTTCTGTTAAAGTTTAAGAGGCTTTGAACCTACACTATGGAGGAGGAACACTGTGTAACACAACACAGTTTACATAGCTTTAATAATCATTTGACCATGACAAGGTGGAGGGTGATTCTATTGTTATAAATGTGACAAGTGGACTCACTTTGGTAAACAAGAGCATGGACAAGATTAGTATCAGTGAATTAATTTGAATAATGTTTAATGTACAGTAATTTCTTCAATCCTTAAAATTCACATTATTATTTACATCATGAAAATATACAGTATATGGATGTAACATTAAATGGACAAACCTTTATGAGAGAGTGTACAGGTTTTCTGCAAAATTACTGAATTTTAAAGAGAAATGCATTAAGCATTACACTTGTACCATGAAAGTGGTTTAAACAAACACGGTAATTGTTCGTGTAAATGACTTTATATAAACTAACACTATGAACGTGACATTTATCACATAATGGAAGTGAATGTCTGAATCAGTCATCTGCAAACTATATAAAGAACATGCTTGAATAGTGAATTTTACATGAAACATTTGGAAAAGTAATTATGACAAAAGTAATCATGAAATGATTGATTTAATCATGAGATAATTAAATCAGCAAATAGACATTTTTATGCTTCTTTTATCACTCTTTCTTTTCCTTGCTTTTTTTTGTAGTTTTCATCATTTTAGTGCCGCTTTGGTGCTTTTTGATGCCCAATGTTGGACATTTTTTGTTTCATTTAAAAAATTTTGTCAAAAGAATTTAGTTATTAGGTGGCACAGAAATAATGGTTGGTAATGTGACCTTGCACCTTCAGGGTCTAGGGTTCAATTTCCGCCTCATGTCTGTATGCAAGGGATTTCTCCTCATGCTTGTTGGGTCTCCTTCAGGTACAGTACTTCTGGTTTCCCCTTACAGCCGACAGACATGCAGATTAGGCTAACTGGCATTTCCAAATTCACCGTAGTATGTGACTGAGTGTGTTGCTTTTGTGCCCTGCAACAGACTGGCATCTCATCCAGGGTGTATTCCACCTTGTGTCCTGAGTCCCTGAGACAGGATCCAGAATTCCTGCAACCTTGTACAGGATAAATGGTATAGGGTTTGAGTTAGGGCGAGTGAGTGAATTTGGTCAATCTACTGTAAATCAGATGCAATATTTTAGCACATTAGTGATGCATATATTAGATGTAATAGTTTAGCACATTAGGTTTGTGGGAACCCTATGAAATATTTCTAATTTTGTGTCCTATGGTAAGAATGACCTTTGCGTGGAATTGTCCTGAAATTTGTTTATGTCTTATGTTATATACAGTATTGTGTTCACAATCAAACAGCTCTGCTCTCTTCAGTGACTTAGGGAAATAACTATGAATGCTGATGGTTTGTGTCAAGATTACATTATATCAGTGTTTGCATTATGTACCATACTTAAAGTTCAGTGAAACTCAGTTTTAATGAATATGCAGAGTGGAATCAGCACACATATGGAAAGACTAATATATGCAGTCTAAAAGGCAAAATATAGGGTCTGTTGAATAATCCAGATTACAAAGGACAGGCTTTCAATGCACTAATGCAACAGATAAGATCTCCATTTCCTGCAATCAGAGGCTCTTACTCTGCATAAGCCATTATAAAAATGGTACTTACAGTCCTATTTTCTCTCTTTTATCCTATTAGATATACAAGTCCTATTTATTTCCATTACCTCATTGTACACCGGAAAAAGCCCTCGTAGAAATTGGACTAAGCCATTTCGAACAGGAAAGACGAAGAGCGATTTTAAGTTTAAAATCGCAGGGAAAAAATGAAATGTAACAATCACAATTTGTCATTGTGAAATGATATTATGTGAAGCACCTCAATTAGGTTTTCCCAGGATTTCAGTTCTTTCTATTATGTTCGTTGTTTTTCTTTTAGACTGGAAACAATGAGGTACAAATAGTAAATGATACCTCCCATAATCTTCCTGTATCTGGCTGAATAGTTTACTGCCACCAAATTGTTGTTTCAATAAATACATACATGTGTAGCTGTTCTTATGCTTGTGACTGTGCTCAAACATTGTTTTTTGAAAAAACCTGGAGTCATGGTGCCTTGGCACTGCAATATTTGGAAATCCATGGATCTACATTTAAGAGTGATTCCATAACCCGGGTGCTATTAGTACCTTGTTGATATTTCATTTGGAAAAATATACTCTACAGTAAAAGTGAAAGACATTGGAAACATAAGAAAAGAGTTCTTCACAACAAACTGTTTTCATTTTTATATTAAATGACTTCAACACCTAAACAAAATATATATCACTTAGAAAGCCTATGGTTTTGTCTGTCAAAGCCAACCTAACTACAATTTACTCTAAAAAAGAATTATCAATGAATTATTAAAAAAATTATATTAGTCTTACATTACTGTTTGAATCCATTAAACATAAACATTGTGAAACATTGTGAATGTTGTGCGACACAACATTCACTGTGTGTTACCTGAACACATTCACCATTAGGAAACATTTTTAATATTCCCAGTCATGTTCAACAGGAATTTGCACCATATAAAATTACTTGTTACCTAATGCAGTGATTGTAAGGGAAGAAACATTGAAAGTTTTATTCCTAAAAGTAACAATGACTGAACTGTTTTGGCACTTAAGTGGTGGAAAGGGTGGAACTCAAGATATCCGTACAGCTGAGTCTTTGGCAATATTTAAATGATGACATATCCGTTTCTTCAGTACTTGGACTAATCTTCCCCCATGCCAAAAAAAAACAAAAACAAAAAAACCCAAAACCCTCCCAACAGTGTTTGACTAATGGTACTTAGTAACCTAGTAACCCAATGTAAGGATCTATCTGATGATGGAAACTACAAAGCACTTTTGTAAGTCACTCTGGATAAGAGCGTCTGCCAAATGCCTGAATGTAAATAGCACTGTGAATATGGTATCTCTTATAAATCTAATATAATCTCTATAAAAAATAATGTACTGTATATTGTGTAGGTTTATTATGTGTGTTCATATATCGTGTACTGTAGGTTCCGTAGGCTCTGTTTTCTCGGTGCATGACACATGTCTTTTGGGGATGTGCTGTGGTGTCTGGCACCAGTACTTTGACAGTACAGTATATGTGTGGGTGCTGTGGGTTACAGGGTTGTGCCAGCGTGGATTAGACTTGTTGTCCAGTGGAAATCCCAAGACCATTCAATTGGATTGGAATCTGGAGGCCGGGTTGGCAGTTTTGGGCTCTTTGCCTGCTGTGCCTCATACATTGGACTTCAAGCAACTTGGATTCTTTGCTTCTTTACTTCCCCTGTAGACTCTGGGACCCTGATTTCTAAATGAAATGCATAAATTTTCCTTGACTTTTGACCACTAAGCAATGGTCTAGGTCTTTTTCCTCCTTAGCCAATTTTAGGAGTGCAACAGTTGTAGGCCATTGCCTGAATACATCTGTGCATGGTGGCTCTTGATGCACTAATTTCAGACTCACTCTACTTCTAGTGAAACTCTCCCAAGTTCATAAATCAGATTTGCTTGACAATCATCTTCAGGTGATGGTCATCCCTCTTGCATTGTGGACATTCTCCTACCACATTTTTGCCTCCTGGTCAACTTCTCATGAATATGCATCAATACAGCACCTTCTGTGGCTTATCCTCCTTGTGGATGGCGTGGATGATCATCTTCTAGACAACTATCAGGTCATCTGTCTTCCAAATGTGTGTACTGAAATATTTATACTGTATGAATAGTGAAAAAAATTTCTTGAGCTGTAAACTATATTCATTGAAATAAAAAGACAAAAAGGCTTGAAATATTTTACTTAGAATCTAGAAACACAAAATGACCAGGAACGACTAAGTGTTTGCATCCTCCTTGATACTGGCATCATGCCACTGTCCAGCAAAAAGATATTACTGTACAGTATATATTATTTCAGGTTAAAAGCACACAAAGTATCGGTGAAACATCAGTGTCACTGCCATGGGATTTATGATGAGCTCACATCAAATCTGACCCTAAACCTGGTCTAATGTACATAAAGTGTCCATTGTTAGATTTTCATGTGATTCTACAGTACAGCATTGGCTGTATTCTGCAATTCATTAATGCTGTCTACAAGTTCAAGCTTGTTTACCATCATGCCAGTGACGCTTTCCATATCTGATAGCAGTCTGACTGTCAGTAATTAACTGCACATTAATCAGGGAGAGCATCATCTGCTGGCAAATTAAAAATGCAAATGAAATATGGAGCAAATATCAAAACATGTTAGACTGGTGATGACAAATGATCTACAACTTTCCCCTCCATTATTTCTCCTCCTTTTTATGTTCTAAATAAGCATTGTCTTGCTAATACACCTAGACTAATTTGTTACCCTGACATCCCCCATATATCTTCTAAACATTTATCTGAGTGCAATTTGGATCAAGTGTGCATCTTTTTCCCCCCTCTTTTGTTTCGAGTTTGTCTTTGTGGGTAATTTAAGTGTTCACATGGATTTGACTTAGCAAATCAGTGCAAACACATTCATCATATATGCTACACTATGTGACCAATACATACACACATTTAGCTATTCTATTTTCTAGTGTTAATGCGTCAGTCCATATTGATTTTTATCTGCAATTGCTTTTCTGTTGTTGATTCCAGCATGCCTGCCTAGTCTGAAAAGAGGTCTTTCCTTGAAATGCTCTTTTTACTGTTTCTTCCAGTTTGATGATTTCTTGTGCTTTTTTTTTTTATACTGATGGATGAAATTGGTCTTGAGTGTTAATCATATAGTTTGGCTAAAAAAATACTCTACTCTACAAATTTTCCACTCTATCAAATCTAGTCAATAAATCCAGCTATGTTTACTTTTTGAAAATTGTTCCTTTAATCTTGACTAAGCCTGCAGGGGAAATGTAGCTAGCAAATACTGGAAGTCTAACCAAAAATAAACTCATTGATTTTTTTATTTTTTTTATAGTTATATAAAACCTTCCTATACACTATGAATATCTGTCTCTAATTACTAATGTAATTTAGAACAGAAAATGAGAATTGATGGCATTAATACAGATGGGCAACTGCAGCATCAGGCAGCATGTAACACTTAACATTGCAGCTGCATTACAAGTCAGGCCTCTCAGTGAAAAAGAAACCCTTGCCTTTATGGTAAAGAAAATCCTGGCCGGTCAAATTTGTATACTAAGGCATGTACAGGGCATTTTCTTTTTTTGCAATCGAAGAAGCATGCGCAAGAGTTGTTTTATGTTAAGTCAATGACACATTACATGCATCCTTTCATCACATTTCAGGTAAGGTCATTTTGTAATTTACTTCTGCTAAATGAGTCTCCCCACATTAACCAGGTTAGGGGGTACCTTAGTGGTTAAGGCATTAAACTAGTGATCAATAGGTCTCAGGTTCGGACCCCAGCTCCATCAAGTCGCCACTGTTGGGCCCTTGAGCAAGGCCCTTGAACCCTCAACTGCTCAAATGTAAGTCACTCAGGATAATGGCGTCTGCCAAATGCTCAAATGTAAATATTAACAAAATATATGTTATGTGAACAAGCTCTCCTGAAATGTTTGTGCTATGACTTAATGTAATGTAAGAAATAAAAATGTTTATTGCTTGAATTGTTTGTAAAATGTTTATCATTGTTTATCCAAACGATAAAGTAAAATAAACCTTGAATATGTTATCCTCATACAAATTACTACATCCCAAATCAGAAAGTTATGCTGCTGATAATAACCCTCTATATTATAAGTCTACATTATGTATAATTCACATGGCTATCTGTGGTCTTGTTGCTTGACAGGCACGCGCACACACACACACACACACACACACACGCACACGTCTCATTTTTCATGTGGTGGAAGAATAGGTATTAGGCTGAATGCTGAGGGTTATGTGAGCATAAAGCTCAAAATTCAGGCTGCGGCATTGCTGCTGGTGTGTGATGCCAGCCAGTGGTGCTTTACGGAAGTAAATAGGTTGGCTGATTGAAAGATTGGGGCGTCTGGTCATGAGTGGCAGAGCTGCCCCAAAGTCAGGCATCCAAAAAGGTTTTAGACTCCCCTGATCATCCAAATGACCATGGAGAGCACCCATATCCATTCAAGCTGAAAGAGAGAGAGAGAGAGAGAGAGCACACTTATCTCTGGGCAATTACCCTCCCACATGCACACAATGAATAAAATGAAAGATAGCCCTATGATCGGATGTCTGGAAAATTGTAGATAAGGGCCAGGAGATCAGATATTACTTGTGCAGATAAGTATATTGGCAAATAAATAAGATATATTAGGTGTGTAATATTCAAGTTTTCGGCTAGATGAAATTAATAAAGCTTGGCTCCCTCTGTGAAGTCTGTGTTTAATTATGCTCTGGATCCACCACAGGAACCATCAGCCCCAGCCCTCAGCGTTTTATATATGCGATCAGGACAGCAGAAACTATTCTCCCTCTTCAGCCTATTCATTATGGTTACTTTGCCATCTCGTCTGCGGTTCCTAACGGTCAATTGTGGAATTGAGAGCAACTTAACTCTCTATTACTGAGCATTGTTATTGACTGTAGGTCTCACATAAAGACAGAGGAAGTAGAGGGGCTCAAATAAGAAACTGGTGTGACCTGAGTATTCAGTTTCAGGAAGGGCTTAATTAGAATCCTGGCTAAATTCCCCCAAGAGCTAAAGAGAGCCTCGTTTTTTTTTTTTTGCCCTTCTGTTGTTGGTGCTTTTGTTGTGTTCATATTGTTTTGTCTCATTATTTCCACAGCCAGTCTAAATGGTGATAATGGTAGTGCGTGTCCACTGAGAGAAATGGCAGTTTAGTTCAAAATATCACCCCACTCAGCTTGAAAAGGGCAACAAAAAGACATCCAGTTGATTGACTGTTGGTTTTTAACTTTTTGAAGAAAGAGATGAGCTGGAAATTACATATAAAAGAGCTCCTGGGAAAAGACTGACAGTCATTTGATGCAGTATTGTTGTCTATGCAGCCTGCGTTGTGCATGGCTGCTGGAAAGTAATGGTGTTTATCTCAGTGAATCATCTCAGGATTCTTATTCAAATCATTAGTGAGCCTTTTAGATGAACCATAATTAGATCATGATTAGTCCAAAGCCCGATGTATATATTTACTCCCACAGCATGACATTGAACCTCCATAATATTTGTTTAGCCATTAAATCAAATAATTTTTCTACTCGACATTTAGACTTCAAATTAGTCATATTTGATTCTTGTAATTTGTTTCCAAAGTTATCAACATGACTTTGAATGAAGCAATATTAAGCACGCTATAATAAACAATAAACAGTAAACCAATAAAAAGCAATAACTTTTTTTTTTCCAAGCCCAAAACTGTCAAATGGAATTTATTACCGTATGCTGATGATATATTGCAATCTCTAAATAGAATATATCATAATATATTTTCAATATATTTCATTTTTCTATGGTTGCCTAAGCAGCTGCTGTGGCATATATGAGATGGCGGTTCCTCCGTCTGTGGCGGAAGGGGGGCTTTCTCCATGGGAAGTTCCTGCAAACAGAGCGCACCCACTTTTTAAACCCCATTTATCTTGTTAATGTGTCCCACTGATTACCTGATTGCACTGGATGACTGTGGAGAAATCTGATTGCGTGAAATTATACAGAGCAGAAACTTTTGATTGGGAGGAATGGCTCTGG
The DNA here is from genome assembly GCA_030014305.1 of Clarias laeviceps. Taxonomy (NCBI): domain Eukaryota; kingdom Metazoa; phylum Chordata; class Actinopteri; order Siluriformes; family Clariidae; genus Clarias; species Clarias laeviceps. The sequence goes on from JAQMYJ010000037.1 coordinate 12,904,438, forward strand.
GATGCTCATTGCCACCGTTTGACGGGGGCCCCATAAAATTTGGCCTCATTGATTTCGAATCAGCAAAGTGCCACATGTAATCTGTAATTGTAATCAGAGCCAGTGTTCAGTGTTGCTGAGCAGCTCTATTTTAAAACCTAACTTCCTTGCTGTGCAAACTTTGAGCCTTAACAGCATACCAGTGGCATTACACTTCCTGTTAATTGCATGGCTCTGGATGAGCTAAGGTCTTCCACTATTGCTCCATGTGATAGCATGAAGAACTAAAAGCTTCTGCCTGCACAATACACCCTCATTAATAGTCAATCAAATACACACTTGAAGTGCAGTTACTAATGCCTAATCAGAGCAGTGCACTGGTCAAGTTCTTTTTAATGGATATTCATCTGCAAGTTTTACAGATAAAATTTGAGGTATTTTATAAATCATTTGCAAATCATGAAATGTTATTGAGTCCAAAGACTATGACCAAATTGAGGTCAAATTGTAACAAATCTGCACCAGTGGTAGTGGAATACAAACGTTAAGTAAGGATAACCATAGCCTTATAATGCTACATTCCACTGGGTTTCTTAACCCAGGTATACCCTTATAATACCAAGTTCATTAAATACTGAGTTTCTTTATTTGGACATATTTTATAATCAAATTTCTAATCCATGAGCAGATGCCAACCAGTGAAAATAGGAGGTTTAAAGAACTGAAAGAGGTAAGTAAATAGGTAGGAACTATTAATATAAAAAATTTAATATGTATAAAACAAGCATGACTTTGCAAACTAACAATACTAACTCAAAATCTATAAAAATAAAATATATCTGTACATTGGTCAGAACTCGCTCTTACTGTACAATGATATCTTTATGTTGGTTTACAGGACCCGAAACCAGTCTGTATGCAGTGTTGGGGGATGTTACTTTTTAAAGTAACTACTTACATTACAAAAGTACTGTTTTTAAAAAGTAACCAGTTACATTACAACGTTACTTTCTGATAAAAGTGTTAGAGTTAGAGTACTTTTCCATTGCAAAAAATTAAAACTCGTTTGTGATTCCTCATGCATGTTGTTTTAGTCAAGACCTTTCTAATTATTCCACCATCATCACTCAGCGAAGTTTGGCCCATAATCTGTTAACTGCTAATACCCCTATCTCACCTACGCGGTTTCGCGCGGTGGCTGTAAGTACGGTTCATCATGATTCACCGCAAGTTTTGGCGCTGTGATTAGGTTTCCATCTTTCCGTGTGTCGGTCCTCTCATAGTCAAACCTCATAGGTGAGATAGGGGTATAACAGCAGGAATAACAGAGGGGCGCGGGTTATCAGGGGCGGGGCTTGTAGGACGACTTTCACACACACACTAACGGATTGGGAATCACTGCTTTCTGGCTCATGGATTACATAAAAAGTAATCCACGTACTTTACTTTGTAACGCGTTACACCCAACACTGTATGTCTGTCCAACCAGATTTTGTCACGGCATCACACAAGACTGGCTGGACAGAATGTAATGAAACTTTTGCAGTACTTAGATATCTGCCTGAAGTTTCATATGCACCATAAATTTTGAGTAAAAGCGATGGTATGAACAGTTATGTGCCAGATTTAATAATCTACTTGCTCAATGTAAATAAATTCCTCCAAAAGATATTAATTAGAAAAGTGAAAATTGAATATTTTACTGAGATTACTTTCACAGCTGAAATATATACAGCTGATATAGTGGTATAAGTGAAATCTAATGCGCTGGCGTCGTTTTAAGACATAACTATTCGAGCGATTTCTCATCTGTGATTCACTTTATGATTATATTTCCGAGTGTATTTGGTTGACGACGAATGAAGTACAACACGGTAAGATACTCAACCTTATAAAATTTTATTTCTTTGTATTAAAAAGTTAGACAGAGAGTTTTGCCACACAGACAGAAAGGCATGTACTGTATGTGGGCTTCAATCTGAAATAAGATCATCACTGATTACATTAAAGCTGATCAATTTTTAGCTGTAACCTTTTAACTATTTCTATAAACTCTTTTCCTGTCAACGACACGTACTTCAGCTAGTAACAAATATATGCCTGACAAAGCATCTGAGAAAACATATAATTCTTCATATTTCTCTCTATTAGAGATTTAATACTCTTTCTCAAATGTAACACTTCAGTTCTCAATATTCATGTTCCTTTTAACTGGACACAAACGAAAAACGAGAACTGTTCAGGCCTGACAATGATGGACTGCGCTATTCATGAGAGAAAATGATGGGCATTGATTTTCATGTGTTAATTTATTTAAAATAAACATAATCATCAGCAAAGGACACAACATCCTTTATGACATGCAGTATAGCAGTGACAGTTGTGTGCTTGGAGCTCTGTCATGTGTCCCATTGAAATCTATAGCAGCCAGGGATCCTACTCACTTCATTAATTACCTTTCTATTGATCATACTCTGTGCGCTTTTGTTTTTCAGCTCACTGCCTTCAGTGCTTTTCTCTCGCTGTAGTAATTCCATTACAGGGTTTGCATTATTCCCGTGGACATGTGTATTTGTGAAAAGGCTGATCTGACTGATGTTCCATCAAGTTTAACCCATTTACCATGGCAAAGTTTAAAAGTGGTAAGTATTCACATCCTGAAATTCTGACCCAAGGATAGGATAGGAAAATTTACCAAGTTTAATCAAATAAGGAATGTTTCAGTTGTCTATATTCCTAGATAATGGGTCGTGCTATTAGGGGAAAATATCCAGCAATAGGGGGATGAGATGCCAAATGTGTTAAATGTGAGATGCAGCCTCACACAAAGCAGTGGAGCATTCCTGACCCAAAGTTAGTTATTTTCCAATAACAGCATGTCATGCAGTGCTATCTCTTACATTGCAGTGCCCAGCAAACAGGGGACACCCCTTGACTTTTATATTTGGTTCCCATACGAGCATTCTCTGGTCAACATTATTAGGACCTTACTGACATTCATTAAAGGTTATAACATACCAAATCTGATGGTATGGAACAGTCCCACTTGGAAACAGAAAACGTATCTAACATTAGTTCTGTAACGTGGCAGGGACGACACAGTATAGCTTTCCACAGGACGTTTCTGGGACGTTCCCCTGGTTACTACTGCTGTGCATTAGATTTATAGTTTGTACCAGCTGCACATGTTATTAATTAAGACACTGCAGTGATTTACCATATGGTCCCCAAAGGTGCAATGGCAACACGTTCGCCCTATCATCTGGAGATACAGTACAAGCCCAAATCCTGGGGGTTGCCTCAGCCATCCACAGGAAAAAGGCAAGGAAAAGTATGAGAAGAGAAACAATAATAACACAATGAGAAGCTCACATTTTGTATAGATTTTTGGTCCTGAATAAAATGTCCACAGGACATTGTGTGAACGTTTGCATTTAGTCCCCCAAATTTCCCAAGGACGTCCAGGGAATATCCCCATAACATTTTGGGGTTGTAAAAGGAACCATACACACTGACTTTAGGTGTGTTTGTAGGGAACCATTATTGGATGTTCTGGAATTTGTATTTTTTTTGTTTGCTTCATTCCGTCACCAGCCTCTTTCTTGTTCCTTTCTCTTGAAATTGATAAGGCAGTGTCATGTTACTGAAGACTGAAGACTCTTCTATAGTGGACAACTCACTTTTAATCCACAACTAGTCAGAGCTGCTGTTCTAGAAAATTAATCCACACCTTTTGACCATTCACATACGTAAAATCTATAATTTAATATTTTATAACAGTGACAGCCGGGACGAGACTATACATACAGTAAACAAATAAATAAGATTTACTCTAATGTAAAAATCTCATTTAAATAGTCAAACTATCAAAAAAAGAAAGTGTCCTTTGTCCTTGTGAGGTCAGTCCTCCCCAGTGCCCATACAATGGTGTGTATTAGGATGTCAAAGGCAACAACACAATCCTGGTGGGACATGAGACCAGGTTTTTCTTTATGAGGAAACCTTCAGCCCAACTGAACTGCTGAACTTTCAGCCACCTGCGACAACTTCTAATAAAACCATCATGGATGAGGGAAACTTTGGCAGGGGAAAGAAAAGGAGGAGGGGGAGAAGAAGTTAACACAGATGTCCAAATAAGAGTGTGAATGATTCATTCTGCCGAGATTAGCGTCCGTCTCCAGAGGCAACTTTCCCAAGACTCTGGAACTCGGAGCCTTTCATTTCGGCACACGGGATTGTCATCAGAAATTGATTTTCTCTCTGAAAGACAAATTGAATCACATATGAAATACAACAGGACGGACAAGAAAGAGTCTTTCTTAGCATTCTTTCCGCCCTCTCCATCTCTCGTTCCCATTACTGCTAGCCTCTCCGTGCCTCTCTCGTGTTAGTTTCCATGCATCCCCCTCTCGTCTCTTGTATCTGAGTGATCTAAAGTGTTCAAACTCAAATTAAGATCTGTGGCAAGATACACGCTTAAGACCCGTTCCCATAGCTACCTCTCACACTGTGTTGTGATTGCATTATAATCCGTCAGTAATCAAATCTAAATGAAACAGGGATGATAAGGCTGCTATTTTCAGGCCGTGTGTGTGTGTATGAGAGAGAGAGAGAGAGAGAGAGAGAGAGAGAGAAAATACACTCGTGTGTATGTGTGTGTGATGCCATTTTCACTCTTCCCTGATTTTTTATTACCTTCCAATCAGCTCAGGCTCCCAGCAGTCTTTTTCATTACTTTGAGCCATTGTTTTGGACAAACACAGTTGTAATGAGCTGTAAGAAGAGGAGATTAGCCTGGTCAAATGACACGGTCTGATTGAAGAGATTTCAAACCCACACAAACAGACACACACACACACACACACACACACACACACACACAGAGTGCAGTGCTGTGTGGTATGACTAGGCCCCGGCTTCATCCTCCTCCTCATCACCTCTCCAATCTTCTAGCTCATTAAACATTTAATGTTTGCTGGAAATTACAGGGCTATAAACCAGGAGAAAACTGATAAATAAATATTTGCATGACCTTTATTTAATAGTGTTGGGCTCCCAGTAAGTTGCTTTTGTCAACGTTTAAAGAAGGTAAAAACTCTTCCTGTCCACTTGTCACCCGATACCTCATTACAAATAACCATCGTGGCTTGAAATAAGTTCATTTTCAGTGTTAAGTGTCTATCGATAATAGAATAGGGCAAGATTAGATGGCACTTTATATCGGGGCTGTAAGGTGTTTTTCATCTTCATGGGCTTTGTGGCCTGTTAGGAGGATCGGGTTCATATGCTCATCTCTGGCCTTGATTGAGCTGCTGTGTAACTAGAGCCCATTAGAGCTCAGACCACATTGTTTCTCATGAACTCACTTGTCCAAACAGGTCAGGTCATTAGCCTTAAACATGTCTCATTTCTTTTTCCTCTCACAGGGATGACATATTATGAAATACGTTTAAAAAAAACAATTGAGGATAAAACCATTAATAGTTAATGAATGCATTCTGGAATTGAATTAGACAATGAAGATTTTTCTCGTCTTAAACTTCACCTCATCTTCTGTATGACTTTAAATACAGGACTATGCAAAAGTCTTGAACATCCTGTCAAGTTTTTCATATTAAATAAATTAAATGATGTGGCTCAAGTTAAAGAAATGGAACTTTATAAAGACAGGGCTACAAAGCACCTAAAGTATTTAAAAATTGGTTGTTTATGTAACCTCAGCAGCAACCTCATTTCCCCTCTCATCTGTTCCAACCACTCAGCATTCAGCATCACCAGTACACTAATCACCGACCTGATCATCTGTCATCATCTGCCCCTGTTTTTCAACTGGTTCATGCCTTGAGTTAATTTTTTTTCCTCGCTTGAATGATTTATAAGGCGCTGTGCGGCTTAACCAACAAAAACAAAATCCTCCAAAATGATCGGGTACAGGGACTGGGCTGAAAATGCGAGCCAAAAATGTCCTTCAGGAAGTCTGGGGAATGATTTCTCAAGACTACATTAAAAATACAAGAAATTCAAGATGACACAAGATATTTGGGCAGTGCTGTATGTTCATTTTTGGACAGTGCTGTACATTCACAGGTATTATTGTTTGAATATGCTTTTCAGTGTTAATTTATGTTAGACATGTAATTATAAACAATTCTAATCTACTGTTTTTGAGTTCATGGGGAATTTCTCTCCTGTTAATCTAAAATCTGTCAGTTTATCCTTTCCTTTAAACACAAATTTTTTTATGTTCTCATAAATTTTTCTCATGTATGGCATATTGTTTTTTATTTTTAATGTGTAACTTTCCTATCAAATTTTCTGTATATTGATATGTAAAAATATTAATATTTAAACATTTTTATTGCCATGTGATCACTTAATCACAGGGATTCACTCATCATCTATACCGCTTAATGCTGTATTCAGGGTCGCGGGGGGCCTGGACCCTATCCCAGGAGACTTAGGGCACGAGGCAGGGTACACCCTGGGCAGGATGCCAATCTATCACAGGGCACACACACAAACTCCGGGCAATTTGGGAACACCAATCTGCATGTCTTTGGGAGGACATGCAAGCTCGTCTGGGAGAACATGCAAGCTTCATGCACACAGAGACGGGAATCGAATCCAGACCCTGGAGGTGCAAGGCGACAGTGTTAACCACTACACCACCGTGCCTGCCTACAGGGATTCATGTCCATGCAAATCAGGCATTTTTATAACACGACATGATCAAATGCCTTCACACTTCCACATAAAGTATTACTAATATGAAAAAAGAAAAACCTGTTCACGTGATATTTTTCCATAAGGGCTTGTCACAGTGCGGGAACGGATTGTTCAATAGAACACTCAGAAATTTCATGATGCTACCATTCAAAAAGTCTAATTGTGAATAGTTCAGTATGATAAACTCTGACAAACTAGAACGAATAGTTTAAATTTAAAATAGTCTCCTGGTGAGTGTAAAGATGGCAAAAAAAGTGCTGAGAAAGCAGGTATTATTATAGCAAGATTATTTTGAATAATTCTTGTTCAATATTAATTATTATTCAGTATTATGAATATTATGAATTAATATTGTTTACGTCTACGAGATGTGAAAATGTATTAAAATAGATTAGATATGTGTTGTGTTTTGTAAAGTTATAAAATAAGTTAGTTATATTTTACACACAAAAAAATAAACCTAGTTAGGCACTTTTAATCTATTTTGGAAAATATTTAAAGCAAATTCCTTGGCTGATTCTGGTTCCCAGCCTCCTCCTTAGTTGGATGTGTTAATCCAATGATTGAAAACATCTCTCCCACATATGCACATAGTAACAATGTTTTTTTGATCAGATTCACTGATTGACTCAGAGATTCTTTGCTGTGATTAAAGTCACTCGTGTCAGCAAGTCCGATGATCTGTCGTGTCCACAGATTGTATGAGACAGACACAAAGAGCGTCACACAACTAACAAAGACAAACAAGGACTGTGTGTGAGGGGCGCCGAACGTCTATCATCCTTCTGAAATGATCTTCCCTGCCCTTAGCCACCGAGCTACAGCAGCAGTGACGCTCAGAGCAAACCCCCTCTCCTGACCGGACAATATACCTCTTTCATTCCTCCCTCATTTGATGGGCATTAAAGAGCGGAGGAAGTCATATTTTCTCATCCTTTCCTGCTGTCGAGGCTCCCGGTGACAGGCCGGAGTGAAAGAAAGGATGAGAGGAGATGAGAGGAGGTAGTCAGCATGGAGTCTTGCAGGCTGATGTCCTTAGGCCTTGTTAACAAAAAGACTTAAGCTGGCGCAAACATTCTTAGACCTTAAGCTAAGCTGATTCTTGTGGATGTGAACACATTTTCTTATTCAGTATCTGTTCACATGCTGGAAAAAGAGGCTGCGCTGTTTGTCTAGCAGACATTTATGTTATGTGAAGCAAACATACTCATTCGTATAACACATGGAGCACAGACTTTATTTATATGGTGCCATAAATCATAAGTCTCCGAATGTATTACAATCGCTCGTCTGCGAATAAGTGTCTTTAAAATGAATAGTATTGGAAAGTCATTGACATTTGATATTGAAGCACGCCTGGTGATACAGATGTGCACTGATCCGCAATCATTTCAATTTTGTTCTTGTCAATAATCCGCAGAGAAAATTGCATTTTTGTCTGTCGCCGCTTTCCCCTGTTCGAAAGCCACTCAACAGTTTTGCTCTGTTTTCTGAGGCAGCAAAGCACGCTGCAAGGTGTCAGGGTGAATAAAACCGATAAAAGCAGTCCTTGAATGAAGTGGGTCCAAAGCCAAATAAAATATGCCCCCAATTACTGAGATGGGTGTACAGGCCTAATAATGTGAGCGTCGCTGCAAGATGCCGCTGCTCTGTAATGGAGCCGGGCTAATTTGCTTTGACTGATGAATTTTAGTCTCCCGTTGTGCTGGGTTGAATAATTATGAAATTTTTTCTCAAGACATAGTGACTCATTAAGGATTGGTATGCTTTCATTAGAGCGATGTTGTTTCAGAGGCTGCACCTTTTCTGATCAACATAATTAGAGGGGGCTCAGCAATGTGTGTGTGTGTTTGTGTGCGAGTGTGTGTATGCATGTGTGGGATTAATGCGACACCAAACAGCTGTACCCTCAAAACACTAAATTACCTTTTATAAGAATTGTTTTTGTTCAGTCCATGAGATCTAGCTATCCCTAGCCAATATGTAACACTGATAATCAAATATTAGGCAGCGATTGAACAGTCGGTTTTTAAAGTTGTTGTGTTGAAAGCAAAAATGTGCTAGTGTAGGCATCTCAGAGACTTTGCAAAAGGCCAAGTCCAAGTTGTGATGGCAAGACCACAAGCTCAGAGTATTTCCAGAACAGCAAGGCTTGAGAGGAGTTCCCAGGATACAACCAGTGAACCATAAAATGGTCACTCCAGGCTTACTGATGCACATCCGGAGTGAAGGCTAGTTCTTTTTTTTAAGGATGTTAATGATGGTTATGAAAGGTGTTGTGTATGGGACTATGTAGATGCAGATCGGTCAGAATGCCCATGCTGACCCCTACAATGGGCACCATTGACCATTGGAACCATGAACCATTGGAAGAAGGTGGCCTGGTCTTATGAATCATGTTTTTAGTGTGTGAGTCCCTTACCTATGGAAGAGATGCCACCAGGATGCACTATAGGAAGTAGGCGAGCCTGCGGATGGCAGTGTGAAGCTCCGGGCAATGTTCTCCTGGACAACCTTGGATGCTGCCATTCAAGTGAATGTTATTTTTACATTTACCACCTACCTAAACATTGTTGCATGCCAAGAACATACCTTCATGGCAGTGGTCTCTTTCAGTAGAATAATAAACCCATGGATCCTGCAAAAAAAAGTTCATGAATGGTTTGAGGAACACGAAAAAGTGTTCAAGTCGACTTGGCCTAAAAATCCAGATCTCCGATCAAGAATCTGTGAGATGTGCTAGGCAAGTCTGATCAATTCTTTGTTCCAGATATACAATTAGACACTTGGGGACTGATTGGTGTATGTTGATAAGTCATGATATTAACTACCTATTATTATTATTATTATTATTATTTTTATTATTATTATTATTATTATTATTATTATTTTGAATTTAGTAGTATAGTCCTTGTCAGGTTGTATCCTAAAACCTGGTGCTGTTGTTTTCTGACTGCTTGTAGAAAGTAATAAAAGTATTTATGACTGTTTAAGGGACAAACAATTACCCTCTACAATAATTACACATAAATAACAGAGCCAGACATCTTATTAAGCAGGCCATTAACAGCCACTAGCCAGAGATTGCTTACATTTTCCATATGCTCTGACCCCTTTACCAAACTCTGATACTATTGCTATGCATGCTAAGCACCGCATTTAACAAATTATTAATATGATTTGATATAAGCTCTCACTGTCTATCAGGGCACGCTGCTGATCATGCAAACGAAGCACACAAACGGTGACACACATGCAAATAAATACCAATTTTTAAACACATAATTCTTATTTAATGTTAAGATCTTAATCTTAAGGGTAAGGTTAAGTATCTTTTCTTGTTCGGTATAATTTTCTTAGGTCTCATGATTACACCAATAATTATCCATGATGGAAATTGGCTGTTAATCACATACAATGATGGAGCACTCACTATATCAGCTAATGCCTTTAACACCATGTCCGATAATACTGTACATCATTTCACTGTAATTATTTTTTTTGGTTAGCCCAAAAAGATATATTTGCATAAACATCGAGCACCAATGTATTATTAAAGGGTAGCGCAGACCACTAACATTTTATAAAGCAGTTTTTTGTGAATCTTCTGTTTGTGTGTGTGTGTGTGTGTGTATTTCCGCTGGGTTCTCCAGTTTTGTCCTTGCTCGTAAAAATATACCTCTAGTAGATTTGATATGTTAAATCGTCCCTAGGTGTGAGTGAGTGTGGGAATGAGTGCCATGCGAGTGACTGGCATCAACCCGAGGGTGTATTCCCACTCATCCCCAGTGTTTCTGTGATCACTTGCAACCCTGACCAGGATGAAATGCTGTCTAAAGATGCATTATTGAATTATTTATTAATCTTAATAACAAATGGTTATAATAAAAGCAGTTTAATTGATAAAATAAAAAATGCCTCTCATGCCCCTGGGAGACCTGACAGCCCAGTTTGAAAAACACTGAATATGAATACTTTCAGTGTAGCTTAACAAATTAATCTGCACTGTTGTGAGTAGCCAATTATCCAACTGCATGCATGAAAACACAGTTTTATCATTGTTTACAACAATCTAATTACAAACAAGCTTTTTTCTCCCCCAAATAAATGGACTGAGAGAGTAAAGTATGACAGAGTCTAATTGTGCTTTAATGACATGCATAATGTATAATTGCACACCGAGGATGCAGAGTACAATCCTTGATGAAGACTATGTTCAAGTTTGTAAACGCCACCCGATTCGTTCTGTTACTTCATCTGTTTTTCAGGTCATCCAGACTATTTATAAGGCCATTATCTATTAGTATTTAATTAAGCTCACTTATTTGCTCTCAGCTGACACCAGATTGATCAAAGCGATCGATAACAACCTATTACAGAAATGACTTCAGTATTTTTTTTTCAGCCTGGTGAGCTGAGAAACAACAGATCCATCTTGTCATTAGATGTTTTTGTGTCACACAGCACATCGAGATGGTGTAAGAAAAGCTGTTTTACCTGCAAGGAGCAGCTCCTGGATTCACTCGGTGTGTAATTGAAAGCAAGAAAAATAATAAAGCAAATGATCTGGAAGGATGTTCTATACTAAATAAATTCATGGCTGAACAAATCATTTTAAAGCCATCATTCTCAGGTTCATGGACACTCTTGTGGATGCTCGTTTCTGATCTTTCTGCACAGACACCATGATTGATATAGAAATCACAATAGATATAGAGTATTTTACCATCACTGTCGCCTTGCACCTCCAGGGTCCTGGGTTCGATTCCAGTGTCAGGTTTGTTTGCATGGAGTTTGCATGTTCTCCCCGTGTTTTGAGGGTTTTCTCCGGGTTCTCTGGTTTCCTCCCACAGTCTAAAGACATGCAGATTAGGTTAACTGGCGTTCCAAAATTGCCCACAGTGTGTGAATGTTGACTGGAGGTCCTACCACGGACTTACAAAAATGCAAAGGTCACCATTGGCCTCCACAGTCCCTAGTTAGACTAAAAAGGCTCATGGATGGATGGATGAAATTTACCATTGCATGTATTTAATTTGTAGTGTTAGTCTTTCGGGTGCTCCCATCGAGGGGTCAGCACAACAGACCATCTTATCCACACACAGTTTGGCACAGGTTTTATGCTGGATGCCCTTCTTGACGCAATCCTCCCATTTTTATCCAGGCTTTGGACCAACACTGCATCCAGCAGCTGGGGTTTGGGCATTGGGTGGGAATTGAACCCGGGCCTTCTGCATGCCAGGAGAGAAACCAACTAATGAACCACCAATGCCTGCATTTATTTAAAAAGTGATATATTTAGAGAAGTTTCTGTGCTATAGAAAGATGTTCTGTCTCTATGAGGTTTAAAGCCTCAATTATTTAGAACATAGCTTTATGAAACAAGGAGAAAAGTAGTTTTATTCGTTCAGAGTGTCTTATAGCAATTTCTCTAATATAGTTTCCAACTAAGGACACAAACTTCATTTTGATGTCACTCCTCTCGGGTATCGGTGCGGCTTGATGTCTTCTACGTCGGGGCAGTTGAATCATTTACACTCTTTTATTGCACATTGTTGCACTTTCTTTCCCCATCTGCTCTATGAAGAGTCACTATAGTACGGTGGTGGGGTGAGGTGGGGTAGGGTTCTGTTTTCCCTGGGGATCTCCACAACACCCTCTCTCCCTCCTTTATCCAGTGAGTATCATATTCAAAAAAAAAAAAAAAGAAAGAAAGAATAATTTTTCCTTCCGCATCTATGCAAAGCTCATTAAAACCTGCCAAAGAACAAAGAATGCTTTTCCTTCGAGGCACCCATTCAGAGTCGTCTCTTAATTTCCCTCTAGTTTTAATAGTTGAGATAAATTAATTATTGTTCTAGCAGAAGAGAATGGGGGCTAATCCTGGGTGGAATAGAGTTACCTTTCCAGCAGGGAAATCAAACAGAGCTTTGCAATCAACTAGGACTGGGCACAATTAAACCATTAAGACATGCTGCAGGAGACTCTTTACACACTGTATGTCTTACTAATGAAGCCAGAAGCAACTCATAATTATGTGGTTTTGTTCCCGAACTGATTAAGTGCCCACAGAAACTGAAACTCATCGCTGAATGTCACCAAACTTTCTCACTTCCTGCAGCATCAAAACATTTCTCGAAGAAAACACAGCTTGCAGAGTTCAAAATCAGATGAAAGTAGGGCCGTAAGTGGAAGAGTGTGTCCATGATTTTACATGTTTTTCTTCAAGAAAGAACTGCAACTTCACCGCCATTCTCTATAAATGTCTGCTCCTTTTTACTTTGCACAAACACAAGCAAAAACTTGTCGTGATATATGAGTGGTTGCTTCAGCAGATTTATTTTTGCGCCAGCAAGTGTGTACCACGTGCTAGAACAATAAGCAGATCCTCTCCTTTCAAGCTAGAACAAAGAAGTTGGAAAACGGTCCTTAAAATAGCAGCATTTCTACATGACAAATAGTTTTCTGATTCATTTCAGTATCAGTGCTTAATATCCAGAACAATACACACGCCTTCTGCTCTTTCAAAGTGCATGTGGTCTGAATACATAAATTATACTGGAATGTTGATCTTTTGAATGATACTTTAATCTGTTTTCACTCGTGACCATTCCTATTTTAGTGTTGCTTAAATGCTTTATGATGGCGATGGCTTTTGATTCTGTTTTGGATTGTAGCTCAACTGTGCTGTAAAGGGTTGGTGGAGTTTTTCTTGGCTGGATGAAACAGATTTTTTTTTTTGGCAAGGTCACAAATTATTTGAAAGACTTGCCTATTTATGTACAGTTTATATTTGTTATATCATTCAGTGTTTTCAAGTGCAAGGGATGGACATTTTCCTTTACTTTATTGTAATACATAGTTCATTTAGATTTGTAACATCCTGAGTGACATTTTTATTGAGTGACATCACATTGAATGACATCATAGTGTGACGTTTTTTTTTTTTTTTCCATCATCCGGAGATTTTTGGAGGTCTTAACAGGCTTAAATAGCACATGTGTGGTGCGCCCAGCAGCAATGTGGCTGATAAATTCATTAGTTATATATAATGATATACTTATTATGTTGTAATGGTATTGGTAGTTCCCCTTTAAATGCATGTGCTCACTGTCTTTCTGGTGCGCACGGGTGGCCATGGCACAGGTGCTCAAGCATCCTGATGGTAGCAGATTCCAACCTGTGTGCTGATTTTCATGACTTTCTTTCTACTCAACAGGAAATCAGTTATTTTGGGTTGTTTGGAAAACGCCCACTGTCTTTCTGGTGCTTGCAACTACTGTACATTTTAGATTTGTTCATTTATTTATGGCTTAAATAAATGTCCACAGACAGACATAATTAAACTATTAAATATTCTGAGAAAAGGCCAAAGCTAACTACTTCTCTGGATATCTGTCATAGGATTCCCTCTTTATTGCAAATCATGTGTGGGATTGTCTAAGGATGATAAAAATACATGACTTTTGATTCCAACAAACTTTTTTTTATTAGAAACATTTTACTCATTACTAGTTATGGTGTTACTTAGGTGTCTTACAATCAGACTTATCATGGTGCTGCTGGTATCTCAGGGCAATTGTGACTAAGAGATTAAGTCAATCTTCCACTGTTAGCCACCATGTGTGATGGCTGACCCTGTGCTCTGATTCAAACAACAAGATAGGATATGTGAGAAAAAATTATTTGACTGTACTATAATGTAAGTGACAAATAAAGACATAATCAATGCTATTTCTATGGTCCCAGTGCATTGTGCATTTTAGTGTTTGTCCTGCTCGGACATTTATGTAAAGGTTATTAATGATAAGGTATAGCAGATGTGATGCATCAGGAAACCAGATTAAAATGTGCACTGCATGACAGGTCCAGGTGCAGTTTCAGTTTCACTTGTAATTCCTTTTATGGACAGATGATGGTGCCACTGTGTAAGAACATGTGTGTGAAAGCTTCAAACTGTATTCACATACAGTCACAAACAGGGCCACGTTGAGCTCAGTGGTTTTTATGACCACTTTGACCGGAGAAGGAAGAAAATGAGTGGCTAAATATATTTGAGTGTAGTCAAATAAGGATCAGTAAAGACTATTAAAACTGAGTTTGTGGGACAAAAGTCACAGACATAAACAACAACACCATTATCCAGAGAGACCTCCAGAAGTGTTTTGTAGTCTCTGTTAAAAACAGTTTCCTTACACTAGTACAAAAAGTTCAGTATACAAGAATACCATGAGGCTAAACCATGTTCCAAAACAGTACAAGTGTTTTTTTTATTTATTTAAACAAGCGGTGTACTGTAGATTTAGTCCTTTTAAGTGTTTAGTGAAGAGTTTGGTCTTCAGTCTCCGTTTGAAGACACATGGTGACTCAGCTCTTCAGACAGCCAAGGGTGTACGGTTTTCATTGTGTTTTTTCTGGCCTTTTGGAATTCCCTGTGATAGACTGGCATCTCATTTATGTACGTATGTCCTTACCATGCACCCAGTGTTAAAGCTCTGGATTCACCACAACCCTAATCAGTGAAGTGTAAAGTGGTTAGTAAAAAGGAATGAATGAATGAATGAATGAATGAATGATTGGAATTGGACGCATTAGGGATGTGTGATGGCAGCCAGATGAATTAATTTCCATCGTTGCATGTTGGTGTGAAGATCTGATGAAGATGGTGTGTGTGGACAAGCACTAGCACTTGTTTACTTAAATGTGAGTGTAGATATAACCTAAAACAACACTTCAATTAAATTGAATTTTAATCTCAGGCAGAGACATTTTAAGATGTCAAAAAGTGTTAAAATGACTCACACACTCATCGTCTTTTATACAGGGGGCCTGGAGCTTATTCAGGAGACACAGAGCACGAAGTGGGGTACAGCCTGACCCTGGTTGGGGTGCCAATCCATCACAGGGCACATGTTTATATGCCCACATGCTCATTAACACACAATGGGCAATGCCACTTAGCCTAATCTGCATGTCTTTGGAATGTGAGAGGAAACCAAGCACAGGGAGAACCTGCAAACTCCATAAACACAGACCCCGAGGCAGGAATCGAACACTGACCCTGAAGGTGCAAGGCGACAGTGCTAACCACTAAGCCGCCAACTGCTAAAATTATATGAGTTTATATTCCACAACAGCATTGCCTGACTAAAAAAAGTTGTCTATTCATTTGGTTCTCTTGGTTTAGTTTAAAATAAAGTTTGGCGCTGCTCTATGGTGCATTTGGAGGAACATAAACCGTGTTTTGGTCGGGAAATCTTTGGATGCAGTCTGGCAGTCCTAGGTAGCAATTCATCTTAACGTTCATTAAACCACGGTTTGGCAGAGTACTGACAGAAACCTGTCCACACACTGTGCATAATTATACAATGCAATAAATAAATAAAATAAATAATCAATCACATTAAAAAGTACAGAATATAATCCAAAATAAATATTTTCTGAACTTTTTTCTAACTCCTTTAAGAAGGAGCATCTGAGAGCCAACTTCAGTGTGTCTTGGTTGGCCCAATTTGTTATTTCACTCGAAGAAAAGCGCGCGCTTTGATTGGCTGCTGTGGATTGGCGTCATAATGAGAGGTGGGTCGCGTTTGCGTCGTGTTGCCAGATTGTGTACTGTAAAATATTTATACAGAAAGAAATGTGCGTTGGATATAGTTTATATAAAATCCTTATATTGTAGGTTTACTATATATAAAACGCATTATAGTTTATAAATGTGAATGTACTACAATATTGTGATGTCTTTACATGAATTATAAAAGAGTTTTGAATATGGTTATTCGAACCAACCTGGCAACCACAGTTTAGGTACGGGCTCTCTTCCCCCCCTCGCCTGTCAGTGACACATGTAGAGCAAAAGCGCGAGTCGGAGCGCTGAGCAGGACAGAGAGCTGGAAGAGACGGAGGAGCGCGGGACACGCAGAGACGCAGAGACACGCACAGAGAGACGCAGAGAGACAAGACGCACAGCTTCACGCGAAATGATCAAGTCTTTCTTGGATCGCGTTTAACAGACAGCACGGACATTTTAATCATCACGAGAGGAAAGAATCCCTGAACAAAAACGTGACGGCACCAGTGGAAATATAATCTGAAAACTCCATTTGATTCTCCGTGTTGGTGTGTGTGTGTGTGTGTGTGCGCACGGGCGCACGCACGCGCCTGACTCTCTCTGTGTGTGTGTGTGTGTGTGTGTGTGTTTGCACAGAAAAGCTGACTGCACTGCGTTGGACTTTAAAATCGGGACTTTTCTCTGTCCTCCAGCACTTTCTGAGATTATTATTATTTTTATTATTATTTTGAAGAACACACGTTGCTATATCATCGGGCGGAAAGATCTGCGTTTTTCTATCTGAAAGAAAGACAAGAGGTGAGTTTGAAGCTTTTCTGTCTCAACTCATACCCCAGAGAATTTTGTAACTGGATCCATTAATTAATGGAGTAATAATCAAAATAATTAATAGGCAGGTCGCAGATGGCTGCTTTATGTCCAGTGATTAGAGTTTGAGTAAACCACAGTGCACTTCATTTTGCTCTCTAAAACATGACATTAAAACCATGCATATGATTGGTGTAATTATAAGCACTTCGTGCAGATCTATTTATCATGTAAACACGTTAATATTGTCTTCTGTAGCATGTTATTTTTCTGTGCCCAGGCTGTGTGCATGTGAAGTCTAGTAAATAATCCGTGCATTAATTAATCAGATCTATGATGTGCCTGATATGTCTTATGTAACTTTGTGCTTAAATGAATTGCTAAAATCTCCCCCCCCACACTTCTTCTTCAAGCCGGAATGAAAGTTGCCTGTGGTCTGATCTGCTTTATCTTCCTCCCCTGCTTCCCATTCATCTGCTCTTAGATCTGATCAGCACTGAAGTATTGCTAATAGAGCCTCCACTAATGGGCTTTAGACTGAATCTCTCTCTCTTTCTCTTTCTCTCTCTCTCTCTCATTACCTTTCAGTAAATACTTGCTCTCAGACTGGAGAATGAAATTGGAGAAGATTAAAGTGAATGAAAATTGCGCCGATTAGTTGGAAAGGAGGCGAAGAAGAAGCGCGAGCGCGGAAATGCGCATGCGCGGAACGCCGCACGATCGCTATCCCCTCTCATAAGGGTTAAATGGACTTTAACAAACTGTACGCTCTCACATGATGCCCAGGCACAAAATTAGTTTTGTTAATTGCCCCCGCATTTCTAAGAGAGAGAGAGAGAATGCATTCCTTATAAGGTTTTAATAAACTGTTTGAGTGTTTAATGCATTCTTACAGTGTTCAGTGTTTATCTGCACTGTTTCATGCAGGTGTTAATACAACACACCTTTGGGCTCCTGTGTAATAAAACAGAACTCACCCAATCCAATCCGTTCCAATCCAATATGCACACTCGTGATCGGCTCATGCACCTTTAATAATGGCCATGATCGGCTCCGGCTCCGCTCGCAATAACACTCTCTTAGCCAGAGAGAAAACATTGACCCGGCATGAAGAATGGCTCAGCTCAGGGTAATGTGCTATTTAAAAGCAATTTAAGGAGCTCGACAAAAGCCATGCAGCGCCTCTTTAATTGTTCCAGCAGCCCCAATGTTATCAGGCGAGCAGACATTCATCACCAAAGAGCCGACCTCAGCATTTAGATAAGGATCAAGGGCAGATTAGTGCTTCAGACGAGGTTGAGACACGCACGTGTGTTATGACATCCAAAAAGGTCCTTATAATCAAAATGATCTTTGAAGAGGCATCACTTTGGATCCAGTTTGTTTACTCCTGGTAAAAATTAGGCCAGAAAATCAAATTTTCCAACAACTTTTCATTGTTGGATTTGATGCGGTTGTTGGATTACATGTCATTTTGCTAAAATGGCGGACGAGATTTTCACTGCCACCAGAAAGTTTTTTTTCCTCTTATCATCGACGGCTGGTTATGGACCCTCTTCTGAGAAGCGGCGCACCTGCAGTGTAGATAAAAAGTCCCCCAAATAAGCATTAACATGTGTTTGTTTGTGTCCCAGCAGAGACGATGGTAAACCCAGGAGGCAGTGCTCAGTCCGCACCAGTTGGAGCCGGTACCATGTCGTGGAAGCGCTGCGCGGGATGTGGGGGGAAGATCGCCGATCGCTTCCTCCTCTACGCCATGGACAGCTACTGGCACAGCCGCTGCCTCAAATGCTCGTGCTGCCAAGCCCAGCTCGGAGAGATCGGCACCTCATGCTACACCAAGAGCGGCATGATCCTGTGCAGAAACGACTACATCAGGTCAGACCTGACTCTTAACAGCCTAATAGTTGACATGCTCATTTGCCTCTCTTTTTCTCTGTGTGTGTGTGTTACCGTCCATGTTGGGATACTCCGATATAAGATCCCAGAACTCTGCATGGAGAGGTTTCAGCGGAATGCATGGTGGGGCGTGTATTGTTTCATCTGATGAAGAGTAGCAAATGTTTGCATGTAGGCAGTATATAAGATATTATATTGCAGTCTAATGGACTGAGTGCCTCTTAATCTAAGTGTGTCTTAGATCTCTGAAGACGTCCAGCTGGGCGTCAAGGCCGTTTGATTGCCATGTGAAATAACATTTGGAATGTAATGATGTGAAGGAGTGCAGGACATTATGGGAAAAGTTGTAAGGTGTTGGGCGTCCCAGGGAGAGCGGGCGATTTTTCCATTGAAAACGTGTGTCTCGGATTCTGCCACAGCGGCGCTCGTTAAACCGTTGTGGGTAAAGTCCCCTTGCTGAAAGAGGTCAAGCAATTGACTTGCTGGCTGAGCCTGAGACGAAAGGGATTCTTCTTTCTGCAGAACATCTGCCGGGCTTGTTTTTCATCATAGAAAGAAGGGAACCACAGCGGTGCTTGCTTTAAAAGATACTAGAAGACTCAAGTGCTAGGCCGAGTTTGACGTGTGCAGGAATTTAGACAATTTAATTAGTAAAAAGGGCCTTTTTAAATATTTACACAAGGCCGTCTGACACTTGGAGTGAAGGCTAGGTCACTGTAGTCTCACTCACCTGGTGTTGCCTGATTTGACAGGGCAATCATTCAACAGTTTGACCTCAGCAAGGGCAAGTAAAGTGCACTTGAACTCGGAAAGTTTAGCCTTTTTGATTTCTGGAAATGTTTCTAGAATTGTTGAGGTTTTAAACTAAGCGCTAAAGTTAGTTTGATTATGAGACGTATTTATAGCATCTTAAAACTGATGAGATTTTTAAAAATTTTATTAGTTTACTTAATCTGATTTGGACGTTCTCCATAAAGTGTGAGTGCAAAAATAACATTGACATGTCATCTGTGATGGGTGCTGATCTTCCAGGCTACTGTTGAGAGAGAGAGAGAGGGAGAGAGTCTTTGGCAATCTAGTCATTAGCGAGTGTTTACCTTGGCTCGTGATGTGAGTCGGATCAAGTGCTGCTTTCCTGAGAAAAGCTAGGCCGCGACGCGCAGGTGTGCAGCAGGGCAAAAAAGGAAAAGAAAAAAAAGTGAGAGGACGGGTGCAAACGGCGAGAGCCTCCACTCTTTCCACTGCACCTGATCTGGAGGGATCGAGTGCTAGCCGACCCTGGCCTCCAGCCCTAATTAAAAAGAACAGGGAGGGGGAAAAGTGCCTGCACCTTTCTTTTTGTAATTAGTGTGTAGCTCACACAGGCCTGTGATGATCTGAGGAGAGATAAGAGGAAAGGACAAGAGAGTGAGAGAGAGAGAGAGAAAGAGAGAGAGAGAGAGAGAGAAAAACATCTGACAGCGAGTGCACACAATTAAAAGCTTTAATTAGAGTCCCCCTCCATTTTCCTTTAGTCCTGATGGGTTTTATCTAATGAGATCTAGTCCCTGGCTCCGATCCGCTCCCAATGACGTGTCCGAAATGAACGAGAGCCGCATCGCAAACAAAACATTTAATTAACCAAATTGGCTTTTGAGAGAGAGAGAGAGAGAGAGAGAGATGAAGGGGGGATTATTACGAAGACCAGTCCCCTCTGGGAGGGAGGGGGATTTAAAGGGGCCTGTCTTATTTTTGTAATGGATTATTAAATTGGCCTTGCAGTGTAAATAATGGAGTTATATATCCCGACTGACTTGTATTAATACCGCCTACGCAGAAACACTCAGCCAATTGATTGGGACACTGTGAGTGAAAATGCATCACATTTCCTCTAATGGGAGATGAGGTGAACGGCCTGGGATGATGGCCATCTAATTTCAGTCAGGGAGATGAAACAAGCGGGCGCCATCGCTACACATTTAACCCAGTCAGACAGGAGACTGTTAAATGGAAACGGGAACTTTACTTTACAGAAGGTAAACATCTGGAACTGAGTGAGTTCAGTTTATCGCACAACATTTCGTGTAGGTCATACAGGAACAATGAAAAGTAAGCAGCCTTTAAAAAAAAAAGTTTATTTATTCACATCATAATATTTTACTGATATTCTTCAACTCATTGAGTCGATGGAGAGAGAATTAATTTCGCTACTGAATAATCACATGACCGTAAGAGGCGGGTGGAGGGAGAGGGGGCACTGTCTCTTTAATTGAATAGGCCTAGGTAATTAAATGGCACTTTTCCAATAGAACGTGCTAGGTAAATCTAATAGTTGGTTATTTAATATCACTTTGAAGTTAGCCCACTCGAGCACAGTGACAGCACATGAGCATGTGAACTATTAGGCTGTGAGAGAGGAGAGAAAAAAAAAAAAACCTGGGATCTCAGAAATTAATTAAATCGCATGCAATTTAGGGGAAACGTTTATCTTGATTTGTCATAACAGAATTAATTCAAGGACTTCAATCCACCAGGGACTAGATCTGTTACTCTGAATTAACCAAGTGTAATTTGGCTGCCTTTTTTTTTTCTTCTTTTTTTTTGCCCCCCTCCCTCTCTTCTCTTCCCTTTCCTTCTCTTCCCTTTCCTTTCCCTGCCTCTCTCGTTTTCCCTCTCCACTCTCAGCCCCCCCCCCCCCCTCCTCACCATCTCTTCCTCTAATGTAGTCTTGCCATTATGCAAAGCCGGGCTTAAGTATCAAACCCGGTGCTTTTAAGGTTCTTTGGCTGCTAATGTTGAGAGGCATTTTTATAATGGACTGTGATGCCGAAATCATTGTTGTACTACCTTACATCACTCTGCTCAAAAGGTTCTGCCTAAGAGGCCAGCATTTGCCAGATGGCCCTAAATTGCTCCACTAGGTTGTAATTCACCTCACAGCCAGCGTCCAAATTAAATCCAGTAGACATCGTTCGATGGAGTGTAGACAGCTCCAAATATTTCTCTTATGAAAGACAGACGTGGTCGGGACCGTCTGTTTTTAGCCTTCTGCTCCGCAATGGAAAAACCTTAATAAATCAACATTGCGTGATGTCTCGTTGACAAGACCATCTTTTCGTTATGTGTGATTGATCGCCAAGCGAATAGCCTGGAGGAAAAAAGCAAAAAGAAAGAGAACAACAACTAAGGCAGAGAACGGCACGGTTCGGGGAGGAGGAGGAGGAGGAGGCGAAAACCAGCGGTGTCACTGCAATTAAAGAGTCCCCAGGCTTTAATTATACTGACCCAGGCTTGCTCTACCCGCCTCTCCCTAACACTGCAGCTCAATGGTGAGAGAGAGACCATTAGAGGCCAAGGGCAGACTGATAGCGACTTAATTGAGCACCTAACGCCTTCAGGCCCTTAAATCAAATACTATCAGGAGCCAACCCCTGGTCAAATCATTAACCCACCACGTATAGCTCAGACTGATAAAATGAAATCCTGCTTCCTTGTGTCTTCTCGGTTTTTCCTAAAGATGTCCACACATGGGAAATTAAAAAAAACAAAAAACAAAAAAACTCAGCAACGACGACACCAACCCTACCCAACTATGGCAAGACTGTAAACAGTGGAATGTGTGTTGAGTGCTGACGGGTTGAGTGTGTGGAAAAGCTTTTCCGAGCAGAAGCGCTATCGGAAGATTAAGGTAGATGTCATTTGGCAGTTGAGGAGAATGGCAGCATTTAAAGATATCCCTCTGACATTTTCCACGGCTCGTCCGTTCAATTTACGCCGTCGAAGGCGCGCCGTTGTCACAGGCCTGGAGCTAATTACTTTTGAAATTGAGTTTTGATTGAGCCTCCCCAATCGATGCCACAGCAAAATTTGTTTCTCTGCTTGCCTATGAGCAGCTATCCGAGCGCCGATATTAAAGCGACATGCTTTCTTTTTTTCTTTCTTCCTTTTTCCACCAGAACACACCCCTGCGAAACATGCAAAGCGTAGGGAGATTTCCAGAAACGGGGCAGAGTTGTGAAAGCATGCTGCTTTTCTCACGTTAGCAATGCGCATACTAAGTTTATAAGAAATTCAATTACACCCAGGTGCGATTCAGCACTTACGTCTACTATTTAATATCCGTCAGATTTTTTTTTTCTCATTATTTCTATGGTGCAAGTTTCGCCAGCTTTCTAGTGTTGCGCTTTTTTCCGTCCCAGCACCTCTTTTGCCTCGCGCTCCCGTCGAATATCTGCCCCCCTCCTTCCACTCGTTTCTTCCCTTCCACATTTTCTATCTTGCTCACTCCTCCTCACTCCCTCCCTCCCGCCAGAGCTTGTCAGATGCTGTGGTCTTATTTGATTGCATAGGAAAAGTGCACTGATAGAGCAAACACCAGTGAGATATGATGACAAATGGGTCCAGATCCCAGTAAATTACTTTCGGCTCAAATCGAAATTTCATTCAGTTTGTTGCTCGGCGAGATGAAGTAATCTAAATTGTGGACTCTGAAGGCAGATAGAAGAGAAGCAGGAGCAAGCATTTCATTATCAAGAGGCCGAGAGAGAGAGGGAGAGAGGGTTAGGGATGAAAGAGATGAGCGCCAGCAAATCTAAAGTGTTGACACCGTGATTGAAAAGGTTAACCCATGCACATTATATATCAAGCCAGGCTGGCCGAGGGTTTCTAATGGAAACGGAGCACGCGCCGCGCTCCTAATGGCTAAAGCACTACGTCTTCCCCTAGATGTACAATCAAATGCTCTTAGGTCCTGATTGCTTATGTTCCAGGTTATTATAGGTAGTGAAAAAAAAACGAGTGCTGAAGGTAATACGTAGGCGAGCGGCAGCGCTACAAGCTTTTGGAGGACACGACAGGATTTTTTCATTTGGACGGCTGGCATTACAACCATTTTACATTTTCCAATATCAGAAAAATTGAAGATGCCATTTGTTTCTGTGTGTGTGTGTGTGTGTGTGAGTGAGTGTGTGAGTGAGTGTGTGTGCCTGTCTGTGTGTGTGTGTGTGTGTGTGTGTGTGTGTGTGTGTGTGTGTGTGTAGCTATTGCTGCAGGCACAGGATTGCAATGATATAAGCTAAGACTCACTGCAGGATTTTATTATCACAGTCAAGTGTAAACAGGCAGTCAAACAGACGCCGTGCGTATATTAATTCTGCTTTATTCCATCCAAAGTTATAATAAATACTGTAATAAAGTTCACTTCAATAAGCATGGTGTACATTTCGCAATGAAGACTTATATTTCAGAACTGTTTGTGAGATTGTTGAACTTCGTACTTTTTCTTTCATTTGTTATTTCTATTTTTGCTGGAGTCTCTCTCTCTCTCTCTCTCTCTCTCACTCACTCATTTACTCAATCTCTCACTCTGTGCATGTGTGTATGTGTGTGTATGTTTGTCTTGGATATCAGTAGCTACAGGCCATACATGTATCCGTGTTTAAATGTTTTGCCATCTGTCTCTGCCTGCACTAACTTTTTTGTCAATGTGTGTGTGTGTGTGTGTGTGTGTGTGTGTAGGTTATTCGGAAACAGCGGGGCGTGCAGTGCTTGTGGCCAATCCATCCCAGCCAGTGAACTGGTCATGCGGGCACAGGGCAACGTGTACCACCTCAAGGTAACCCCCACACTCCCTACACCCCCCCCCCCCCCACATGCTGGAGGTCATCACATCATCCACACAAATAAACATCAAGAGCGTGTAATAACCTGTTGATATTTGATATCATTAGCTATAAAATTAATATCATTAATGCAATTAATATAATAACCAACATAACAGATTCCTTCTCATACTTTTAGGAAGCCGAAATATTTTTTCCTCATACAAATAATTTGCTTATTTCTAACTATTGTGCTCATTAATTATTATTTTTTGAATACTTTATAATGATTATAAAGTTTGTACTAAACAATCAGATGTGGACCGAATGACGGGTCTGTGCGCGTGAGTGAAAGTTACACCGTTGCATTATGGGTAACGAGAGCCTATTGTCACAATCTCTGACAGTGTTTCACGTGTTCTACCTGCCGGAACCGGCTTGTCCCCGGAGACCGGTTCCACTACATCAACGGCAGCTTGTTCTGCGAACACGATAGACCAACAGCGCTCATGAACGGCCACTTGAGTTCACTGCAGACGAACCCGCTACTTCCTGACCAGAAGGTAAACACCAGCTCCTCTGCTTCAGACTCACTCGTCTCATAAACACACTCGGAAATACAAACCAGACAGATCGGCTTTTGTAATGTCAGCATTTGTCCAGGAAGCACTTGGGATTACGATACTTCCGCTCATAACCGATATAAAGCATGTGATTATATTTTTCTACAATAGGACTAATACATCCTTTTACTCTAACAATAACAATTAACATATAAAGACAGAAGACGTTAAGATTTACAGAAGTATACACTGGTAAAAAAAATTAAATAAATATATATATATATATATATATCACACAAAAACGTGAACCTTACATACACATATGAGGGGCGTTCAAGTCAAACTGGGACTAAGTGTTCCCTTAATTTGTTTGAGCAGTATATATACACTGTGTGTGTGTGTGTGTGTGTGTGTGTGTGTGTGTGTGTGTGTGTGTGTGTGTGTATTAAGGCTAATGTTTCTAATAAGTTTACTTGCATGCAGTTTTTACATAAATCATAACACTCTTGCCACTCTTGAGTATATAATTTCTGATCGTATATAAGAAAAGTCTTTCTTTTTTTTTTTTTTTTTTTTTAAGTCAAAGTCAGTAGCCATCGTGAATCTTGAATAACTCTGAAAAACTTTGGATTTCATTGCATGTTAGTAAAGTTTGATAATAATATAGTTTTTATTTGTATATTTTTAATATGGAGTAATCTTATTATATTATTATTATATTATTATTATTATTATTATTATTATTATTATTATTATATATTGTGCTGTGCTATATTGTGTTATGATTTGGAGGTTCATTTTGCATGACGTCTCTTAGTAGCTGTACAATTTTCTTACTCGTTAGCTGCATCTGAGTTGCGATTATAGCGAAAAAAAATAAAAAATCTAACTTCAGCTGATCAGCCAGGTCTTGGCTGATTGATTATATTTAGGATCAAATTTACTGAAAATTGTGCACTTTTCATTTTTGGCTGAACTCTTCCCTTAAAGCAACAATTTAATTTCCTTGCAAATGTATTATTAAATAGCTGTAATCATTAGATAAAAAAAACTATATACATTAAATATGATTTTTCTGTGTAAATCTACAATTTTGCAGCCGTGTTTGTTTATCCGTTGTGATATTTTTCATTATTATCCCTAACTTTCACGCCGTTCAATTTTTTTGGCATGTCGCCCACATCTGACATCTGGCGCTCATTAAAAAGCTATAATTTATCATTTAATTTGACGAAATCTCTTCACTGAGTGCTGCAGACTTGCACAACAGATTTCACGTTTCTCGTTAGTCCTCCGGCGCGAGCGTCGTTCTGAAACACGAGCTCTCGTGGCGTCGTCGTCTTCTCGTTCGCCACGCCCGTCTCCGTCTCCGTCCCCGTCTCGTGTCATTCATAGTGGTGTAATGGATTTACATTCCCAACATACGCTAGCTGCGTACGGACCCGACTGCTGTTTGTCACTAAGCCTGTAGCTTAGCATGTATATTTATCTACAGTCGCTGTGAGTAACTAAACGTCTGGTTGTTATCCGGAGAGGACGACACAGGAAGCGTGACAGCAGCAGAATTGCTTTTTAAAGGGGGAAAAATGACAGCGGATCTAAAAGCACTTTAACTCGCTCGCCGAAAGCCCCTCAGGCCCAAGGTCAGGCCTGCAAGACAAGAGCAATTCAGTCTCGGTGAAAGCTAATTTGTCACAATTAATGTCAGCTCCATAAAATGAGAGGACTGCTAACGCAAGCTCGCTGTTGGTTAAGTGAGAGAAAGGAGGGGTGATTGGGGGGGGGGTCGGGTGTGGGCGACAGATAACCAGTGTGTGTGTAAAAAAAAAAAAAAAAAGTTTTCCTACGTAATTCTGCAGCCTTCATATTTCAGACTGATTATGTATTGATGACATTGATTCATTTGCGCTTTGCCTCAAGAGCCACAATAGATATTAAATCCTATTGACTGAAGACAAATTGTAATTTTGCACAGCGGATGGATCGCCCTCATTTCTGATGACACAGGTTTGAATTTTTAGCGCTCACCGATGCCAATCAGCAGATCCTGACTTATTGCCTCGTGGTCAGAATATCACCTGCTGCGTCGCTGTTTTACACGCCTTCATTCGATATGCATCACATTTACAATAGAAAAGCCAAACAACAACACTTTCCTCTATGTTAGGCGAAAAGGTGCTAAAAACAGAGGGACATGGGATTTAATTTTTTCTTCTGATGTACTTATAGATGAAGTATTGCATTATTTCTAGAAAAAAAATGTAATAAAAAATTGTATCATTTACACTGGAAGTTTAACCAAATAGTGTGCAAACTGTTCAGAGTTTTTGATTTGATAAAAATAATGAATCATGTCAGAACAATAGAGAAATATTTGTATTAATATTTTAAATAAAAATTTATATTTCAAAATATATATATTTTTAAACTGGCTCCATTTGAATAAGAAGAAATTTCTCTGAAGATTCAGCTGTATTACACTTTTATTGATTTATTTTTTAAATCCATTAAATAATATCTGAATATCCCTGAGAGCACTCACTATATTGCAGCATCCCTGTTTTTAATTTTTTTTTATAAATAGTCTCACTATAGGCTTCCATAAATAAAGAAACCCAGTTACAATAATCTGTCGAATTTATCTGTCAAATAATGTCGAATTTTATTTAATTCATGTAACAACCTGGTATTTATTAAATAACCGTTGATTTCAGCAGAACGAAACAAATTTCGTATTTAATTATCTATTTTTGGTGGATTATTAACTGTGTTCCGCCAACTGCTGACAGTGTTCCAGTGTCTCTCCACCAGTGTCTCCGTCAACGTTTTTCCATTATTGCAAGTAATATTTGTAATCTCAATGTAATGACCTCGGTTTTCAGTCCTTCCGGGCAGCATGCTAAGCTTGTAATAAATAAAATGAGAGATTTATTTATGTAATTCCTGCTCTGGCCTTTGGGACAGTGAATAACCACAGAGTTCATCGCCATCCGACTGTATCAGCAGCAGCTTAGTGACACATAATGAGTATTGATACGCAGACAGCGCAGTTGTGTGGGTGGGTGCGAGAGAGTGTGTGTGTGTTCATTTGTGTGTGTGAGATTTCACCTTCCAGAACAGGAAAAGGGAAGGAAAGAAGGGAGGACTGAGAACAAGGGCAGCCCGAGGGAGCAGAAAGCCTAGAAAAAAAGGAGAGCGGGAAAAAAGACCAGTGAGGAAGAAGAGAGTGAGATGACAAGAGATGAAGAGGGCATGAAGGAAAGAGCTCCATTAAGCTCGGTATTCCGTCAGAAGGCTTTTAAGAGCTCGTCACTTTTACAAATCAGTGCTAAGAGGGCGGCGTGTCTCAAATTGAATGCCTTTGCATTATCTAGCTTAATTTGAAATGTCTGCTTAAGCCGTTGGTCCCTCCCTCGCTCCTCTCGCTCGACGGCTGCGGCTGTAAATATGAGGCCTCATTGTTTATTTATGGCGCGACATCAATTGTAGTGAAAACGGCTGAATTATTAATGCTAAAATGCAATCTGAATATTGGCTCTGCTGCTTTAATTATAGCAAGGAGAGAAGTCTTAAATACACGCCGGCACCTCTGCCTGCTCACTAGAGAGGAAAGAGAAGAAAGAAAAAGAAAAAAAAAGAGTGACACAGCCAAGTGTCTTCAGCAGATGCTTGAGATGAATAATGCCGTAGAGTATTGCGTTATTATGGACTTCAGCAACAGCAATACAGTTCTTGATAGTTGAGATACAGTGAAGTGTGTACGTCTGAGCCCTTCACTAGCGAACTCGTCCATTTTGAATGAACCCTCAGCCCCGAGTGACCGAGTCGGGCCGGAAAAACTGCGCAAACTACGCCGTGAAATCCATGCAGAAGCAACATACGGGGAGGATCGGAGAGAGGAGCCGAAAGCTTCCCCTACTTCAGTGGATATGAGGTCCCGTCTGGCCACCAATGTTTTTATTATTTGCGATTTCATGGCGACATAATTGGCGTCGTGCATGTCGGCAGCTCAGGACATTTGATGCTCATTTATTAAGTGGGCCTCCTGGCTTCTCCCTAATCTCTTTGTTCAGGACAGACAAATTACCTTTCTCATGCTGAGGCCGAGCCCGAGGGAGCCAAACCTTCCCTGCCTTCTCCTTAATTAGCCCTCCGAAAGTGTGTGTGTGTCTGTGTGAGTTTGTGTGTGTGTGAGAGGGGGGGGTTGCAATTACTAATAGACTGAAACCCTCCTAGTAACTTGAGGAAGGAAGGGAGAAGTAAATTGCCCCTAGAATGTTTAAAACAAAAGGAACAGCAGCGAGAGAAAAGAAGTTGGGCTCCAATGCCTGTGAAAGCAGAGCGCTGTTGCTTAGACGTGCCTCTAATTTTCCCTGTTGCTCCGCTCCGCAGAAGCCGTGCACCCTGGGGGCTGTGCTGAAGCGCTGCTCAAAACCGAGACAAAAAGAGACTAACTTCATAAAACGTTCTTTCGAGTTAATGCGGAGGAAATAGGGCAGCAGATGGTTTCCAAAGCCTCGCCGATCAATAAATTAAGCGGCTGCTTTAGCAGAGCTGCCAGTACAGAACACCACCTTCATTTGACACAGAAATATGTACAAGGATATTTTTGGAATATTCCAAGTTTCTTTTTCTACTTCTTTTATTTATTTGCTTGTTTTAGTTGTACACTGATTTACCACTGAGAATTAAGATCTTATATATAAAGTGCTATTTGTTCAGTTTTGCTTCATTATTATTATTATTATTATTATTATTATTAATAGTAGTAGCTGTGCTAATTTTTTATCATTTTTAGACTTGTATATCTTTATAGATTACCGTATAGTAAAGTGAATGACATGATGTAGATTATCTACTAATAAATTAAGACCTCAGTGTGAAGCATACTTAGTTTTCACCTGTTCCCTGTAATCGTACTGAGATGTTTACCTTTAATCTTCCAAAAAAGTGAAATCCTCATTAGGGATATTGTAAAGATTATGCATTATCTTCACAAAACTCTCAAAAAAAAAAAATCTAAGTTAACATTTTCTAACGAAGAAGGTTCAATTTTAGAAAAATGTCACAATATTCTTAAAGTGAAGTCTAACTGTGTGTCATTATGAAAATGTCAGTGTGATACACACACACACACATACCCACAGACATACACACACACACACACACACACACACACACACACACACACATTGGGCTTTTAAAGGGAGTGAGAGGAAACTCAGGAACTGATTTAATTAGATATCACAATAGCGCACACACACACACACACACACACACACAATTGCACTTTTTCCTAATATATTCCCCTTAAACACAGGTTATGAAAATAAAGCTGATATTTCTGCCACGCTCTCCCACGCCCTCATCATTATCTTGTTTTTGCATGTGTTATATTTCTGAACGGTAGACCCTCAGAATTATCGAAGGCCACACAGGTGTAAAATCTCCAACCTTAAAAACTGAAAACTGTTTTTGTTTAAACTGGAGCAGTACTATGACTGCGTGGTTGTAATTTAGCCCATCTGCTACACACTGGCCTACTTTGGAATAATGCTTGTCCTGTTCTGAGCAAGTCTAATACATGTTCTGATCTCTCTCTCTCTCTCTCTCTCTCTCTCTCTCTTCAGGTGTGTTAGGAGGGTGGATTTGCTCAAAGCGGGATGTGTGCCTTCATTCCAGCCCTCGATCATTGTCACTGAAGATCTCTCAGTCCTGACCAGACCGCCGTCCCCCACACCCTCCTTTCCTATTCACTTCCGGAGTCGCAGCACTTCCCCAGCTTCCCCCTTTACGATATCCCAGAATCCCTCTGACCTGACCCCTGATCACAGGCGGATTCCCAGCGTTACGACGCTTTCAATGGAAATTTGAGGACTCCATGACTTACAGGAGACCGATCAGACCCTGTGGGACTCAAAGACAGAGAGGGAGAGAGAGAAAGAGGGAGAGAGGGAGGCAGAGAGTGAAAAGAGAACTAAACCAAGCAGAAGGACATTTTGGATAAACGAGAGAGAAAAAAAAAAAAAGGAGTCAGACAAATGAAGCTAATCAGCTGCAGTGTTTCGTATCGCAGTTCTTACATTTGTTTGATAATTAAGAGGGGCAAAACAGACTTTTTTTTTTTTTCCTTTTTACTTCTTTTTTTGTTCCTTCTTACTTCCTTATCTATTCTCTTTTTCGTCAACGCTCTTTCTCCACTTTCTATATTTTAAATGTTGTAAAGGGAATGTGTTTTTTGTTTTTTTTTCGGGTGATTCAAAAATCATAAAGACTGGGTATCCGTGGCTTTTTTTGTGCTAATCGAATCATGAACACTCTTGGTGTATTTGTAAAACTATCACGTATGTATGCATGTAAATGTTTTGTCCCAACGTGGCTACCGTACATTCTCCACGTGACCCCGCCCCTTCTCCCCAGAACCTGAAACCATGGCTAAGAAACGCATAGCTGTCCACTTGTAAATGCTGAATGAGAGAGAAATCTATTTGTGATATTTTCAGAGACATTGGCTCCAGTATGGTGTATTTAATTAATAAAAAAAGTTCCAGAAAGGGAGCACTTCTTTCTGTGACCCTGTTCAGATTTGTCTTGTTTTTCATTTGATCTAAAATTCCAGACACAGATTCTTTGCATCCTGTCGGTATGAAATGTTTAATAGCGTGTGTATTTTATACATTTCCATAGTACTGATGTTTATCCAGGGTAGCACACAATATACGTATGGAGCTCGTAATTGAGGTTCGAGGTTATTGCTCAGGGGTTCAACAGTATTTCTTTAGCAGTCCTGGGATTAGAGCTCACAGTTTTCTGATCGCTAGCTCTCTAGCTCTACAAATTAAATTTTTTTTTCTCCCCCATCAGGAGAGCCGAATGCTTTGTATTATCACAGCGATTTATCTCTGAGTTTCTCTCGAGAAAAGGGCTCATTAGCAAAACTATGCTTTTCCATTAACCTTCCTGAATGCAGAGACATCTCCGAGCATCCATCCAGCCCTCCATTGTGTCTCCTCAGCTTTTCTCCGCAGTAATTATGAATGCACATGATGGGGTGGCTAATTGGAAACGGATAAACATGTATCCTTGGTCCTTCTTTTCAGACGAACATGCTATTTAGTGCTGCGGACGCAGGGCCAAACGCCCCTTTGAAGATTCAATTACCGCTGGGAGAGAGAAAGGTGTTTCAGCGCAGCATGAATGGACTATTTACAGAACAAATCGGCGTTTGAAGCCATTGCGCGACCTAATGGGTATGAAGGGGATCTGATTAGCATAATACACAGAAAGCCTGGCCGGTTCTGCCTCACTCATTAGACAGGTGGATCTTAACAGTACATGAACCGAATGTGACCGTGTATTTTGCAAGTTTGATCATGGTCATTGCACGGTCACCATTTATGAAAACCACAGCGCTTTCCTTAAATTTTGATTTGAGAAATAGAGTGATTCCCCCCCCCCCCCCCTTAATTTTTTTATTACGGAACATTTTGTTCAGGTCTGTGGTTTGCAGATTGAATTATAACCAGTTTCTGTTTACTACAGAAAGACTTTTAAGAGCTTACAGTCCATATTCTTTTTGAAAATTGCCAAGTAGAATTCTCCCCAAGTAGAATTCTCCCCAAGAGTCAGCTCCAAAATTATTGGAACAAGCAAAAATGACACTAAACACTAGTATTTTTTTGAACTATAATTTGTCTTTACTTAACCTTTGGACAACCCTATCTATAGGTACAGTTACAGCACTGAGCCTCTTTCTGTAAGGTCTCACATATTTGGCGATATTTCTAGAAAGATTTTGTTCCACTTTTGCATGCGGATTACTGCAAGCATCTTTATGTCCTTATGTTTGTGACCTTTCACCTACAATTCAGACCACATGTTCTAAATAGCACTCGATTCCAAGAGATTGTAATTGTTTTGTTGCTGTGCATCTGTTTCTGAGCTGATTTGGGTAAATGGGTTCATAATCTTGACAAATCTATGGCCATGCTTTAACCTCCTGACAGAGGTAATTATACCTAACCATGTCTAGTACTTTGTGGAATCCAAACACCACTCACAGAAAAGTTCCAAAGTATTAAGGCTTCTCAATCATATTTTAAAACAAGTATGGGAGCTTTTGACTTTTTAATGGATTCCCTGATTTTATCAGTTCTCTGCACAGACTACAAGAATTTTGGTCCGATATGACTTCAGCATGATTGCTAATGCTGTAGTTTGTATGATTGAATGCTGTAGATTGTAATGCCTTCTCTCAGGAAGAATGTCTTTCTATCATCACATTCAAACAGCTTGCAATTATTTGTACAATTTAATACTTGGTCCTTAAATTGGACAATCACTTGAGTGGGAACTCGGTGAAATAGGCAGTGTGTCATTTAAAATGCAAAACATTCGAAGGTCACATAGAATTATACTCCTTTTCAAACAAGTCTGAGAGGTCTCCACAACATGTCCACGTTAATATTCCAGCTGAACCATCTGGATCATGTGTTCGGTCATCCTGTCCCAAACAAGCTGTTTCAGTGTCTTCAGGTTTCAAATGCAAAGGGCCCCTAAGGGCACTTCCCTGAAACAAAATGCTTGTTTTCAGACGTAAATGGGGGAAAAACATGTTGTTTCAGTAACTGCAGATCTATTGTATGTGGACAGTGTTATCTAATTATCCCATTCTCCATTTTAACCTGTCTAGTGACCTAAAAGTTACAATGCAACTGATAAGAAGCTAAATCTCCTGACCCATCTGTTTCTTAAGAGCTAAAATAACTGAAACTTAGGTGGACAGGAGAACCAAGATATTAGTTTGTACCTACTGCACATTGTCACGTTAACGTTACTGTAACTACTATCTGCCAGGTTGCAGCTGTTGGGCCCTTGAGCAAGGCCCTTAACCCATTCTGCTCCAGGGGTGCTGTATAATGGCTGACCCTGTATTCTGACCCCAGCCTACTAACAAGAACCTGGGATATGCAAATAATTAAGAATTTGACTGTGTAATAATGTATATGTGACGAATAAAGATAGTAACTTTAAAAACTTAAAAAAAAAAAAAAAACTTTATTATGAAAGGTGGTCAACTTAAATGTAAAACTTAAAAAATAAAACCTTTATTGAGAAAGCTGTCCGATGTAAACATTTGGGCCATCCTGGTAAAGCTTAGGGGATAGCTGTCGAAATATTTCCACTGTAAATAAATGACAGCCATTGTTTCTTGTTTTTCTAAGGGGCTGAGAATAAAAAGAGAGTTTGGTGTTCTTTATTTACACTCAACAACAGAGCATTGAATGTCATTTGCTTTTAGCTGAAACATGCTGTGGTTAGCTATAATCTGTTACAGGTAAAAATTAAAAAAATATATATAAAAAAGCCTCAATGGGTGGAGCTGTGCCGCAACATGAATTATGGTCTTAAACAAATTAGTATGTTTTAATCTTTTAAATCAGAAATGAAAACATCAGTAGAACTGTATAAAAATGTGTTTATACGAGCAAATGGAAATGGGAAGGGAATTTCTTTTTTTTTCTTTGTGTACACACAACACCAAAAATGAAAAAAAAAAAAATTGCCTAATAGATTCCTTTAAAATATTTGAAGTGTTGGCAATTTAATTGTGACAGGGCAGTTTATTCTTAATCAAAAGGCAACTGTAAAACAAATAGACATATTCTGGATTGGAGTGAACAGTTACAGAGTTGGAGAGTTTATATGGACACAGTACGCAATACGCAGATCACAGTATTAAGAAAATGCAAACGTTGCACTCATTAGACAGGTGGATCTTAACAGTACATGAACCGAATATGACCGTTTGATTATGGTCATTTCATGGTCACCATTTATGAAAACCAGAGTTCTTGCCTTCAATTTTAATTTCAGAAATAGAGTGATTTCTCAAATTAAACAGTTATAAAATAACCTAGTAAAAAAAAGTAATAAAAAAATTCTTGATAGTGAACTCATACTCCTGGACCTTGTAGTAGTTTGCTGTATCATGACCTCAATCATGCTTCATCAACATTGCTGTAACATTTCCATATTAAAGACATTAGTTCTAGACATTTTTCAAACACATTATGATGATTTAAAAAAAAACGTTGATGACAGACGAGAGTACGGGAAATTAACTAAAGTTTAAGCGAAAAGTGTACCACGATCCTACACATAGGCTCACTTGTTGCAAATACGCTGCTTTTAAAATCTTCATCAGAGTCATGGAATATGCCGTCACAGCAGGTGTAGCCGTTAGCAGTGGCATGAGGAAATGAAATCAGTTTTAACACACACCCTGCTTCCTAAGTGCTTTAACAGTTTGTTTAAGGAATGCTTTTTTCACGTTCAGAATGGGAAGTGAAAGTACATTTTAACTTACAGACTGCAGAAATATTGACCAAAATGCGCGCATGTGTGTGAGTGAGATGGTTTAAGCAACTAACATATGCTTTGTTAATTTTTTTTTTAACCTCTGTAAGTCAGGGTTGTTGTTTTTTTCTTTTAAACTGTGTACTCAAATCATTATGTCTAATGGATACAGTGAGGATTTCTAAATAATTTGATGAACAACAGGTGATACAGCAGACAACAACAGCTGGAGCTGGTACTGAGAAACAGTATTAATCATATGAGTAATGATAATCGTTCTGGTGATGAGGCTTAGGAAAAGGATGAGAATCATTTCATCTGTTAAATACATAAAATTTGGACAAAAAAATAAAATAATATATCACTTAATTTTAAACCAAATAGCATTTTGTTTTTAATGAAAATGACGGTGGTGTTGCTTCTATTAATCAAGTAGTTAAAATGAGCAAGGGCACAAGGTCTTTGATATGATGCTAATGACAAAATGATTATTTAAAAAAAAGGGCAGTTTATTCTTAATCAAAAGGCAATGGTTTACAGAATTCATTGCTTTTTTAAAACTATAAAACAAACTTTTTCGATTAATTTCAATCCATTTATTTTATATTTGCAAAAACAAAAACTCAGTACAGCTCAGTCAGAAAATCACCCTGTGATCGTTGGATCTTTTAGTAACAGTGTAATCTAAATGCTATAAGTCATAAAAGTACATTAGGGTACTCTATGAATTATAACGCATTGCATATTTAATACTTATTAAAGTTGCTTGTCAACTCTTGTGCTTTAAATATGGCATCTTTGTGTCCAAAAATGAGCAGCGCTAATAAAGATTCAGTAGGTACTAGCAAACAAATAGCAGCTCTACTGTAATTTTAACATATTACCTTCATTTTTATACCATTATACTGTATTTTAACCAAGTGCATCTTGGGTTCAAAGAGACAAGCAAAAAAAATTTTTAAAAACTTTTTTCCTTCACTGTTCATATTACACATTATATGGTCACAAGTTTGTAGACACTTAAGCATCACAATCATATGTGCATGTTGAACATCCTATTGCGGTGTTTATTCCCTCTTTGAGGTTGCAGTAACCTCCAGCATTCTGGGAAAGTGTGTGGCTGTGGGGATTTGTGTTCATCCAGCCACAAGAGCATTAGTGAAGTCAGGTATCGATAACAAACAAGGAGACCTTGGGCACCTTTAGCATTCCAGTTCATTCTAAAGGTGTTCGGTAGGGTTGAGGCCAGGGCTCTGTGCAGGCCACTCGAGTTCATTCGCATTAACCTTGGCAAAACATGTTGTTATGAAGCTCACTTTTTTTGCAGCTCACCTGTATTGCCATTCTGGAACAGGCTTAATTCTCTTAGGTCCAATGAAAAGAAATACAATACTACAACATACGAATACATTCTGGATAACTTTTTTTTTGGGGGGGAAGACCCATATAAGTGTGTGAAAGTCAGGTGTCCACAAACATTTGGCAATATAGTGTAACTCTATGTGAAGGCATTACAAACAGGTAATGCTGTAGAAGTTTTATGTTTCAAAGGATGTAGGTCAACCTGGAGCACTGCGCCAAAAAAAAAAAGTCAAGCAGCATGAGCTAACAGAAACATGAGTTTGTTTTCATTACATCAGTATCAGTAATGTTCTGATGATTAAGCATTAGTAATGAGGATGAGAATAATTTAATGGTGCTCTCTGTTAAATGTAATGCATTTGGACAAAAGCCATGAATACTAAATGAAATCTGAATCAAATCCTATTATATTTCATTTAAGAAACAAAGATCCTTTGACATTATGCTAATGATAACACAATTATGTTTCAGTTGATTTATTCATAATAAAAAAGAAATTAACTACATCATTTGTTTTTCTTCTGCAAACTACAAAGTAATTACAACAGTTAGGAGAGTGGATTACTTTTAGGTTTCAAAGGTGTGTGTGTAGAGAGAGAGAGAGAGAGAGAGAAGGAGAGAGAGAGTCCCCCTAGGAGCAGTTGTGAATGCCATGGCATGTTTGGGCCTGTTGCTTTGTGATATTTAAACAGATTACCACCCGCCTGCTTACAGTCATATAGATAAACAGAGAACATACAGCTTACTGAATGTGAAGGTCTCAGGACCTCCATAAGCAATGTATATGTAAATATGCTGTTATTATTATTTTTTTTCTTTCTGCTTTTATGAAGTTGTTCTCATTTAATCTTAAAGTCCATACATTATAAGCATAAAGAAACACATTGTAAAAAATAATCTTTAATGAAAGAGTCAGAATCCTTTTTCGGCTCCTTTGAATTACTGGTTGTTTGGCCAGGTGGCAAGGGCGTTGTGCGAAAGTGTGCGAGTGGGTGTAAACACTGAGCACTTAGCTCTGTCATTATGTAGGTCAACATTTCATCACTTTCAGTCTGTTCATCAGGGAGGAATGTGGTACATTTCAGCCCCATTTCAGAGATGCACTTAAAACCTTTACGCATGTTGGAAAGGTATGTCTCACATGACAGCCACCGGATGAAAACCCTTTATCTTCAAACACCTGATAAACATATATATTTTTTCCAGATTGCCTATACAGTATATTCCCTATATATTTCATTTCTTGCTGAAAAAAGAGAGGTTACTGTAAATAGATTACATCCATTTTCCTGGCCATCAATTTTGACTAAATAAGCAGATACAGGCAGTAAATAAGAGGCAAGAGTGGAAAAATTGGTGTAAAAACAAGAAATCCATGAAGGATTAAAAAAAATAAAAAAGAAATGTGACACAATGAAAGACTGCAGGAGTCCAAGTCTGTCATTACTTAAAGAGCAATGGAGAGTTTAACCAGAATCACGTAAAGACGTTCCATATTCCTTAAAATGCCTTTTCCCCATTTCCTTAAAAAAAATATTTTTTTTACATGCATTTACCATTATGCCTAACTGCGCATATCTAAACACACACTTAGCCATTACTACTGTGACTGCGCAACGCTATGTGCTCTTAACACACTCACTGGAAAAGATTATCTTCCCCAGATTATTCCCATCCTCATATAATGCACATTAATAATTAATTTGAAGTTTCAATAATTAAAGGCTCCGAACATTGTCTTCTCTTTTACCTACTCTAACGATGTCTGACGCAACCTCCTGCTCGGCAGCAACATCGAATTAGATAAATAATAAACGCTAGTGTTTAACTGAAGAGTATTTATTAGAAAAAAGAAAAAATTTTTGGCTAATATAAATATGCTAGCAGACAGCTAGTTGACAAGGCAATTGGGTTAAGTTAACCTTAAGCTTTCTTAATTTTATTATTTTCTTTGAACAGTGTACATTAGACATTATAAGGAATAATTTGTCCTCTTGTAAACAGGTCATCTACAATGAACTGGGGTTCTATGAATTATGTAGACAGCAAGAACTGAAATTGAAATTTATTTATTTAAAAATGTTTGTCTTTATTGAGTTATACTGTATATTAATGAAAAAACATATTTTAATGTTTACTAACTAAGGCACTTTCACATTTAAAAATAATTTTAATAATTTTAATATTATAATTACTTAGAACAAGTTTTATCCTATTATGAACCTAGTAAAATTCTAAGGGGAGGTACAGTAGATAATTACAAATATTTAGCATTATTTGCGACACAGCTAAGCTAACATACATGTAAACGTGACCTCATGTGCAGGCAACAACCAAACACCGAGCCACAATCAAAACCTCATTTAAGCCTGAAAATAAATAAATGTCATTAGCAGCAGTCGTATAAGAGTTTAAATTTGAGATTTTGTGTAAGTTAACCCAAAGGTGAAGCATTTCAGGGATTCCCATTGAGACACTTTCAGAGTGATTAAATTCATTATTTAGTCAGTTGCTGTCCTCTGCTGTGCTTCTGTCCATGAATCAAATTGAAGAGACGTGAAGCAGAGTTAAGTGGTGTCAAAATGGAAGATATGAAGTATGATGAGGGAACATACAGTAGGTGTAGCCTAACTAGCTAAAACTAACTAAAAGTAGCCGACTCTGGGCTTATGCTAAGCTTAAAGTTTCTACTTTTCCCAGAGACTCCTGGATGGTTCACCTGATTTACAAAATAAATAAATAAATAAAAATTAATCAAAATCGGAAAACCATAAAATATAAATACGAATTATGTTTGTTAAAGCAGATATTAAACCTAGCAAAAGTAATAAAATCTGGCAAAAAAAAAAATCAAATGTTACATTCAGTAATAACATACAGATTTTATAATTTATTCTTACTGTATGAACTTTTAATAACATATTAATATATTAATAACAAAATAATAACTATGGTGAAATCTTAGTAATATATAATAATATAAAAATAATTTTAAGCAATCTACTGTTAGGATATTTCTATTAATGAAATGCAAAAACAAAACAAACGTAAATTCCAATATTTGGCACAGAGCCAAGATCAGCAGGTACTAAGGTCATGACCTCTGTGTGTTCACAGTGCCCCTGTGCCAGGAAGCAAGTCTGGGGAAATGGAGAAAGCATTCATCCTTCCATTATGGTGTGAAATCTGGTTAGTAATTGTTCTGTTTCAACAGCCTTCACCGTGGCATGTGCAAACAAACTAGAAATAGCACCTGGTCGGAGGTGCTCAGTTACTTAGCACGGTGTTCGATAACATGAAGAGGGACATGCAAATATTGGTAAGGCAATTAAGGCCAGTCCTGTTTGCTCTAAAGTAAAGGGGTAACCCAATCCGAGGCCATTATGAGCGTACAGCTAACGTAGTTGTGAGTGGCACCAGAAAGCCAGTGCTTCTTCCAGCTAAAAGGGTTAGCTAGCGACGACTAGAAGGCTCACTTTTCGCCAACGGCCATCTTCGCCCGTCGTGTAAATGCACTTGTAATGTGATGAGATTGAAAACACCACCCATCTCTGTTTCTCTCTCCCTTTCTCCCTTCCTTCACTCCTCCTTTTCCCCTGGGGGCCACAATGGACTTCTGGAAGGGAGGCGTTTACGGGATACTTCATTCTTTTTTCACCAAACAAAAAGAGGAAGACTCAGCCCCATTAGTAACTCTACTCCCATTTACTCTGAGCTCACCTGGGTGTACGAGCCTAACTACACGCACACATACACATGCACACAAACACTCAGCTAGGTTTTATCTTTCTAAGTGCAAAAGCATTAAAACAAAAGGTTAATGGTGTCATCTGAAAATAACTCACTCTAGCGTGGTGCATCACCTTCCATTAGTGCTACAGTACATACATTGCTGATAATAATTTTTAAATTAACATTAAGGATAATTACACATACGCTATATTTAGGCCAAGATATATGTATGGGCACAAATACCTTCTCACACTGTTAAGACAAATCCAAGAATAAAAATCCAATTTGAAGCCAAAGATCAAAGACTGGGCTATTGAAGGCTGACCACATATACGTCACATGTCCTCCTAAAGATTGGTTCGACACGCTTTCCTTTTACCACCTCAGGGGGGCACTGATGAAAGAATAAAAACATAACCAATCCATACCAAAGCCTTATACTGTATAACTATTTCTGGTAGTAGGTTCTGACTGAATGGGCTTTTGAAAGACATTTCTAAGCCTCTTCCCCCTTCCGGGGCATGCATTGAGGGAATGCAGTAACAATAATAATCCATTAAGTCAGCCACAATTTGCGACAACATGGCATGTGTGTCTCCTCTTAAGTGCTGGCCTGAAAGCACGCCTGAGTGTGGAAGGACACCTGCGGTGAGGCCAAACTCACAGAATATACTGGCTCGAAAAAGCTCTTAAAAAAGATATGCGCGCACGCTGACTAGCTGTAAGATGCATTTAAGAATTAAAGTCTACATCATTTTCAAGCATGTGAGATATGGGAGCTATGTCCACTTTATTCACATGTATTTATTTCTACTGAATTTGTAAATGATGCCATACAATGGCTGTTGTCTCAGTGATTCTCCTGATGGTGTGGCCCTCCAACAATCTATTGCACCTACCTTCTTAAACAGACGGTTCTGTTTCAGTCATTCTGAGGCAAAGAAGCTTCTACTTCCACCATGCCAAAGCCTACAATTCTACTCCTACCTTTATAAACCCATCAATTCTTTTCCTACATCCCAAACCCAAGATTCCTACTCCTACCATCTTAAATTCATCTATTCTTTTATATCTCATTATTATCTAAGCACATTTTTTTTCTCACTTATACGCACTTCTTTTCAGTTTGTGAAGCTGCTTTGAGACAATGACCATTGTTAAAAGCGCTATATAAATAAAATTGAATTTAATTGAAAAATTTTATATTCTTCTTCTACCATCCAACATTTTTACTCCTGCCATCCCAAAACTGACAATTACTGTATAATTCTCCTATGTCAAACCTTGACAATTCTACCCATGCCACCCTAAACCCATCTATTCTATTCCTACCATCCCAAACCCGACAATTGTAATTCTACTATCCCAAACCTGACAATTGTAATTCTACCATCCCAAACCCGGCAGTTCTACTCTGGACAGCATAAACCTGACATTTCTACTCCTAATTCCATCCCTAAGAATTTTTTTACTCATACCATTTTAAACCGGAAAATTCTACTTCTACTATCCCAAACTGGGAACGCTACTCCTACCATGTCAAACCCATCTATTCTACTCCTACCATCTCAAACCTGCCACCCTAAATCTATTAAATTTAACTAATTCTTTTGATTGTGTAAAGCTGCTTTGGGACAATGCCAATTGTTAAAAGCGCTATACAAATAGAATTGAATTGAATTGAATTGAATTGAATTAAAT
Source organism: Clarias laeviceps (assembly GCA_030014305.1). Taxonomy (NCBI): domain Eukaryota; kingdom Metazoa; phylum Chordata; class Actinopteri; order Siluriformes; family Clariidae; genus Clarias; species Clarias laeviceps. Next base: position 12,946,719 of record JAQMYJ010000037.1, read on the forward strand.
CTAACAACGCTACTGCTGCAGTCCTATACCTGACAAATGTACTTCTATCATTAAAAATCCAACAATTTTACTTCTACAATCCAAAACCAGACATTACTTCTCCTGTCATCCTAAACGCAGGGTTAGGGTTTATTCCTGCCAGCCCATATTCTTGGGTTAGGGTTTATTCCTGCAAGCCTCATATGGCTATACCTCCCATCCTAAACTCATCAATTCCACTTCTTTCTTCCTAAACCTGACGATGCTACTTCTACCATCTCAAACCTCACAATTCTACTTCTAATATCTTAAACCTGACAATTTTATAACTTCCATCCTAACCAAACAATTCTACTCCTACAACCTTAATCCCGACAATTCTACTTATATAACCCAAAATTAGACAATAGTACCCCTGTCATGCTAAACTCAGCAATTCTAGTCCTGCCAACCCAAAACTGACAAGTCTCCTGCTTCCATCCCAAACCTGACAAAGCAACTCCTACCAGTCTAAAACCATCAATTCCACTTCTTTCCTCTCAAACCTGACAATGCTATTCTTACCACCCTAAACCTAACAATTCTATTTCTACAATCCAAAACCAGACAATTCTACCCTGGCTTCCCTATACACAATATGACAATGCTACTTCTATTATCCTAACCTTGACTGTCTTCTCAAACGATTCCGCTGCCCACAAGCACCTAATCCCACCATCCTTAAGCCATCAATTTTACACCAGCCATGCTGAGGCCCATAAGCTCATACTCCTACCCTCCCATAACCAACAGCTCTACCCTAGCCATTCTATGATCCTTAAGAGCTTTTTCCCACCATAATAAAACATTTCAACTTTAGCCATTCTGATTCCCATAAGTTCCCACTACCACCATTTCAAAGGCAGAAATTCTGCACCAGCCATTCCAAGTTATTACGATGTCTTATTTTTTATCCCATGGCTTATGACATCCTACCAGATCCTAAATAGAAACTCCTTCTCCCATTATCCTGACTTTAAGATCATCCTTCTTTTACACATTCACAGCTGACAATTACTAACATGTCCTTTAATTCTATTATTAAAATTATAACAGAAATCTTTACATTGACAGTCTTATTGCTATTTATAAACTTTTCTTGTGCTGACAGGAGAAGGATAACTTCCTCCTGATGATTGTTGGTTTCTTCCAAGGATTCATTCTGTACAATTTTCCGTTGCCACTGATGCCTTTGGCATACTCACTGGAGATAAAGACACTAATATCTGTGAGATGCTTTGAGACATTCTGTATTGTCTCAACAAAGAATTGCGCTAAAATAATTATGTTTCATTTCCTACATTACTTTGTGGTTATAATGTGTAATGGATCTGGTGCATATGAGTGATAGTAGAGGGAATAGGGCATATTGGGCTAAGTATGTGCTAGTGATAACCAAGCTTAGATGCCCATTGTGAAGGCCTCAGCAGCAGGGCTGGCACTCATTTCGTTTGCTTAGGATCACTTCATCATCTGCCTCCTACTGCTCTTGATGCCATGTGAGAGAGTGCTTGGGAAATTAGGACATCATGCAACTGCAAGAAACACATGACAGTTGAACAACTTTGTTCAGCTAATCCAACAGAAAGTCCAAACAAATTAGTAGCACTGCAGCTTTTTCTTGGGTGCGAGAGTTTGGAATCTTTATGAATAAAATAAGTTGAAATCATTATTTTGGCAAAGTATAATAAAGTGTTGACAAAATGAGGAAGAAAACTTCATGAAAGTGAGTGGGAATCCAGCAGTAATGCAGCAGCGAGCATGATCTTGTCTGAGTTGGAAAGGAATTGGAGAGGGCTGAACACTCCATAAGAACAGTGAAAGGTCACCAAATGCTTTCATTAATCAGCCAAACCAGGGCGAGACGTCGAGAGGAGAGCTCATTAAAAAATCTGCAAATCTCTCTTTCTGTGCTGGAGGAACCACATCAAGAGCAAGAAAAGCCGCCACTTCACCCCTGTTTGATTTCTTTGTGATTTGCTTAATGATATAAGTTTTGAATAATGTACTCCCGATCCCCAGATGGATTTATCTGGTATTGTGAGCATTACAGCTGCTCATACAAAATGATCTTTTTTTTTCTTGTGGACGTAGGAAAATGTTTTTTTTAAAAAGCTGATAGAATACACTATTATGAACCCCGTGAATTGAAAAATGATCAGTGAACTTCTCTGTTATTATTCAATTAGATATCGGTTTCATGAACAAAAACAAAGCAGAAGAAAAAGCAGCAGCCAAAGAAGAGTTATCTCATTACCTATTAATAAAGTATTTGAAATAAGTTCTTTAAGGCGCTCTATCTCTCTCTTTCAAGCGTGGCTGCAAAGAGAGTGTGATGGCAGTGACTAATGTTTCACATTGTTAAATATATCTATTAATGATTTTTCTTTGAGGCTTTGAAGCCAGAAGCATTAGCAAGCTTTAAATCACAAAGTTGCCTGCTGTCTTCCGTAGAGAGGCAGTGTGAGTTCCTCTTATCTGAGCAATTACATCCAGGGGAGTGGATCTATCTGTTCATTTTCAACCCATCCCACACACACACACACACACACACATTTTCTTTAGAGCTATTACTTGTAGTCGTTTCTCATTTGCTGTAGTTGCCATGACTTACACCCATGCCGGAATTTGACCCTGCCTGAATTCCTCAACACGTAATGTTTTTGAACAGTGATTATTGATAGAAAAATTCAAGGTTCAATGCCTTAACAATTAACAGACATGAGTGCTAGATAAAGTTTTCAGTTCAATTAGATTTTCACTAATTCCACTGGCAAAACATGTGTCCAAAGCAACTTACAGTAAACAATTTATATAAGTATAAAACATAGAGCCTTTATTGATATACATAATGCAGATTTTCACTAACTGGTTGCATACTTAGTGCTAGTCTCTAGTCTCTCTCTCTCTCTCTCTCTACTGTATCTATCTCTGTCTTTCAAGCTACACATGGCACTCCTGAGTTGCCAGTGATCCTGACCCCTTCTGCCCTCTGGACCTGTCTGACACATCTTAGTGCCCTGCTTCTGGTTGGAGTTCTCGTCACATGGAGGCCTCTGGCTGCTGCAGAGGATGGCCCTGTATGGTCTGCTTGGGATGCATCTAGTGACTGAGGACAGTTCCCCTTGATAAGCATGAAGATGGTCTTGGATTGGGCTGTTGCAGGGAGTTTTTCTGTGATGGCTTGTGACTGCTGTCACTAAATAGTTTAAGACTGAAATGCTTAGCACTGTCGCCTTTCACCTTCTGGGTTTGGGTTCGATTCCCGCCTCAGTGTGCATGGAGTTTGCAAGTTCTCCCCGCGCTTGGTGGGATTCCTTCTGGTACTTCGGTTTCCTCCCACAGTCCAAAGACATGCAGATTAGGCTACATGGCGTTCCCAAATTGCCCCTAGTGTGTGAATGTGTGTGTGTGTGCCCTGCGATGGATTAGCACCCTGTCTAGAGTGTAGCCCTAAGTCTCCTGGCATCCAGGTCCCCCGCGACCCTGAATTCAGAATAAAGCATTACAGACAATGAGTGAGTGAGTGAGCATACAGTATGATTGTAAACCAATGCCTGCTATACCCATCTGATATCGACCAAATAAGGGATGGGATCCTTGTTGAATTTGGCTTTTCTCAAGATTTCTTCCTCTTCTAATCACAAGGAGTTTTTTCTCACCAATGTCGCCCCGACTTGCTCATCAGGGACAAATTGGTAATTATAATTTATCTTTTTTTCTTAGATTTTTCCTATTAATATTTTTTTTCTTTGCAACATTGTCAAAAGCACTATACAAAGGAATTTTTGAAAGATTGAATTGAATTGACAAGTGTTTGAGTACAATCCCTGTCCTAGTCATAAAGTCAGAAATCAGTCAGTCAAATGATACATGATTCAAGTGGACTATTTTGCAATAGACTTCTGTCACCATATTCTTCCTTGAACAGAGGAGTTTGCTATGTGCTAATTGAAAACCATTAGTAATACGCTGCTAAAAGTTAAAGTGATGACATGTCTGGTGTAGTGGTCATGGGGTGATGGGGTTGACTTTGGAATAATGGCTCTGATCATTCCTGCAAGAGTAGCAGTACAGACATACTATGATATGTATAACAGTCCCTAAAATAGGCAGGTCTACGTCTAATCACAGAGCGAGAGTCATTTTTTTCCATATACTGTAAATGAATTAATCTCCAGTAAACACTGCATCCTGAATGGGCCTTGGGCAATTTTTTTTTTGTCTCAGGTTTACTTACCTACAGTATGTAGTTTTAGACAGTGAAAGGGGAAACAAAACCACACACTCGACCCACCCGAGGTCAGAATCAAACCAGGGACCTTGAAGCTGCGCCACATTGCCACCTTGGTTGAAATTCTCATAGATAAATAATTTTGAAGTACTTTCTTGGACACATGTTCACTCAGTTTAGCCTTATCTTGGCATGACTGTCAGGGCATATTAGCTGCTTTTAATTCTCTGGGATGGCTCTGTGGATGATGGATGGGAAAGCTGTGTATATGCTAAAGGTAGAATATGCTATTAGGCAGAAAACAGAGCCTTAACCAATGACCCTTTTACTGGCATTTCATCCTTCTATCCACCATTGACCTTTACATATAATTAAGCAAGTAGTTCAAGCAGCTCCAAATGGACCCCAAAGAGCTTTCCCTTTTTACCCATGGTTCATCTGATTAGTTCTCCGATTTATATATTAATGTTCCCGTGTCTGTGTCCTGCACTGCAGAAGCTCTGATTTGCTTCATAATACCCAATATATCTAATGTTCCTCTGAGTTGTTAGCGAAGTAAACAAACATGTATGGAAATAGACAGCTCGCCCCATACTGATGGCAGGTGTGTGCACAGATGGAGTGTAAATAAGTAATGGAGGGAAAGAGACAGCATTTACAGCATTATTTCAGATTTCCAAACACTAGTCATTAACACTTTTCTCTCCGGATGCTTCTGCTTCAGTGCTGCCCAGTTTCTTGAAATACTAAAACATTTCTAAGAAAGCCGATTGGGTCTTACTTCGCTATAGTTCTGCCTGTTCAGAGCATGGGCAGCTTTACAGCAAAATGAGATAACTGCATTTTTTTCTTCTTACAAATAAAGCAATAGGTATTGTAAACTGATAGAAAACAGTATGCGCATGTTTTCTTTGAGTCACAAGGGTGTTAAAAGGCACAAATGCCAAAATATTTTGTAGAAATTGTCTGGGTTATATAAGGGTGAATTTTGTATGATTTTTCAGAAGACTATAACTCCATCTCAGATGGTTTTGGCACAATGGATAAATCGGCCTGCAGCTGTGTTTGTGGTTATCTAAGTGTGAAGTTTAGTACCAATGATACTAGATCAAGGAGTTTTGGTGCACAAAAGCCTTTTTAAATTAAAACAATAGTTGAAAATCAGGAGAAATGTAAGCAATACAAAAACTTAACTTTAAAGCATCATCACTCTCTTCTTCTACCAGTTTTGTTTCTCATTAGTACATGAGGAGAGCTCCCTATCACTGCAGAGGGATGCAGAGTTTAACCCACAGCTTTGAATGCAATGCATTCCATGCCGTTGTTTTGTAACATTATTTCTGTGCTTCACCATAGTGCTTACACTACAGCATTCCTCATAGCTTTGGTAAGTATATACTGTAATATGGTGTTCAAACAACATCCAAATTGCATAATGTTCTATTTCTCAGAATGTATTGCGAACGTTAAGTGACACATACCTGCAATTCATTACTGCTGGAGTGAGTGCAATGGCAGTAACAGAGTGTCAACATCCTTTTCTTGGCTTCAGCATTCTCCACAAATCTACTGAATACATTCACACCACTTGTGGCAGCTGCTGTGTTACACAGGGAGTATCTTCTCTTTACTGATCATGTGACAGAAAGAAGAGATGCGACTGGCCCATCATGAAACGTCAGCAACTATGTGTCGTGCTTTGTGTAAAAATATGGAAGTGTATAAAGAAATTTTGAGAGTTTAAAGGTCAAGATAGAGTCTTGATGAAAAGTCAAGTCCAAATGAAAGCAAGACTGAGTCAAGAGCAAGACAAAGAACCTTTTTGTTCTTGTCAAACTTTGCATATGTCAAAAGAAAAAAAAAAAAAAAACACAAACCTTTAATTTTTTTAACCAAAGCCAAACATCAGTCTGTGACAAGTCTCAAGAGCAGACTTGAATACAAGATCATAGGGAAGATGTAATGTACAAATCTAGCAGCTGTACAAGAAGAACACACATAACTGTGTACAACCCATGTGAGCTCATGATTATCCTATGAACCCTATAAAACTTACTATAGCGTAGAAATTAAAAATTCACTTTGTATCTCTCAGCATAAAATCAGAGCTTAAGCCTAAAGTCTATGATATAAATACGATTTTTATGCTAGTTACAGAAAGTGAACAGTTTCCTGTTGGGAACAAAATGTACATTGTTCTGCTTTTAGTAAAAAATGTTAAATGGGCCCTTTTATGTCGAAGAGAACATGAGGCTTAATGAGCATAGTCATAAATAAATGCATGGATCTAATTAACCTCTGTGCCATAGCTGTGCTTGGAGATATGGAAGAGGAGGAGGAGGAGGAGGAGGAGAAGGAGTGGAATTAGCAAGCAGCCCAGGACGAAAGCTCCATGTCTGGGGTTCTGTGGTGATTCTGGCCCATGGTACAGAAAGGTGGCCTTTGAGCAGATGCCCCTCCTGGTGTCAGCTAGCTGGAGTCTCAGTTATGGCCTTCTGTTAGTTAATCTATTAAGCCCTTTATTAGTGGGGTATGCAGGGCAGATAGAGCGAAGGGAGAGACTTGGAGCTGCTTCAAAACTGGGATTAACACGTTGGTCCCTTCTAGACTATCTTGTCATCATGTGCCCTTTTGCAGCATTATTTAAAGGCACATGTGACCTTATGTTGAGTTTTATTATTTACTTGGAACATGAAGGCAGTGCTACAAATAGATTTTTTATAACAATGTAGGTGGTGTTGATTTAAGTTGGTTCATGCATGTCAGATTATATACTGTATATATATATATGTGGCAATGTGATGCTCTACATCTAATGGTATCCTAATTTAGTGTCACTATGCTTTCGTGTGATATTATTGTATACCTAGTTGCCTTAGTGATTTATGTTAGTGTTTCATGCACCTCTGACACACATTGTCCTTTCTCAACCTGTAACAAAGTCACATACAGAATGCAGAGGGATATGTTGTTTCAATATAACACTTCATCAATATTTTTATCAACCACCCAGCATGTTGTTTTCTTACTGTTTGACATTCATAATGGAGTGTATTATCTGCGGCAATATCGTATTTTAGTCACCACAACAATCACTGACAGTGTGCGTGAATGCTATTTTTATTGCTAATTATGCTATATTCTATCATTTTAACCTACATTTAGACTGTATAGTTTTTGCTTATGGACACAAATATCACATAGAAATGATTCTGCAATGTCAACTTCTTACCTGCAGCCAATTGAGTGCCAATTTGAATAACAGAAAAAAAAAAAGTTTTGGTATGTATCAGAAGTTGGCATACGGTTATATGAAACTCATAGAAACCTACTGAAAAATATATTGTGGCAATTGGGACATGCAAATGGAACGTTCTAGCAGATAAAACAGGTATCTTTATATTACCCTATAGAATTTTCTTTTTTTCAACAATCCTAAGAGACTTTTGGAATCACACAATGTAAAAAAGTCTATATGTATGTATATATGTATGCATGGATATATGTACAGTACTGTATGTATGTGTATGTATGTATATATACATGTGCGTATGTGTTTTATGGTTTTATATATAGGACTAATTGGTTTACCAGTGAAATGTTTGTTGGGAAGTATTTATGTTTGAAAAATTTTCAAACTCTTTGGCAGTGCACCTGTAAAACCTGGCAGTGTAAATGGATAAGCAACAATTAAACAAAAGAACAAAATAAAGAAATAAAGAGGTAAAGATAAAGAAAACAAGCTGTTCACACAGATTTCAGTTTCTCAGCAAGGAACTTTTAATTTATCCGATTTTAAAATAACATTTACTAATATCTACTATAGATTACAACTATCATTTATACATTCATTCATCATGCATTCTGCTTTCCTGTACAGGGTCACAAGGTGCCTGGAACTGATCCCCGCAGACTTTTGGCACCCACTGGACAGGGTGCCAATCTATCACAGGGCACATACACACTACAGGCAATTTGGGACATTTGGGAATGTCAATTAGCATATCAGAGTACCCGAAGGAAGTACCCACCAAGCACAAGGAGAACAAACTCAAACTCAGACTGCAAACTCCTCACACACAGACCCGGGGCTAACCATCATGCCACCATGCCACCTACTTATAACTATCAATTACCTTTAATTGTAAAAAAATATATATAATACAAAACCACTACCTTTTAGAAACAGACCATATTTTAGTTGAGATTCATTTGTGTCTTTTACATTTCATTTTATAGTCCATAAAAAGGAAGAACGTCTGTTTGAGCGTCTGAGCGTCTGTTTGTTCACTTAACCAAGATGACAGGAGGAATCACAGGATATGGATATGACTGAAGTAGGAAATACATTAGCAACTAACATTACCTCTTTCAGCCATTAGCCAGGGCCACTTGGTGGAAGTCAGACCCGCTGAGGTCACCTGGCAATCAAGGTCACTTTTGCAGATGAAATTATGAAGTGGTTCCCCTTTAATCGAATGAGACGAAACACACACTTCCCATGTCTCATGGCAACAGGATTTATTTATAGCCCCCAAACCCAAATGACCAGTTGGTTTAATTTAATAGCAGGCAATGGGATTATACACAGAAACAAATTACCTAAGTGGGCAGACTGTGGCTACCAAAATCTTTAACCATAATGGAGACCACTGACATGATGTCTGGGTGTGTTATTTCATTAGGCCACTCCGCCCCTGCATATGTCAGTGGACAGGATATTGTGTGTGTCGCCATGGCAGGACAGCACACAGCTGTTACTTTTGAGGTAGCTTAGTGGAATAAACTAACACACGCATAAAGCTGATATGTTACCAAACACAAGCCTGCACCTCTGCTCTACAGGACTGTAATGTCTCTTAAGATGTGCTGTTTTTCTGTATTCTGTAATCAGGGTCTACTGAAAAAGCAAGGCTTATGCAAAGCTCCTTGAAATTCTACATGGGCTGAAATGAGTTCCTAGTTTAATCCACAACTAGCCTTTAGCCTTTTTCTGTTCTTGGTTGACAAGAGTGGAACCTGTTGTGGGCTGTTGCTGTTGTAGCCCATCCGCCTCAAGGTTTAATGTGTTGTGCATTCTGAGTTGCTTTTCTGCTCACAATGATTGAAAATAGTAGTTGGGTTACTGTAGCCTGCTTTTCAGTTCAAACTTAACATCACGGCCATTCTCTTTACCACCCACTTACCAGACACCACCCACTTTTTTTTTATGGTTCTGGGTAAATTTGAGCGACTGTTGTATGTGAAAATCCTGGGACATCATTCTGACATAATCAATACAGCCCAACAACCTTGCCACAGCCCATCACTAGGATCCTTTTTCCCTGTGATGTTTGATATGAAGGAAAAGTAACTGAAACTTTATGCATATTTTATGCATCATGCTGCTGCCACATGATTGGCTGATTGGATGACTGCATAAAAAAGGGACAGTTAGTGTATATACACATTTTTCCTTATCATGAAATTAACCTAATGCAAAGATATTGCTGTATAAATAGATTGCTTGATAGATGGATTGCTTGATAGATGGATAGATAGATAGATAATTTATTGATTCAGAAGAAAATTCCAGGTACACAAATGAAATCTTTGTACACATGTACATAGTATATGACTGAAAAAAGAAAGAAATAGATTTCCATCTCACAACATAAAAATAACATTTATTAATATCTACATACAATTTTCCTTAATAAAAAATAACAATATGACACAAAAGCACACATTTTTAGCAAGACCGTCTTTTAGTTGAGATGAGTTGTATCTCTTACATTACATTGTATAGTCAATAACGTGGAAGAGCAGAGCATGTTCATCATGAAAAGAGCCTAATGTAAATAAATAGTGTAATGTCGGAATCCTATGACACTTTTAACATACTACTGGACATCAAGTCGGGAGAGAGAAATCACAGGAGAGCTTTGTTATTTGGAGGTCCATGGCACCCCATATAAATTTACATGAGTGAATTTAATAAAGTTTAATCTCAAAGCTCTGTGTGTGTCAGTACATGCGCAATAGATCACAGATTGAGAGAACTGCAAGGCCGGCGGGGCGAGAGACAGAAAGAGAAAGAAAGAGAAAGAGAGATGAAGGGAGAGAGACGGAGAGAAGGAGATGGAGAGGGGCTTCTCTTACTTGACTGAACCTGCCTTACCATTTAATCAGATAGAGCCCTGGACCAGCACACACAGTTCTACAGAATGCTAATAGATGGAGCTCTAAATTTAAAAGAGTTGTGCTTGTGACATGTTGTTTTTATCAAGGAATGCAATTATGCTGTGTCCTTAATATCTCTGAGTCTGCTGGAGTGCCATGCAGCTTGCCAGCTGCAATCAGAAATAACTGTCCCTTCAACTTAATGAAAAACAAGTAGTGGGCTATAAACTTGTAGTCATCGTCTATCCAATCACAATGTCTTGAGTAATTAAAATGATTAGCTTAATTAGCTTAATTAACTAAATTTGACTACAGGACATAGCCATATGGCAGAGCAAAACAAAGATGGGAACTAATTAAAGTTAAAATAATGCAGGTTTTAATTAACTCAACCCTCAGGCATCAACATTTTCAAATTTATCCAAGCTGATAATTAAAAAGTCCTCTTTGCCCAAGCAACATTTCTTCTCGGAGCTAATTAAATCTGGAAATGAATTAGTGGCACGACGCTCCAAATATTAATTCCTGCTAGAAGATGACTTCACTTTCTAATGAAATTAATTAGGTGCGCTGGACTCTCAATCAGACCCAGGCTGTGTCCGTGAGCACAGACCTCATGTAATCTAGCACTGGGCTGGAGGCCCTGGGGCAGAAATTTACAATTGTAATGAAGACTCTTCAGCTGTGTGCCTCTCTTAATATACCAAATGAACATGCAGATCCATTCGTGCCAAGGGCATCCTCGTCCTAAAATTTAACACTAGAAGAAAGCCAGTTTAGGTATATACTTTTTTTTTTTTACTTTTTACCATCGCCTAGTGTGCAATGTTATTAAACGCCTGGTTACTGATTACAGACACACTGGTGTTTGAGAATCAATGGTCTGAATGTCTCTGGTGTGTGAATGTATGTTATATTGGTGCTAATGGCTGATTGGGGGGGCGGGGGGAGCTCCAAGCTATAGGTCGATATGCCTTTTTTTGTGTATTTTGCTCATCTGGTTTATCCACAATCTCTCCTCCACTGCCTCATGGGTAATTTATATAGTCGGGCCTATCTGTAAAATAAACTTCATTAGCTAATACCATGCCACATAGTTCTCCCTGACTCTTTATTGAAGCCATCACATTTCAGATGTCTCCTTTGGAAGGGCATCGTCAAATGCAAATGCTTGTAGACCAGTACCCATTAAGCGATGACTTTACAAGATAGCTTATGACAAGTGGTGCAGTGGTGGTTCAGCAGTTAAAGGCTCTAGGCTACTAATTGCAAGGTTGGAAGTTCAGATCCTGACACTGCCAAGCTGGGCCCTTGAGCACAGCCCGTAACCTTCAATGGAAAGTCGCTCTGCATAAAAGCTTCTTCCAAATGAGAAAGTGTACTAGTTTTTGCACCTCTTTTGTTTCCGGAGACTTCGGATTTGCATAGATAGCATCTTGAAACACAATATGGATCCATTCCAGAGAACCTGAGATTATCTCCTTTCTGGGTCTTAGACAGAGGACAAATGTGTTTCTCTCAGACATTCTTTTGAACCTGTCACCATTCAGAGTACCGTTTTATTACATTTACCATCAGCTGAACTGTGAATAAATTGTGTGAAACAATGCTACATGCACACCCAGCTGCAAAGCAAACAGATAAATGACTAGGCGGTATTTACTCAAGATTGTGTTTGATGTATTGAAGGCCTCTGTGTGCTCATCTAAGCCTTATGGCTAATAATTGTCCATGCTTTTGGCCAATTGTAAGCCGTCTCGTCACAGTTCACCGCTATCCATCAATGTAGCAGGGACACAACTGCTGCAAGTGACACAAAGAGCACAGCCCAACTAATGTGGTTTGTCAAAAGAATTGGTCTAATGGAGACCTGCTGCATTGTCATTTAGTTACGATTACTGAAAGTGGAGCTTATTCTCAGATTTCATTGACCATGGACTGACATTTCAAAAAAACATAAAATACTGAGATTTTCTCCACTTGCTTCCCAGAGGGATCCATTTTATGTTTGTGACAATCCTTTTTGCTCCATTCCTGTTTATGGATCTTCATATTCCAGAAAATTTTCAGAATTGAAATAATTGTGTTCAAGGCACAATGCCTCGCTGTCAACAGGAACATCAAACCACAATTTGAATAAGCTCAGTCTTTTTGATTTTGCACCATCTCAATTATTAATGCCCGCTGGTGCTAAATGATTCCAAAATGTAAATAGTTTCTGATCCCATTACACAGTGCACTGATAAATATGACAACTCTTACAGGGCTGATGGTCAAGCTGAGCACAGTGAACCAAAGAACAAATTAAAGAAAGAAGATCTACAGCAAACTAATGGGCTCTCTTTCTTTTTTTTTCTTTTTCTTTTTGAACGGTGCCCACACTGAGAAATTAGAGAATATCAAATTAAAGGTATAGATGGCACAACTACCGAGAGTGCCTCACGCAGATGGAATACTCATATCAGTCGGGCTGGGTTTGATATGCCGCAGAGCTGAGTGCCAAGCTTGTTAGGGCTCACATCAAAGCCACGTCAACGTGCCCAACAGCCACACATGCCACCGAGGTCCCACTGAAGCTCTTTCATGTAGCAACCCTCACTTAAACGCCATTAAAATGGGAAGCATAATGTGTTTTGCTGCTTGTTTCATTATTTAAGAGTCCCTCCCTATTAAAAAAAGAAGGGTGGTTTTGCTACCACACGGAGGGGTAAACAAGCACTTCAGATTTCTGTGCTTGTTGGGTTGTTTTCAGATTTTAGCTACAGTAATTAATAAGGTCACATAGCTCTACGTATCAACAAGACGCTTTGCATGACATTACATTTTCTGAGAAATGATAGAAGGATCTTCTATCCCACTATGTCCACTAGTTTGAGCTGAAGTTTAGTTGATTTGCATGAAACCCAGCAAGGCACAAAGGCTAACCAGAAAAAATGTGCGGATGAGTGGGGCTTCCTGCAGTGCAAGAGTAGAAGCAACTCACACATTAATGCGATAAGAGTAAGAAATATAGATTAGAAGCATCCATGCCCGGCCTGTTCCATCAAATATTTAACTTGGCATAAGTTCAACAGACGCGCACACACACACACACACACACAAAATCATAGGAAATCTTGGACTTAATAACCAACTGATCACTGTTTGAGAACATCCAGGCTGTGCTGAAGCTCTGATCTGCTGGATAAAGTAATGATATCTGTTTGATATTTAGTTCTATATGATCAGGTGGACCATGTTTCCGCTGTCTCTTTCTACGACGATGCCGTTTTAAGACAGCCCGCTTCTGCTGAACTTGAAAAGGGCATTTTAAATATCTCGAGGCTGTCCTACACTGAAGCCTTGTTGAATATTTCTAAGTGATGCTCTCAAGCACGAAAGAGCTACAGTGTTCACTGACCCCAAAGATCCATTGTGCGCTTTAATAAGAGTGTCTGGGAGAAAGCGCACTTCGGACCGAGCACCCTCATCACATTTACCTGAAGGGAGATGAGAAGAAAGAGCAGGACAGAGGGAGAGAGGGAGAGAGAGGGAGAAAGAGAGAGAGAGAGGGAGAGAGAGAGAGAGAGAGTCTCTAGGGAGTCTCTCCACTCTTTCTTCGGCATAAATGAGATTAGAATTTGTCTTTGCCCACCCCTTTGCTGTTAAAGGTCAGCATATGTCAGGGTTAAAACCCCTATCAGTTGATTCTGACCACATAGCCCTCTAATTACTGCAGGGAGGGAACTGGGAGGAGGGTGGGCTGGCGGGGGGGCAAAACACATAAAATTCTGTCTTGAAGCAGAAGATAAGTTCTTATCTTAATCTACTGACTCCACTAGCTTCATTTGTCAGGCTGGGGAGAAAAAACAGATTTCTCCTTGCCAGTGTTAATAGGAACATCTTTCAAGTGTTGGAGCAGGCAAGGAGGAGAGCGGAGGAGGGAGGGGTTGGGTATGATCATTCGGTGACAACGCCAACATGAGCTGCATTCCTCACAAGTGGTATTCCTGCTAAGAGCCACTAATTAGCGCCTTATCACCCGCCAAATGGCGGCATGCTGCACACCGAGCCACCCCGTTCGAGTATTTATAGCGTGGCTCCTGTTCCTGAGCGGCCCGAGGCCTCTTCTCTAGCCTAATGAGAGGTAAAGCCATGAGCGCACTGTACAAATATTTCATGGCACTGCCAGCCCTGAGAAACAGGAAAGTCCCCCAATTTGAGAGAAAACATTTGCCACAAGTTTTTCGAGTTGCATGCTGATGTAGACGGCTAAGCAGTTACAGGTACAAATGCACACACAGAGCGAACTGAAATGCAAATATAATTTTTTCTACACGTATAAAAGTAAGACGATTTCTCTGTCTCCGTGTCATGCCCATCTCAGCATTTTAACAGAAAGCAGATTCTTTTTGACCCCTTGATTCGCTTAATATGGCACTGCCAATTAACATCTCACCAAAAGCATGCTTCTTTCTGGCACATATCCTCCTTCTTAGCCATTTCATCATTAAAAGTAAATAATGCAACATTACAACTCTGCTCACACCCTGGAGGCACGGCACACAAATGTTACACTGTCTGTCGAGCTTCTGTGCTTCTTCATGAACCCCCCCCCCGCCCCCATTCTCACTCCCCTACAAGCCGAACTGAAAAACAGCATGCTTTTTATGTCTTATGTTTTTAAATTCATGCTCTTTATGTCTTATGTCGTATTCACAATGAGATGTTGCACATATGTGACATGATGAGACAAGCTGCATTGTAGGAAGTACCGACAAGAACGGCGCCATACCTCAAATCCAGAAATAGCACCAAAGAAGAAGAAAATGATCATCATGATGATGAACTGTAATTTCTGCAATGCCCTAGATGTGAAAAACACAGTCAAACGTGTGAAAGAAAGTCTCCAAAGATTAATTTGAAGTGCTCACTGAATTGTGATTCCTTTAATTAATTACAGAATTAACCGCTCTGTTAAAACATTCCTGGTGGGTTTGAGCAACTGGCAAGTTTTTCTTTTTTTGTTGTTGCTAGGAACAAAAGAATTACACATCTTTCTGACTTTCACACAACTCTAAATATGCCGGTGTCGGCACACAATTGCTCATGTCAGGTGAAATTTGTCTCACTAGAACACTGTGTTACTTGGAGATGATTTCTGTGTTTGGGCGCGACAACCTGACAGAAAATCGTTGACATTTCTGGAATAGTAATGATGGAAGAGGAATTAAGTGTGCGTGTTGAAAGCTACATCATGGCACTTGGAGGTACTTTTAACATATAAATTGCTCTTCGTCCATTCACTCACTTGGTGCGAATCCATCAGCGCGAGCTGCAAAATGACACGGAGTTCGTGAGGCACCCGAGACACCACTATTTACAATCATCATCTGTTTTTTTGTTTTTGTTTTTTTTGTTTTTTTAAGCAGATGCTGCATACCTACATGGACGTCGGTCGTGATGGCTTCAGCAGTGATATAACAGCACACGTGAAATGTCTTTTGTCGACACGAGTGTAAAAGCTTTTCCTCGGTGGCCTACACCCTCCATGCTTCACTGTCAGTGGGAATGCAGGGGAAAGAGCCGCTGGAACAAAGACACCTCACTTCGGCTAATGTGTTTCGAAAGGTCAGGTGAGGTCCATGCTGGAAAGACATTTAGCTTTAGTCCTTCATTCGCACAAATTTTCGTTTCACGCTGCTTGAACACAGGAGCTTTTGGTCTTCTTTTTGAAAATACAAGAATGATGTTAAAAAAAAAAAAATGACATCTGTGCTACACTTGTCAGGCAATTAGCTGAACATAAGGATCCTCTTCCTTGAATTTTGAAGAATAGTTAAAAAAAAAATCTATATCAACATTGCTTTCATGTATAAGCAGCAATCTTACCTAGCATGATGTGTTCACTCTAAAATGACACATTTGCTACAGTCCTTATCTTAAACTCGTGGCCATTCCTGGAAATGTAACTGATTCTTACTCAGCCATTACACAGCATTGTTCAATGCTAAAAGGCTTTTTTATTTTCTATGTAGTTTTTTTTTTTTTTTTGTCTAGTCATCTGTGATAACTTCAATGTCCCCCTTATCATACCTTCTGTCGTAGCACACCTATTGAAAAGTTTGAAAAGTTGTAAAGCCCCAAACAAATAGGCTTATATGCAGTATAAGGCTAATGCAAAAACAGTACAATATTGGTAATTTAATTTAGATCTCTAAAACTTTAAAGAGGCAAAATAATAAAATAATAAAATCTAATAGTCAAACACTAAAAGAATAAAACATGATACAGTGTACTGTTATGAGAAAATAATCAATAACAGGGTGGTGTGAGGTAGCTTAATGTGAAGTGAAGTTACTGTTACCACCTTGACGTTTCTACTAAAAGCACATCCTGAAATTTTTTATTAATCTGATACCACAGCAGTTTTTTTCATTTAAAAAAATTATACGTTTTACAAGATTGTTCAAGTAAAACTGAGACTTTAGTTATGCAGTATAGCAGAAAACAGTTATATGAGGAAAAACTGCCTATATTTTTTCAATATAATCCCCTGCTACATTAATGCACTTATCTCAGTTTTTCACTAGTGCTTGAATACCATCAAGGTACAAAGTTTTCTCAGTACGTTAGAGTCTTGATCAGACTGTCTGCTTCACGTCTGAAGGTTTGGCCTCCCAGGAACTCCTTCAGTGTCCTACATGGAAATGGCTTTGAGAGAGGTCAATAACTCCCACCTGAGTTCCTGTAATGTGCAAGTGGTGTTCTTGAATGATTAAATGTATGGTTTCCACAAACAGATGTCTTCCACACGTGGGTGACAAGTTATCCATTGATTTTCAATGATCAGGCGTTTCACTTGCTGAATGTTCACAGAAACGACTGCAGTGGGCCCTGAGCCACCTCAGCTGAAATGCACAGATGCGCAGTCTTCTTTAAAACGTTCGCACCATTCAAATATTTTACTGCGGCTAAGACTGTGCTTGAAGCCTTCTGTAAATGTCAATCAGTTTTACGCCTTCATTCACAAGTCCCGACTTGACTTGAATGCTACTTGTAATTATGTTTAATGATGCTGAATCACTGCAAAACAAGTTCATTCTTTATGTTTTATTTGAATGGCACAATAAACACTTCAACAGCATGTATACTACCTTCTACATATTTTTTTTCCTGAAGACAAAAGGATCTAGGTTGTCATTCCCGAGAATAAGAACAATACAAAAACAAGAAGATTCAGCTTTACCACTGACTATTTTAAGGTTATAAATGTCTCCTCATTAAAAAGTTTAGCATATCAACAATTATACCCCTTTTTAAACTCTGTTGATTTAGTGTTTACACGATACAAATGATTTTGGACATGTGTACCTTTTAGATATTGGTATTATGTGAATTTTACTAAAATTAATTTACTTTGTACATCTAATTAAGTCTAACACAAAAAGCAATTTTGCCATTATTTTGCATTATTTATCATTATTATTTACTTTTATTATTATTTTATTATTATTATTTTACTTGAGTGGACATACTTCCATTAATGTAAATATGCTAATACATAATTTATGTTCAGTTTGTGTAAGCTGTTACTAGAGAAACAATAACCCGTCATTTTAATATGTTTTACCACATTTCTTTGTAAATAATATGTAATACATTAATGAGCACTATTGTCAGATCTACCGCTACAGAAAATTAATCCACAATCAAAACAATCAGGTAAAATCAATGTGGATTAAATGACCAATGTTGCTGCTCTGGAAACCAAAAGGACAGTTAATTACACAAGAAAAAAAATGCAATTACATAAATAAAATAAATTATAATAATAATACAAATAATTTACAATATATATATATATATATATATATATATATATATATATATACTAATTCACACACTATTTAAAATGGGAGAGAGGACACACATGAGGAGGACAGGCACCTTATTACCATCTCAGTGCTCTTCCAGCCTTTCTGTCTTGCATGATGTACGTAACACTTTGGTATCTTCTCCCAACAGAGCTCCGATTGTTCTGATATTTTATGAAGATGTCCTCAATCATAAATCACGGCGGGGCTGCAGCCAGTTCTCGCTCCTCTACATATCACCGCATCAGATTACAGGTGAAAGACGAAGCTGAAGAAGAGGTCACTTATGCATGACTCACACACAAATGTGTTAAACTTATTTGTATTTATGAAATGCCTGAATTTGGACGGATTTTTTCAGATTCACCCAAACTGGACAGTGAAGACATCAAAAGTTCATCACCAGATCCTCCTGTCGAATCGTCTTAGATGAGCTCGGAAGATACGACACTGTGTATTATTTTACACCTTCCTATTAAGTATAATCAAACACTGTATTACTACTGCTTTATTACATAAGTACACTCAAGTCTGGAAGTAGCAGGACTGTGTTTCTGTCTCGGCTTTATTTGGCAGCCATGGTTTGACAGGTGATCAGGTGAGTCGGCCCTTAAGTAGTCCAACACGGTTCGATGTCAAGACAAATCAGTACAGACCGCCAGACTGTCAGCCTGTATCTCAAAGACCTATGACGCTATGCATAATTTCCTTAAATCAAGGTCAGACCCATGTCTCTTTCAGTCTAGCAGCAGTCCTGCTATGTCACTGTGTATCAGAGAACCTTATACTGGCTAAGAGTAATGTATTTAATCAAACCACAGGGTCTTTTAAGTAACATGTTGCGTGGACAGTTGCATGTCTCCTAGTAACAAGCAGCATTTGTCAAGAGAATCATTACTAATGATCTTTCAGCTAGTTACACATCAATATATTTGAGCCAGGAATGAACTGGTATTAATATACAGTACAGTTGAATGTCTGGTGGTACTAAATAAACAAATCAATTAGGGGATTTTTTTTTTTTTTTTTACTATTTTGCATTGCTAACTAATACCACACCACACCACAGCTTTTATATTGTATATGTAGCACAATTAGATTTTTTAATTGATAACACCTGGACATTGAGGCATTTACCTAATCAGCCAATCATGGGGCAGCAGTGCATAAAAGCATGCAGATACAGGTCAGGAGCATCAGGTATGGTTAGCTTAAAACATAATGAAGAAAAAGTGTGATATCTGTTACTTTAACCATGGTATGAGTGTTGGTGCCAGATGGGCTGGTTTGAGTTTTTTTCAGAAACGGCGATTTTCACACACAACGGTCTCTAGAGTTAACACAGAATGGTGTGAAAAAAACAAATCATGGGCACAGATTCACCCAAACTGGACAGTTGGAGATTGAAAATTTCCTTTTTGTATGCCTTTTTCCTAGTCTTCAGCTGTCCAGTTTGGGTAAGCCTGTGCCCATGCTCAGATCACTGTTCTTGTTTGTCATAAGTAAAAGCAGATTGGACCTTCTGCAGTCTTAGCTTATACACCTCAACGTTCTATATTTTATGCATGTTGAGATGCCATTCTGCTCACCACAGTTGTAAAGAGTGTAAAATATATGAGTTGCTCATTCCTGTCTGGCTGCTCAAACCAAACTGGCCAAATAATAAAAAAAAAAAACTACAGTATAGAGACTGTTGTGTGTAAACTCCCTGGAGATCAGCATATTCTGAAACATTAAATACAGCCCATCTGATAGCAACAGCCATGTCAATGCATTTAAATTTTTTAAGGACTTTTAAAAATTAATAAATAAACAACTTCTGCTTTCTATAAAATCTGCCTGGATGATATCTAAAATGGTAAATCCAAAATAAACAGCTAGTTCTTTTCCCCTGTTTATGCATTATAATCATCTGTTTTAGCTGGAACTGGAGTTTGGCTAAATTTAGCATCAGGACTGATGTCATATTAATACCTGTGGCATTAACAGCATGATGTGATTTTAATCATTTAGGACACAATGCTCAGAGCTGAACAATCTACATATGCAGCTCAGAGCAGATGGGCGTCTTTGTAAGGCAAGAAAACACATCTAAATATATTGCATTTTAGAGGACTTCCATCAGGCATAAACAGAGGATAATAAACATAAATATCATGGCAAAGAAGTCCTTGTAAGTGCACTCAGTACATAAAACTCCACACTATTGTGCTTCAGAGATTCTACAGAAATATGGGTTTGACCTTCAACAAAGTTTCTAAACATATTAATAATTAGGGAGTGATAGTCAGGGAGACATACTCTCTACAGTATGTACATATTGTGACTAATGACATGATGCATTACTATGTTGCACACAGGATTATATGGAGACATTTGCCAGGCAATATGTGTGATTTTCTTTTTCATGTGTAAAATTTTGAGGATTAAGTTTTATTGACAATTTAGATTGTTACATGTATGAACGAGTGCTTATATTTATCATATACTGTATTATTGATGGAATAATAATACTACACACATAACACATAACATATTATATATGTGAATACAGACACACACACACACACACACACACACACATAAATTAAGTTAATGGTAAATGCTACTAACCTATAAATTTAATTTTAAGGAACAGGAAATGTATTATTCAAATGAAAAAACGTCAAATATAAACACTA
>JAQMYJ010000037.1:12973047-12988870 GCA_030014305.1 Clarias laeviceps
ATATATATATATTGTAAGACTTAAAGCAAGTAGAATATTTACTTGCAAAAGACAACTCATGGTACAATACTGGAGACTCTGCAGTTGTGCCAGCCTGCAGTTGTAGTTCAGGGAAAGTGGTATGACCACAGATTACAAGGACTATGAGCTTGCACCTACCCCTATTTACATTTTTATACTTATTCCCCCTGGCATGAACAGTTTCGTCTGTTTGTATCCTGCCTGTACTATTTTCTAATAAACACAATTTGTTCTATTTCTGAAAATATTCCTACTGTTACCCACAGGGACACTGACCAGAATAAAGCACTTCTACTGAAAATAAATGTATGAATAAACAAATAATGAAAAAACAAAAAAGTCAGCAAACCAGATTTGTGCTTAACATTATTTAGAATTTGCCACTCTTTTCTCTTATATACACACTTGGCTTTGGAACCAACACCTATTGAATACTTGGCGCACTTGTCTAATTAATTAATCAATTAATGAATGAATGAATTATGCATTTTTAATCAACAATAAAACAATATATCACCCTGTGCTGGCAGCTTTACATAGTAAATTTTAGTAACATTGAGATAACTCTCTACAAACTTCTCTCATATCTAACTTCATACCTAACTTCCCTCTACCCCATGAGAGTACAGTAAATACACTGCAGGATAACGATCTATATCAATAATACACAGTCAGTTTGAGTATATCTCACAACACAACCACCTGCCACAAATGTAAATGTATTGAAATTTTATTTAATCACAAACTGTAGAGTAAAGAGAGAAAAGAAACCTCTTTTGCTTGACATTAGAGTTCAAATTCATTACTACTGAAGAACTGAATGGACACCTGCACATCTTACTGTACAATTTAGCTAAATTACTCGTTTAAAAGTGACAAGTGCAATAAACCAATAAAACAATTAAAATGTAACACATACAATTTGCACATGCATGTTGCCCTTAAGTACAAAGACAAGGAGTGAAATCACTGCATGCCTCCTACCAATGAGAATACATCAGACTCAACTGATCAAGCAATAACAGCTCATTAAACAAGAGTTTACTCAGCCGAATCAGGTGTGCTTCTGGTTGGAATGAAATTCTGGACCCACACCAGTTTGGATAGCTTTGGACTTTGGCTTTTACCCAATTCAAGTGCAACAAGAGAGGAAGTAGGCAAACGCCAAAGCCAGAAGCTTCTTTCATCCATCCCTGCACAGGATATTGGAGCAATTTTAACACGTATGCCAAATTTTAAACGGTTAACCATTGTAAAAGGTCAGGGTAAGGCTGAAATCAAATCCAAGAAAATCGTTCTCAATCATTATTCACATTCCCGTGAATTCCATGTGAGACGGGGTGTGTGATGCTCGGCTGCTCTCGCCAGGTTGGTACTACTGACACGCAGCCAGCCATCAGGGCAGCGTGCAGACCCTCCATCCTGTCCAGAAGTTAAATGAATCACTGTGAGTCAATCTGCTTTGCCTTTTCCACCACAGGGCCGCTTTTCCACTGCCAGAGGGCATCTGCCTTGTGGTTATGAACTCTGACCCTAGCCTCCTGCTCCGCCTCCTGGTTCCGAGGTTGAAGACCAAAGGATGCCTGCTGTGCGTTCCAGAAACGGTTGGTGACATAGCAGTATAAGAACCTTAAAAGAGGGAAAAATATGAAACTTATGTAACATTGTAGATACTTTGCCTAATATACTGTAAATAAAGTAAAAAGAAAGATTATGTTCTTTACATAGTTATGGCTCCTAGAGAAAGCTTTGGAAATGCATTAAGAAATTTATTTCCCCAAACACAGCACAGAGCATTCAGTCTGGCCGAGCTCGAAGAGAGATTTTGCTTAATGAGCAGATCCGTTTGAAATGTCACACAAACCGTTACTCTGACACATTTAATTGGTTAAATAATTAAGACAAATGGAAGGTGTTTGAGATAATAAGAAAGGTAGCAAAGTGAAATGAATCCGTCTGAAACACTTTTAAGGCGAGGTGTTCATTTATGAGGTGATATTAAAGTGTGAACTTTGAACCAAGCTCTCTTCCTCTGTAAAAAGGCAAACACTTGGGACAAAAATCTTTGCAGAAAATTAGTACACACATACATGGAAGTGTTAATCCTATATAAATCATATTTAAACAAATTCATATTCATTTATACTGTATGCATTATTCACATCGCATGCTTTTTGGATTCTTTAGCAAACAGCAAATGTGTTACATTACATAGCATCATAGATGAATTCTTATGATTAATTAGAAAGTATTAGTTAATTAAGCATTGTATTAGTAAAAGTCAAATGTGTGAGAGATGGTGGTCTCTGGCAAAGGTTTTCATTCATTCATTCATTCACTTCCTCTGTGATTACCACAAAATTGAACAAATTCACTTTACTGTGATAAATATGATACATCTTTCATGTAACAAGTCTTGATGCAAATTTCAGTATTAAATCCTCACTACACATATATAGCTCTGAATGTGGCTCATAATCAACAAAAGCACAAAGAAACTAGAATTTCCACTTAATTCTGCATGTTATTACAAATGTTTCTAATTATGTTTAATTTATCTTGTGATTAAAAGTTATAAAAAAGAAAATATATAAGAATGAGTACTACAGTAGTAAAAGTTTTACATTTATATTAAATAGTTGGTGGCACAGTGGCATAGTGGTTAGGACTGCCAATTTGCACCTCCAGGGTCTGGGTTTGATTTCTGCCTCGGATCTGTGTGCATGGAGTCTCCACGTGCTTGCTGGGTTTCCTTTTGGTGCTCTGGTTTCCTCCCACAGTCCAAAAACATGCAGATTATGCTGATTTCCGTTCCAAAAATGCCCATAACATGTGAATGAGCGTGTACAGTCCGTGCCCTGTGATGGATTGGCACCACTTCCAGGGAGTACCCTGCTTCGTGCACAAAGTCTCCTGGGATAGGCTCCAGGCCACCTGTGATCCTGCATACAGGATAAAGCGGTATAGACGATGAGTGAGTGAATGATTATATACAGTAGCTATGTATTGCAAATGATTTAAATCTTTTTTTTTTCATCGTAGGCAAATGTATCAGAGATTTAATGTGTTACAGATAAGGTAGATAGAGATTAATCTGTGTATGAGCATTTATATGCTAAAGAGTTTAGGGAAGGCAAGTAAATTCATAAATCTCATTTAAAAACAACAAATGTTGTCCAAAGTGTTGTACAAATGTGAAAATTACCCAAGATCATAAAACAAAGTTTGTAAACTAAGTTGATAAAAAGATGATGATGCATTATAATAATTATTAAAAGGCAGATAAGATACAAAATTGAATAAGGTATTAAATAAATAAAACTGATTAGGCACATCTTGGCATCAAGGGGGAAAATACCATCCATATATGCAGGTAGAAACTATAAGAAGCTGTTATTGTTGTTATATATGTCTTGTAAAAATACATACACTGTCTGCCTATTTACATTTAAAAAATGACTGATATGAAATTTACTACTGTATTTTACCACAAATGATACTATATACAATATGTTTAAAAAGTTCTGACCACCACCAAATGCTTCCCCACAAGCATCAATTAATAAGAATAAGAATCATCAATCAAAATTTTGAATTAATTATTTTATTTGAGTCTGATTTCTGTGACTTTATACGCAGCTGGTCCAGTGAATTACTGAGGTCATATACAGACTTGCTATGTCATGTCATCAGTTACAGTGACACGAGTCACCTTGGTGACTCATGAGGGCATCCATATCTAAGTATTTCTCAGAAAGAGATTCATTACAACAGTCATTCACTCTGGCAATCAAGAACATCTCGTTTTTGGAGAGCCGGGCCACTCAATGTTGCCAGGCAACCTGAAACAAAGAAATAGAGATGTAGAGATGGAGGGGTGTCATTTGGACACGATCGCTCTTAGGTTACAGTTCAATCTGAGCACATTGATGAAGCATTTACCCCCAGCAAGACACACACTGAT
Organism: Clarias laeviceps; assembly: GCA_030014305.1. Taxonomy (NCBI): domain Eukaryota; kingdom Metazoa; phylum Chordata; class Actinopteri; order Siluriformes; family Clariidae; genus Clarias; species Clarias laeviceps. Next base: position 12,977,033 of record JAQMYJ010000037.1, read on the forward strand.
GGGGAAAGAACACCATGGCACCTTATTGAACAATGACTGTCCAGTGGATGTTCTCAGTCATAGAAGTGCAGTGACTTGAGACAATTGATTCTCACTTGATTAAGTAAGAAATGTTCTGATGGAACTGAAGAGTGTTTAGCAGGCACATGGTCTCACGGCTGTATAAGGACCTTTGGGTTAAAAAAAAATCCTGCCATTGTAATGTACTTTTCTCTTCATGCTTCTAATTATATAGTCTACATAAAAAATAATTAAAAAAACACTATCGTCTTCATAGAGATTCAAGCCCATAACTGATCACATACACATACTAATGTCTGAGCAAGAGGACATTTCATTCAAATACAAAGTCGTTTGTCCTCCAGAAGAGGATGTCAATAAACAGAACTTTCTCACATTTCTGGTTAAAAGTGTTTGCCAAAGTAAACAGCCAATAAAACTGGAATCACAGACCGAATCAGGCAATGTTCTGAAGTTATTTTTAAGCTGTTATTTGCAGCTATCTGGTCTGATCGTGCAGTTCTGTAATGAAGGTCTGCAGGGACAAAGCAGAACTCCATTTGTGCTGAATTGAAAAACACATTTCGTGTTCTTAACGGTAACCAAGCTGTCAGCAGATAAGGAAGTTCACAGTATCGCCTCGCTGGTAATCCATCTTGCCATCTCACCATCGCTCCTCTTGTATTTTCTTTCCAAACAGCTTGAAAATATGGCTCGGGGCCTTTGCCCAAATGTCACTCCCAATGATTTCTCCAAATGTTGCTGCCATAAAAGATAGAAATGAAAGAAGTTCAAACTAAAATGGACATATGACACAGTGGGATATGTCATGTTAAAAGCCAAATTAACAACAAGCTTGTTGTAAGAAATTGCAAGTCATTTGAAGTGACCTTTCAGGTGAAATAATTTTTTACTGGATTACACTTGTGTTCAATCAGTGTTGATCAGCCCTTGTTCTGTTAGTCTTTTTTATTTTTATTTTGTACATACACACTGTACATACCCCACTCTTTTTTTTTTTTGGTATTCGTATGGCATTTCATTACTGTTGTACTTGCACAACCATGTATGTGACAAAAAAAATTCTTGAATCTTCAATGTCTCATGCTGTACATTGTTATGCATTCTGTGTATATCTGTGTACACTTGATTTACTACTATGGTTTATTTGTTTATAATGTGGAAATATATGGACAATATACATGACAGGATTATTTAAGGTTAAAATAGAGAGGATTCAGTGGACAATCAATATATTTCCAAGTTCAATATGACGACCATGCATTTCTTTGGTTTATCCGCATAACCCCTACAGTCCTGAACTGGATTCATTTTGGCAGCAAACCCTGTGCACGCAGCATTTCTTCTGTAGTGAAGTCTCTCCAAATCTGTTGTGTTGTAACCTCACTTACGCGAGATGCTTGTTGACTGCTTGTTTTTTTTCCCCCTATATGTGTCACACAGATTTGAGTCGTTTACAACGGGTTGCTCAGCCTTCATATCCTGCATTGTTTACACAAACCCGGGTAGCATTATCAAACAGCAGCCATGATGGCATGGCAAACATGATGTGGCAGATGATGCGTCAGAGATTGGAAATCTTAGAATAAGAGAAGCCTGGCTGCTTGACAAAAGGAGACAGAAAACTGCCACAGGACGTTCACTGTGCATAACCAGCAAGTCCTGTGACGTTTGTCAGGGTCGAGCTCTCTTCCCAACTCATCAGTGTTTCATCCCTCCTTCCATCCCCTCCTTTTTTTCCACACTGTCACAGTGAGTCGAGACTCAAGAAGAAGAGCTCTTAATACGCCGCACCCACCCTCTTTCCCTACCCATCCCAACTGAGCAGCATTCCAGAGCACATTGTCATTGCCTGGAGCCTGGAATATCTCATTATGCCGCATGAGATTTATTAAAATAGATTATGGAAATGTTAATTAACTCATTAATTACATTATTTAAGCAGCAGTGACAGATAAGGCGGTGAGCATTATTGGCAGTGGGGGGAGGGTGGGGGGGTAAATTAAACCAGAGGAAGGCATTGATGTGTTGTGTGTATCTAGTGTGGTCTGTTCTAGATGCTGTAAAGGAGCTGATTGCTGATAAGCTTCTTGAATCATACCACCCTATATATGTCTCCATTCTCACACCATATACTTTAAAATATTAATTGATCATTTCCACAAATGGCACTCACTTACTCACTTATCTTATATACCGCTTTATCCTGTATACATTACCGGGTCGCAGGGGACCTGGAGTCTATCCCAGGAGACGAAGCGGGGTACACTGTGGACAGGGTGCCAATCCATCGCAGGGCTCCACAAATGGCATTGGCAATTAAAACACCATCATCGCGTCCACCACCAGCAATAACAACGATTACAACAAGAATGAGATCTGAGAAGCAAATTTTTTTTTTATTCAGTCTATTTTTCATCTATTCTGCTAGAAAAAAACTTTAAAAGATGGGGGTCAATGAGATTTCTGTACAATATTTGGCAACTTCTTTTTTTATTATTGTAGCTGCTGTAATAGGCCCTGAACATTGTTGACTAACCAGTACACGGTGGCTCTGATAGGGACACATTTGTCAAAGAGTTCCATATAGAACCTTTAAATGTGAGGAAGTGGGAGGCAGGATGGAAGTAAAAAAAAAAAAAAGTGCTTTATTTATGTGAACCTAAAATTCATTGTCAAAAACAAGGCAAGTGCAAAAACACAGGAAACTAAAAACTAAAATGATATATAATTTTAAAGCAAGGAAAATCAGAAATGGGCCAGAACCAGGTATGCATGCAAGTATAACTCAAAGCATAAAAGGATTACAAATTAGATTTTGAAAAAAGACAAAGAAACAGAAAAAATGGGCTAACATGGAACAGATGGACACAACTACGTAACATATCAAGGGAAAACAAAGGGGCAGATATAGGAACAAAGGTGTAAGACATGAAGCCGAAACAAAAGTACACAAAGCTACATTAAAAGAAGGAGACCTTCGGTGGAACAAACTGAAGAGCCCTTCCTTTGAAAGGCAAAGCACTGGAGGAAATACTGTAATTCTGGCAAAATTGCCGAACAAATTTTAAATACTTAAAGCACATAATTCAACTTACTGTAACTGATTTATCTGTTCTCTGAAAGCAAGCCATGACACAGTACAGTTAGTGAGAGGTAACATCTTTAATTGCCCTTATCTGTTAGGAACAAGGTTTATTCTAACAGAATGATCAAAAGCCCCAAGGGAGCCTAGTTTCTGGATATTCAGTGATAACAAGACACTAGCAATGTTAAACACAAGTTTAAAAACCAAAACAACACCTCTACTGAATCACATATGGAGAAGTTGGAAATGAAGAAAGTGGGGATGCCCTATCAGTCAGGAACAGGACGAAAAACATACCTGCAACATTCTCCAAAAAGGTTCTAAGTGGAACAACTTTAACTGCTGTGTGCAGAGCCACGATTTTAATATCCCCTGCCTAGAGACGAAAGCTGTGCTCTATTGTATTTCCCTCAATTAATAACCTTCTACAATAAATTAATAGGCATCTCTGCTTCCTAAAAGAAACTGAATAAGAATACACAGCATGAAAAGGTCAGGAGGAAGGCTGTTTTCGTGTTTTCTCTTAAATGCTTGTCTGTGAGCACTTTTCCAAAGGTTAAGATGTCATAAGCGGGGAAGGATGCTGTGCTAAGGAAGAGGGGTGGTGCGTGTGTGTCACAGTGATTGAGACACACTGTGACAACCGGCAGGAGGACACTGAAATGCCGGCATGGCCACTACGTGGCAAAACTCTCTTTCGGGGGCACGCATGTACACACACACACACACACACACTCACACATTAGATACTAGATATTGCAGAGACAACACTGTTTACTAGAAAATCCAAGCTGCAGAGTGAAGACGAGAATCATACCATGGCTAGGTGAATAAATGAGTATCGTCTGCACTGAACTTATTTTAACTGCATTCTTTTTTTTTGAATGAATACAAACCAATATGGAGCATGGTGATCATAACACATTTTAGAAGTATTACGGATTGAATTTTTTTTCCAAATAAATAGTAATTTTTTTAATCACTTACCATCAAGGTTTACAGAGAATCTGCCTAGAGGTGTGGATTCCACAGATTGCAACCAAACTGTGAAGAGGAGGTTTTTACTTTCATGCTCTTCCTAGTTGAGACCAATTATATACCGGAGTGATGTAGTTGAGCTTTAGGAAGTGTCAAAGCTAAAAATTTAAAGAACATGCTGACAGTACTGACATTTCTACCTTGGGTTTCTCAGTGGATTCCACTCTTTCTGCAGGTAAAGCGGTAGGTAGGATTCAAATAGAATGATCATAAAATGCCTTTTTTTTTAGGACACACATATTTCTATTACTGCAATGAAAGCGGACAGACACAGTTCAATAAGACCCTTATGAGGTATATCATATTCGCTGAAAGAAAAATTAACTGATAATACATAGCACATTTACATAAATGCAAAAAATGTACAGTAAGCACAAGGTATGCACAAATTGCTTTTTGGTCTAAAAGTTGCTTTAACTGAAATGGGCCACCATAGCGCAGTGGCGGTTTAATGGTTAAGGCTGTGGGTTACTGATCAGAAGGTGAAGAGTTCAAGCCCCAGCACTGCCATACTTCCACTGGTGGGCCCTTGAGCAAAGCCCTTAACCCTATCTGCTCCTGAGGTGCCATATCATGGCTGACCCGGCACTCTGACCCCAGCTACATAACAAGCGAGATATGTGAAGAAAAGAATTTCACTGTGCTGCAGTGTATATGAGACAAATAAAGCCTTTCTTATCTTATCTTAAACTGCAAATAATAGCACCTACTCAACAAGAGAAGGAGCCAGGAGGAAGTACTCTAGAAAGGGTAGAAAACTTCAGGAGGGGAGGCGTCTTCAAAACTAGAGAGGAATACTGATAAATACTAAAATATCAGCGAATACTGTATATGACCTCTCTTTGACATAGAACCCTCTCAGACCCCATGTGCTGCTTAGTTTAGTGGCTCTCAACTGTAGTTATGGAGGACCACCTTCCCTACACATTATAGTGTTTCCTCAGGTCCCAACACACCTTATTTAACTAATCAGCTAATTAACAGCCATTCTTTAATTTAAGTGAGTGTGATAGAGTAGGGGAGACAGTCCAATGTGCAGGACAGGTGGTCCTCCAGGATCGGAGTTGAGCACCATTGGCTTAGTTCACTGGTAATTTAATCACTCCAGATCTGCTTTGCGGGTTTAGACCCATAAAGAATTGGGAGTTAAACATAGGAGATAGGCAGAGGCAACAGCTCACTACCTCATCACCTTATGGAGTAACAGTCCGGTGACCACATGCTGTTAACTTTAAATTGACTTTCAATTGTGCCATTTTTAAGTTCATCTAAAAGAACGTAAATCAAAAACTAAATTGTCTATAGCTCAAAGTAGATTTTTCACATTTATCCATGTTTTTTTTTTTTTTAGCAAGGCAAATTAATTTTCATTCCAAGCCCAACCCCATCACTTTTAAACCAGCACATACATTTGCAGTCACATAGAGACAACAGCTAATCCCAATGTTCACATGAACACAAAGAGTGGAAAACATATAAAAAAAAACTTGCATGTAAATAACTCCCCTGCTATTAATTAGGAGAGGTAAAATAAGCTTTTTGCACATGCTACGATGGCTGTTAATTTGCATTGAACGTCTCTGGGGAACAACGAATCAGATAGTACTCACTGCACTCCATCAAACAAACAATACATACAGAGCAAACAGAACTGTACGCTCCGAGGACTGTGATATATGTTCCTTCAGAGTTCATTCTAATTAACTGTGCCTATGAACTGTAACATTGTACCAGAAACGTGGGCACTGCTTATGGAGAGTATTGGGTCATTTACCCCCCTCTCAAAGACAAAACCTCGGTGGGGGGCAACAAACTGAATAGAAGCTCATGACAAATGAAATTAGATATATTTGCTATCAGAGCTAAAGATTTATCTTACAACACTTTATTAGCAATCATTTGAAAACAATTAATGATACTTCTCATTTCTACATCCACACCTATGCTGTTTAAAGAGCATAATTAATTAAGAGTGCAAGAACTTAGATCTGAGCGAACATAACACTGTTAGTGAAAGTGCTCATTAACAGAGCATGCTAGGTGTTGCAAATAGAGAGCACAAAGCTATTTGCAAGCGCGAAGCAGTGAATCACGTGCGGAGTGCGGAGACGCTTCTGTGTGCGAGTGCATGTCCGTTCTGTGAGCTCGGCAGCGACACACACTCACACTTTGCTATTGCTGGCTCATGAGGCTACACTCTACCCATGAGTCAAGATCAATTTCGAGACATTCGGGTGGAAACAAGACAAATGTTCCCACTGCTTAAACAACTCCCTTTCTTCCAAAAACAAACACTGATCTCATTCAGCGTAAACATCCCAAAATCAGTCTTTCGGCATGCTGCTTGTTTAATATAATTTAAGGCCTACTCTGCTATAGTTATACGATGCTATGTAATTATCATTCATACCATGTCAAATAAACAAATTTAATACAGAAAAGGGAGTTTTAAAAGAAGTGTTTTGGTCTGAGTCAAATATCTTACTGCATCTCACTTTTATAGCAGTATCTCATCTTTAAACACAAACATTTACTGTTAGTTGTACACTGCTAAATAAGGCGATATTTCATTTAAGTTGAATTCAGCAACACCATGCTGTGCCTGATACACTCGTACACTCACTATACACTACAATACACTCACTACCATGGCAAGGTACAGTAAATGTTGCACTGGTCAGCCCTGATGCTACAGTGATCGGCTTTTATTGGGGTACAGAGGACGCAGAGGCAGCTGACAAACTGTGCACAGTAACGGATGTCAACAAAGAAGCCTGTGAGGTTAGTTACTCTACAATGCCAATTCAGTGAGGTTTCATATCATTAGATTGAGTTAAATTGAATGTAGAAGTAGTAGAGATTTACTATTGTAACATTTTCTTTAATATAGTTAATATATTATTTACTCAGTGGTTAGAACTGTGGCCTCACACCTTCAGGGTCTGGGTTCGATTCGGATTCTTGCTTCTGTGTGCATGGAGTTTGCATGTTCCCCCGTGCTTGGTGGGTTTCCTCCGGGTACTCCAGCTTCCTCACACAGTCCAACAACATGCAGATTAGTCTACAGAAATTGCCCGTAGTGAGAGAGTGTGTGTATGTGTGTGTGCCTTGCAATGTATTGGTACTCTGTCCAGAATATACCCCGCCTCTTGCCCCACGTCTCCTGTGATAGGTTCCAAGCCTCCTACGACCCTGAATACAGGATAAAGCCGTCTAGACGATGAGATGAGATGAGATGAGATGAGATGAGAGATTATTTACTCATAAATATGTAAAACATAGAAAACTCTGTGATCCATATTTTATTCTCTTATATGACCTATAAAAAGGAATGATAATTAACACATAAGACTATGAATTTTAAATATAATATGCAATGCATTATCAAAACAGTTTCATATTTTGCTGTCTTAACTGGTGCTTTTATTTCATGAAAAACACAACAGATCAAATCATAGAGATAATAGGTTGATCAAAAATTATTACAGATTTACTTTAAGTTAAAGAAGTAGAGCATATCCTTTAATGGGTGGGTATGTCTTCTTTACAGAGGTGCACATATTTAAAAAGTGTTATTACATTCATTTGAGGAAAAAAACAATTGTAAAATAATGAGAGAAAGCTCATATCTTACAAACACATCATTGCTTGATTAAGTAGATAGAGTTTTGTGTACAACAAACAGTTAGGGAATTAAATGAAACAAACCTAAATGTTTAATAACTGGATGTGTAGATCAAATACTATTTTAAACCTCTTCTTCATGGGGTTTTACTCTATAAAAAAATCTGCCAACTTCAGACTCATGAACTCCACACAGTTAAATAATCTAAATGAGAAACCCAGACAATCACCTTAAGTACCTGCATAAGCCAACCTTTAATACTTTCTGTGCAAGTACTGAATAACTTTTGAAATCTTTCTTAACCTGTAAACTTTGAAAATATTCCAAGATGATTTTTGTGCTTCTGTAAGTTTTGGCACTGGTTTGGGGTTGAATTTTTTCCTTGCTAAAAAATAAACACTAATGGACATCTGGTATTCTGAGCCAACACATTTACATACACTGTAGGCTGAACACTGCCCCAATTGTATGTGCAATTTTAAAATGAACAAAAGATATGAGAGTTGTTCAAGTCAAACCAGGACTTTTGATTGTGCAGAATAACAGAACAGAATAAAAAATACCTTTATTTCTCCATATAATCCCCTGCTACACTAAACTACTTATCCCAGAGTTTCAATCCTGCTTGTTTACCATCAAGGTAGAACGTTTTCTCAGTACACCGGTGCCATGATCGGACTACCTGCTTCTTGTTGGCCGCCAAGGAACCCCTTTAATGAACTAAACGTTTGGAAATCACTTTGAGCAAAGTCAGGACTGTATGGGGGTTGTGGCAATAACTCCCAGCTGAGTTCCTGTAATGTGCAAGTGGTGCAGTAGGCAGTATGAGTCCATGCAATGTCCTGCAAAAAAAAAGAATCCCTTTAATGATCAAAACAACTAATTTTACCAAATGTTAAAGAAAGTTGGCTTTGTACAGTTGTATTGATGTACAGTACAGCCTTCTTTAAAATGTAAGAATGTAAGTGTCTCATACCATTATTCAAGAGCTATTTCATTACAAGTCCTGGTTTGAGTTGACAGCCTTTTATTAATTTTGTTGTTTTTAATAAGGCTTAACTCAATACAGTGCTACTGATTCAGAAGTTCTTATTAAATGACATAAAAATTTGAGTGAAAACTGCAGAGTTAACTCAGGCCTCCAGCAGGTCTGAAGCATTGAAACTGCAAAGGCTGTAGGACACTTTGCGTGCATGTTTTAAACAGCCTTAGTACACCACTTGGCCTGAAAACTATGGTAGAGTATTACAGGATGAAGTCACTTCTAAACTGAGTCTGAAATGTAATGTGCTTTAACCCACACACACATCGTTTTCCCCCTTAAGGTAGCTCGGTATACGGATTTACAAGTCCTACTTGACCACAGCATTGCACAACCATTTCTCTGCAGCTATTTAACATGTTGTTTAAACATAAACCAATTTCCTCCCGTAAAATTACAGCTCACTAATGTGAGCACGATGAGAGCTGGAACAACAGCAGATTAGCAGCGCAGCCATTATATTAATTACCAGCTCATAAGGTACATTCTTCACCCAAAGAAAACGTTTAATAGGAGCATTTTGCCTTGATTAAAAACAGCCCCATGTTTGTTTTCTCATAAACAATGAAACAAGTTGAGAGCAGTGAAGAAATAAAAAAAAATATGTTCATGTCAAATTTTAATGTCCCCGGTTATCAGAGAAGGACACCCCGGGGGTGATTTTGTATTTGTATCACTATTTCCGTAAGGATCAGCTTTCACATTGAACTTGCTGTAGGACTAAGGGGAAGTCGAGCAACATTCTGTTTCCATCACGAACATGGCAAACAGTTGATCATGTTTACGCTGAGAATTTAATGCAGTATTTACAAGTCTGAGCCTAATAAAAGCAGGCTGCTCATTTGCTAATGATGCAGAGCACCCAGAGTGTTATTCCAATTACTTATATTGCGAAAGACTCAAAACCAACAGGGGAGATAGCGTGTGTGTGTGTGTGTGTGTGTGTGTGTGTGTGTGTGTGTGTGTGTGTGTGTGTGTGTGTGTGTGTGTGTGTGTGTGTCCAATTTCAGTTTCATTGAAATGATTCAGAGATTACTTCATTTCTTTGCACAGATATGGGTTTCTGTGGAACACTAAACTGCATAATAGGACTTGTAACTCGGAGTTTGTCATTACACAAGGCCACCCTGAACATGCACATACACACTAAAATTGAGAATCACGAAAAGTCTATCTTCTTGCAAGACTATCTACTCACATCTTATTTCAAATCATTATACATTGCGAGAGTAATCTGGTGTGTGTGAGTGTGTGAGCGTGTGTGTGTGTGTAATGAATGCATTTATGTATCCATTCTCAGAGGAAACCAACAGACCAGATAATTTCTTCAAATCAACTGCTGACAGGAAAAAAAAAAAATTCACACAATATATTAAACTTCTACTGCTCACATATTCTACTGCTCACATATATTCCAGACATTGATGAAGAAGATTGTAAAAAAAAGCTACTCGATACACAGTATCATAGTATGTGTGTATGTACTGTATGTAGTGTATAACAGTTATTTCCGACCGAGCAGTTTCTCATGATCTTCAATAATCTTTGAAATTGTTGTCCTCTGTTTAGCAAAACTCAACATTTTTTTTTCTTGTTCCAATTTACTGTCAGTTCTTCATTTAAAACCATTCCAACTTATCTGTTTGCATGGACACTGACCTGATGTGTGTTTACACGGACAAAGCATTAAATAAGAACATAACTTTACTGAGAGTGGTGGTTCTAAAGCAGCTTTTCTGTTAAATCCTGCCTTCTTCATTATGAATGATTACAAGAATTCAGTCAGTGTTATTGGTTAGAAACTTTACTTTGCGTGGAAGTTGTAGGCCAATCTGTGCCCCTTCCTCAGCCAGAGAACCAGTGTATAAAAAAGCCCAAAGTAAAGACAGACACAGAACACAAGAATTTACGGATCAGGAATGGGTGCAAAATTTCCTTTCTGGAAATTCAATACATCACCTAATAAAACCCACACATTGGGCAATCATGTGCAGAAACACAATATTTATTATTTATATTTATTCCAACATGAGAGAAATCAGATCCGATCAACTGTTTACATTGCTATCAGTCTGACTGAAAATTCCTTCTAATTGCACCAGATTGGCTCAGACTGTTCCCATTGGTTTACATGATGCATTTTGATTCGGAATTGGCGATTATACCCATTATTAGTGGAATAGTGCGGTTCATATAAACACACCTAGTGACTCACCACTAAAACACAACCACGAATTTGCTATATTTTTAGTAAAAGATTACTGATGCTAAATTGCATGTACAACTGCAGGCTAATTTATACTTTGTGGAAGGTGCAGGTACTGGGTTTTGTAAAAAATAAAAAACAAAAAAAAACATTATTTTCACAAAATTTACATCAAAACAATATACTCATACAGCATGTGCAAAAAATTACATACAGTCTAACTTTTTTTTTCCATCTTGTGACTGATGTTCTGCTTTGGTCTATGATAAATGAAACTTTTGCCATGATTTTACCATAGTTCCAGTTCCACTTCAGTTTTTTTCTCTCTGCTGACTAATGGTTATTACACAGAACCTATTTTGTGGTGATTTGAACCATCTTTCCAATAGAAAGGAAATCTCTGAGCTTTGTATAAGATCTGACACACTCATGAGAACTTCTATCTCACTCAGAGCATTCAGCCGGTTAACTGCCTAATATGGGAATCTTAATATAGCCCTTGTCCCCTCATTACCTCAGCACAATTCTCATTAAACAGAGTGTCCATGCATGGCCACATGGGAAAAGTACTAGAGGAGACATATTTAACTTTTTTTTTTTCCACAGTGTAATACAGTTCCCGAAGTGAGCAGATAAACTGACTTAAAATTTTTACATTCTGTTACACACTGCTCATTTTTCCTACACTAGGATTAAGAAGTGTTTTTTATTATTTTTTTAATACCTTTGGGATGAATTGGAACATTGATTATGCACTAGTCCTTCTCACCTGACATTGATGACAGACCTCACTAATGGCTGAACGGGCACAAATACCA
>JAQMYJ010000037.1:12988970-13008375 GCA_030014305.1 Clarias laeviceps
GATTATGCACTAGTCCTTCTCACCTGACATTGATGACAGACCTCACTAATCGCTGAACGGGCACAAATACCAACAGCCAGTGGAAGGCCTTCCCAGAATAATAGAGGTTATTATATCAGCAAAGTGGCAACTAAACCTGGAATGTTCTAAAAGCATGATACCAAAACATGGTATTAGTGCTAAAATGTCTCAAAAAAAAGTACATTTTTAAATAGGATCATATATTAGTTTTAGACATTTTAGACATTTTAGCACTAATAATAACCTCTATTATTCTGGGAAGGCCTTCCACTGGCTGTTGGTATTTGTGCCCGTTCAGCCATTAGTGAGGTCTGTCATCAATGTCAGGTGAGAGGGATTAGTGCATAATCAATGTTCCAATTCATCCCAAAGGTATTAAAAAAATAATGCTAAAATGTCTCAAAAAAAAAAAAAAAGGACATTTTTAAATAGGATCATATAACACCATTTTTCATTATACTTCATACTTCTTATCTCCCAATCGATGCCTATTTTTTGTAAATATGCATACAGTTTTATATTTATATCAGATGAAAAGAAACACATTTGATAAATACTATTTCATGCCTTTTTATGTAGTATCCTTAACTTTTTTTAATCGACATTTTCAATGATCTTTATTGTCTTTCAGATGGAACTTGGCCAATTAAGATTTCACATGAAAAGACAAAAAGTTTATTATTATAGAATGCAAAATGTTAAGATATTACAACATGAATTTGACATGGTTACGGATATTACAGATTTTTTATTTTTTTAAATAAAAAAATCTTATTTTTTATCAAAAACTACTCTAAGTAACAATTTTTACAGGGCATATGCTTCTAGAATCTTACACCAATTTTAGTATCAATACTCATAAAGAAATATGAATAATTTGCATTTTAAATAATTTCAGTTTGAATCAAGACAGTTTAACGCTGAAAAATTGCATTTTCTTGGGCTTATATAAAATAATTTCTCCAAAACAGCTAAAATTAGCAACTTAAAACTTTTACGGAAGCAAGATTGGTCACTTCCATGTTGCATAAACTTCAGCAGTAGCTTCTTTGGCACACACAGGTTCTGTATTATATTTATAAAATCAGCACCAACACCGTGTTTTGACCGATATATGAGTGTAAATGGTCAGGTGTCCACACAGCTTTTGGTCATATAGTGTATGTGTCTATATAGTATATGTGGTCTAGCCAGAAAACAGCAGTTTCATTTATAATGTTCCTTTTAATTTCCCCTCTGGCTGAAAAGTGATTTCAAATGTATACTTGATTGTCTGATATCGAGCACCGCAGAACCTTTGCTCCACACTACACACCTCATAATATCCTATAACAGCATGCTCGCCCTAATGATGACATCTCAATCATGTAGTAGGTTAAATTCCTATTTCAAATGCCACATTACACTGGGAAACACAGCAGAAATTGTTATGCATGGAAGTGGTGCTGCACAATCGCAAGGGTTGAAACAGGAGGGGAAAAAGGGAGATCAATGCAGCTTTTAATTTTACCCCTCATTGATCATGTCAATAGAACGCGCACCTTTCACAAGTGGCAGAAATAGCGACTCATATTTCTGTTGGCGATGTGGCTGTAATGACTTGTCTGTGAGTGTGACGTGTATTCCTGAAAGGAAAATTAATGTCTGTTCCCCTTTGGAGAGAGAAGTATTGCATAAATATGAAGCAAAGACATTTGATGCTTTTGAAATCATAATCATGCTCACACTCAGACACCACCTCTCCCTCTCTCTCTCTCTCTCTCTCTCTCACACACACACACACACACAGGGTTAACGGGTGTATATTTCAAAGTGCTTTCATTTCCTTGTGGTTGGCTCATTGCTTTAGTGATTACAATGGCGAAAGCAGCGAGGTAAACTGAGCCTTTGAGAGGAAAGGGTGTTTATTGAAATCTAATGAAATTTAGCTTAACTTAATCAAACTCTAGCAAATACTTCACACAGCAGGGGTCTGTAATGAATACAGAGCGCAAACACACACATACACAGACACAGACACATGGTCAAGAAATTCTCGGAAAATGTTTTGAAATACTGTGTAAAAAGCCTAGTTTCCCTCTCTCTCACTCTCTCTCTCATACACACACACACACACACACACACAGAATCTTATGCCTTATGTGAGGAACGTCCTTTCACATATTTATTAATGCAGCTAATTAATGCTATGTCTAAAAAAAAGCTAACTCCCATCTAAACCTCAGTAAACCTTTGGCCTCTTTAAGTTTTTTCTTTTCTTTTAAGTTACAGCTTTTTGTCTATTCGTCATATTCATGTTTATATTCACTCATATCCATCTGCTGACTGACAGGTCAACCAATTATAAACATGACAGGATGATCACTACAATACTTTGCTTCACAATAGTTAGTTTGTAGTTAATGCAGCTCATTAGAAAATATAATAATCCACCAAATTAGACTTGCTTATTAGTGAACATGGATATTGGTTGTAATTACACAAACTGGGTATCCAAACCTGGCATCTGTTTTTTTAATTGCACAACAATGTAATATTTTTTTTCATTCCTTGTTTATAATCATACTGCTGTTTTCACATGTCTTATAATATTTCTTGTGCTATACACTGTATACTTTTTATATTCAGTGTAAAGTTTATCTTTAGTGTATTTTTTTTTTTAGGTCATAGTCATATTTTACTGTACTTCATACTGTATGTGCATGATTATGTGTGTAACAAATAAAAATTATTTGAATTTGTAAGCTAGTTTGCTTAGGAGGTAGCTAATTGCTGGAGAAGTAATATTGAATCAGTGTAAGGTAACTAACTAACTTGCTTGCACTTTTAGGGTCTGGATTCAATTCCCGCCTTGGGGTCTGTGTGCATGTTTTCCCTGTGCTTGGTACGTTTCCTGCGGATATGCCGGTTTCCTCCCACAATCCAAAGAAGTGCAGATGAGGCTAATTGGGGTTCCCAAATTGGCCGTAGTGTGTGAATGTGTGTGTGACTATAGGTCCTACCACAGATGTAAAAATGGGAATAAATACAATGGTCACCATTGGCCTCTATGGTCCTTAGTTGGACTACAGAGATTCATAGATGGATGGATGGAATTCAACAAATGTCATAAAATGAAAGCTTTAAGTAAAGCCCTAATGTGGAAATTAAACTTATATTTTATGCTTATCAACAATAACAATGATTACTAGCTTGGGCTGGTTTTACCAGCAACAGCTACCTACAGTACAGTCCCGCTGGAGCTGAAACTTTCATGCAATTTAATGCTTAGGTTAGGTTTAGGTGAAATGCTACAAAAAAAATAATAATACATTGCATTATGGGAACCAATATGTCATGTCATGCAATATTCAGTGGAGAAAAAAAAAATCTATGATTGGGTGCGTGATGTAAGGAGATCGACATGCAGACGTAAACATCACAGCTAAATCAAAACTCATCATATATCTCAATTTTAATCAGACAAAGCATGGTTTCTGATTAGAAGTGCTAACATAAGAGGCTGAATCTCTCTCTCTCTCTCTCTCTCTCTCTCTCTTTCTCTCTCTCTCTCTCTGATGGAGAAGTGTGGTGGAGGTTTGTGGGTGTTGTGAGTCACATGGTTTATTGTCATCTCTGCAATTAGACAGCCACAGATGTGCATACCTTCTGGCAACCACAAAGCCCCCAACCACCAAATTAATTTTAGAGTCGCCCCCCCCCCCCTCCTCTCTCTCCCAAACAGGTTTAGCAGGGACAGGGCTTCTTACTCAGCCTGGGGCTTAACCCCCATTTAGGTGTCTTGCTGTAAGAGAGACCCAGTTGGTTTCTTGCTATTAAACAGGCATTTGTACCTTTTTGCACATTGTGTAGCTGTCATGTCCCATTTTGCATGTTTAGCTTTATGTGTAGAATTCCATAATGCTCATTAATTAGCTTCTAAACAGAGAACTTGCACATTCGCACATTTTCCACTCATATCATACCAACATGAATACAGTTAATATTCATAGCCCCAGCTCCTTATATGTTTTAATATTTGTTTTGACTTTGTTTTGACTTTGGATTGCATTCATGTTTTTGTTCACGTTTATGCTATATTTTGTAATATACCTTCATTTCCAGGAGAAATAATTCTTTTTATTCGGATCTCTGCTCCATAGTGAATACTGGACCGTTACTATGGATCTCTTGATGGCTACGAGACATCATCACTCACCTGAACAGCAGGATTTCAGACAGGATACCAAAGCTGATGGCAGCTATGTTGAAGAGAAGATGTTGAGAGGGGTTATTAAAGGCTGTCAGCATACAGTACACAGTGTAGGGAACCAGGGCTGCGAGTACCACTGCGAGCACCACCACGAGCCACACACGCCACTGAGACATCAGGGTCTGCCATGGGGCAACTCTCTGCTGCTGGTACTGAGGAAACGACAGAGTGAAACAGAGAGGGTTGGCACTCTCACCTATAAATATACATTAAAATTAAATACAATTATATATAATACAATATTAAAATAAATACAATTTTATGTATACACCAATAAATTACAACAATAACACCACTGCTGGATGAATTAAATAACATATGTTATCAATTATACACCAGTTAAGTTGTGGCAAGGCTAATTTATGCCTGTGGAGACCAAAAGCTAGCCAGTCTAGTCCAATCTCACAGAAAAGCCAATGCAGCACAAATTGCTGAAAAAAGTAAATGATGGCATGGATAGAAAGGTACAGTATCAGAGTTGAAGGTTATTGATCTGGGATCCAAACTTCAGAGATCTCAATCCAATTGAGCATCCATGGGATATACTGTACTGGGCAAACAAGCTTGACTCATCAAGGGCCGATCCAACAACTCACAGCAACCATAAGATCGGCCTCTGGTGCCAGACACCACAGCACACCACCAGAGATCTTGTGGAGTCATGCCCCAAGGGACTAGAGCTGCCGCAGTGGCACAAGGGGAACCTACCAAATGTTGGGCTAAGTATTTAGGGTTTTCATGTAATGAGGTACTGTACAGTCCTTTTTAATTTGGACATTTTCTGGTTGTTGCCATCTTGGTAGCATCTGACTATGCCTACACTCTAAATAATCCCTAAATTGGAAAATGGGTGATATCATTTGTTTTGTACCAGGCTGAAAACATGTTTATTTATGTTGTAAAGTTTGGCATTTTAACATACTGTAGGTGTCTATGGAGATTGATTCCCCTTTGAAGACAGTCCTCAGTGAGCATTTGAAAGACATATGTTTTGGCACTTCTGTGTTGGCTTCATTTTTCAGAGGCGGAGGTTTCCCCTTGGTGGAGATATAGGTACAAAGCTAAACCATCATAACTATTAAACATCTGAGGCCTATTACACCACGCAAACATATATTTTATCATAAAAGTGTTTGAGCATCAATTGAACTGCTACATTGGTAGTACAGTTCAGAATAAATGGCCTAGCATGGCAGGTCTTTTACAGATAAAATTATATGAATATAAACTTACTCTGGGATTATTTGTTTTTAACAAATGTCTTATGACAACAACAGCACCACTGGTGGTAATAATACATAAACACAAAATGCTATGAAAAAATGTTTTCTAGCCTTGACTGGTTCTTGTTTTTTTTTTGTTTTTCCAGATCATAGTTTTGATTTGTTGGTGATGGTGAATTTTTTCACTCTAACTGACAAAGGTTTAGTCTTTGGCTATTGTATGTTTTACACTAGTACTGTAAACTGCCATCCGTTACCTGGATTGTCTAATTAATACAAATTTGTAATCATTTATAGATTTCAGATACTGTAGCATGGAATGCTATCAGTGTTTGAAGTTAGGCTGTATGGTGTGGTTGGCAGTCAAAACTGTTTGATTGAATATTGCATGAATGAAATTATGAGAAGAGTTATGAGTTATAAGATGTTCTAACCACAGGATTTCAGATACAACCTTTTTTCAGTTTTAGGCCAAGTCATTAGGGCTGTTGATATAAAAGGAAACGAAAATGAACAAAGGAACCTTTGTGAGGTCCAACAACTCCTCTGATGAGAGCAGCTTCACCTGTTCTTTTAAATGACTCTCTCTCTCTCTCTCCCTCCAGGCATAGAGTGCTTTGTTGTTACAACACATACAGGTCTCCACTTAACATCGGCTCTAGCACCAGGGGGGATTATAAAAACAGGGCAGGTTAGGCAGGTCTGTAGGTGTGTTTGTAGAATGCATGTGTGTATGTGTGTGCGTACAGTATGTGCATGTGGGAGAGTGGATGAGGATGATTGTGTTCTTTACCAGTCCTCCCCCTAAGGTGTTTTGTTTCTGATATATCTGACTCAACGTACAGGTGAACAGCTTATTGCAAAAAAATAAAAAGAAGAGGTTATATAAATGTGTAGACATAAATGTGGCTCAGGTTATATTACGCTTTATACTTAAGACCTACAAAAATAGCTTTGAGTTAACACAGAGATTAGCTGTTTAGTCTGCATGTTTCTTCGGATAAAGGGTGTTAAGACCTGTGCCTGAATAATAATAATAATAATAATAAAAAGAAAACACAGCCAAAGAAGTTGTGGAGTGATATTTGAACATTTTTTAATTAGCGCCCGGGCATCATGTACAAATGCACGGCGCATCGCCCTCTTTAGAATCACTATTCATTAATTAGATTCTTTGTAGCGACCGCCATCAAGCCATCCGCGATGTTTAAGGTTACATCAAACCGCAGTAAGTGGCTTCCTGATAGCAGGCCACATCTGTCTTCATTACTCAGACGGCTGTCAGGCTCTGCTCTTCAGCCAGAGAGAGAGAGAGAAAGAGAAAGAGAAAAGGGCTGATAGGACCCAACCCAGACACTCTTGAAACTTCTGCCTGCTTTTTTTCCCCCCACAATGAAGCTTGTTAATTTTCAGAGACACCTTATTATTAACATTTTTCTTCAAATTCCCCTAAGGTAAAATCACATCACATAAAAAAAGCATAGAGTTTTATACAAAGTATTATTCGCAATGACTACAATGACCTTGGTTTCTTTGTATTTTGTAAAGAGTGTAATTATTTCTTTATGTTGAAAGTTGTGTAGATATAGATCTCACAGTACAGTGGAATTGAATACAGTGTAAAGACAGTGGTTAACTGTACATGAATCTGATGGATGCAGCTACTTCAGGGATCCTTAAGTAAACATGTGACATCATGGGAACAAGTTTTTGCATGTGTGAAAATTAATTACTGAGATAATCATATCTAAAACCTTAAACAACTTGTTTTATATGGAACGTAATTAATTATGTGTAAAACAGAGTGTGCAAATCAAATAAATAAATGCGTAATAGTGATAATGAAATGAATCATATAAAAATCACGCCAATATAAATGAATTGTGAAAAAATTGCATGTGAAAATAAAAGTTACATGTGCTACATGTGTAAAGACTATTACAAAAATAAATGGAAAATACTGTGTTTGGTTAGTAAATACAGTTTCTAACGCGTGTGTATGTGTGTGTGTGAGAGAGAGAAAATCTCAAGTGTGAATCATCATGGGATTCTATTTCTATGGCCTTGTTGTTTAAACCTCATGCTCGTTAAGATTTAACACGAAATCAACAACTGACACGAGTTATTACAATTACAATAGACTTTCCCAGCCTGCTGCCACATGTCTTAGGATACGTCCTCATGAAGGCGTCCGTTTGTCCACAGAGCAAGAGTCACACAGTTGTCTTCTTTAGCACTTCAGAAAGCCACACATCAAAACAGAACAAACATAAATGAGCCAAAGCAACAGATAAGCTGTCAGGGGAAGCGGATGGTCCCTGGTCTCCATCCCTGTCCCCCCAAAAAACCCACACATACTTCCTAAATGGCCTTCGATGATTGGTTCCTCAGTATTATACAGTATTTATCTACACCAACCCCCAATCCAAACAAGCTCCCTTCATCCCCAAGCAGACACTAAATACGCTGTACATCAGGGTTGCCCTCCCACGGCCCTTGTGGGATACTTTTGAGGGCCAACACTGGCGGTCATTCACTCGAGCAGCCAGGCTAGTATACGAGTACTCACCTAAGAAGACCCTCTCATAAGCACGGGACATCATGTGCTGCATAAGTAAACGGATTTAGTTTGCTGCGTAATCGAGATTTAATGACGATCCAAGTTGCCGATTTCAACGGACTCAGTGTTTTGGGTACATTTCAACAAAATATTTACTCACTGACAGTGTGGCCGCTTTAAAGGATACGGGGCTCTTTGAACTGTCACGCTCACTAATCCCTGTTATCTAAAGTTTTGATTTTGGTGATTTTCATGTCCTCACTCTACAGGAATTCTAAAAGCAGGCCTGAATTCAATCCCTCTGTATCACAGTTCATTTCATAGACTACAGAACCACAGAACTTATAGGTTTTCTGCTTGTGTAGACTTGTCTTTATTGGCTTTCCTAAATGTATGGTTGTTCAAGGCTCTCAGTGAGAGCTTCTTTTTTTTTTTTTTTTTTTCACAAGGCATGCATATAGCTTAGGAATCCTCTCTGAGAGTGTGACGTGGTCCTATGAGAATTTTCCTAGCCAAAGAAAACACATTTAAAAAACAGATGGAGCTTGATACTTATCATGCAGTAATTAGATACACATTGACCCTTTTGTCCTCTTTATGGACTCTTACAGACAAGGGGTCAAAGATCATTGGGATTAGTATCTCCAAAAATAAAAGAAAAGCAGTTGTCCCAGTGGATCCCACAATATATATTTTTTTCTCCCCATAATGCATGATCATAGGTTTGCACAGTCAGTAGTCACATGGGCCCAGCATTAGTGTCAATCACAGCCCATGGTATAATATGACTAATGCCGGCCATAGAGTTCAGTCCTCTGGAATTGCAACATAATCAGAGATAATCAGATATTAAAGAGATCATAAAATGGATTATTTAGGCTTCTGTTTTGCACAGCTGGCTGACTTAATGAATGTCTTTCAGAATTGAATTTCAAATAAATAAATAAATAAATAAATAAATACAGCACAATCACAAGCGTCTCTGAGCTTATCGGACCAATTTCCGCTGTTGTCTCCTTCCTGAATAGACACAAGCATGAGAGATATTGCTTTGTTAAAAGTAACATAGTTTTCCATCTCACTAGATAATGGGCCCGACTCCCAAGGTAAAAGCTCTGGAGGACAGACGTGTTGTCGAACAATGTCGCTCTGTCTTCTGATGGAAAACGCTAAAGGAGGAGACAAGCAGGGAGAGGAAGATAAGGATGTGAAGAGGAGGTCAGTCTCCAAGTCTTAAATAATCAAGGGAGAGATAACAGGCCTGGTTAAAAGTTTTTTCTTTTTTTTTTTTTTAATGGCCATGTGCTGAATGGAAGCACTGCTGTTAGCCTTCTCTCCCCAGTCCTTCAACAGGCCGCTGTGTGTCTGCTAAATTTATATTTAAAAATGACGGCCCTACGGAGGCCAAGGCGACTCCGCTCTGGTTAAAAGCAGCAAAAAGAGGGTCACAGCATATACCCAGGAAATCTAATTATCTTGTTAGACTCTGAGGAAAGCAGCAACATTATTGAGACAAGAAGGAGAAGGAAAATGAAGGCTTTTTATTATTTTATTTATTTATTTTTTACTTATTTTTCTTGTTCTCTGAAAACTAAAGCAGCCTTGAACATGCATTTGGAATATTGAAAACGATGAAAGAGCTTTAGTGAAGAAGGTCCCATCATAGCCTGCTTCATCAAATGTGTCAAAAGTGTTACAGTAAGGTGAATAGTAAAGTGGCTCTAGATGAACTTGTTTGCACGCATGCAACAAGACATACTGGGGACCAAATCAAAATATGGCATTAAAAAAAATAGGTATAGCATAACACATAACAGTCAAAAAGCTAGTAATGAGATGCAAAATATACTTTGATTAAGTGAAAGCACATTACCATGAGTTACAGAGAAAGCTCACAGACCCCAATTAATTGCTCGGTTTGTGTGATATATGGTAAATTCACAACACCTATAAATAGAATTAAATTACTTCTCTTAATGAGGAGTGGTTAAACATGAGCTAATGCCTCCATCAGCTTCTGATGCATGACCCCATTACATTTCTCCAATGTGTTTCTGAAATCATATTGTGAATGATTTAAAAAAATAAATTCCTACAGGAGGAAAAAGTAGAACTTAATCACTTAATGAGGAAACATTCTTTTAAACTTGAAAAATCTAGCGATAAGTAACCAGGCCAGAAAAACACCACCTAACAACTGCTACAATATATTAACTAGTGGTTAACAATTGTAGACAGCAATGTGTTTATCACTACCTAATGTTTTATGAATATGACCTTTAAGGGCCTCTCCAATCAATCAATATGCTGGCAAGAGGCCTGTTGGGATTATTTAAACCCCAAGATCCAAGAAGTAGGACACTGTGTACACCTGTGCAATCATTATTAATGAACATTTGCTTAGCCCAAATACATTTTTACTTTTTTTTTTTTTTGTGCCTCTATTTTATTTATTTATTTTTTCCAGTTTCGGGACCGAATTTTTCATATGATGGCTGCAGCACACAGGTATTATAAAGTCTTTTCTAAATTTATCTAAATGTATATGCAGGCACATTCACTGGCAGATGCATGCAGTTACAATAAAAAAAATAAATAAAAAAAAACTGTCCACAAGTAGGCCTTGGAAAGATTAAGAGAGTTGGAGAAATTACAAGAATGTAATGTTTTTCTCAGTGGATCCCACAACCACTGATTAAATCTACAAGTTTATCTTTAACAAGTGGAGCCTAAATGACATTCATGGGAAACAGGGAAAAAAGCCACTTGTAAAAAGAAAGAGTCAGGCGGAAAGACAAAATTGTCTGGGTGTAGAAGGATGATCCGCTTTAGCAAGAAATTTGGATGAAAAACATTTTTTAAAGGAATTTTTCTCTTACCTCTTTTCTCTCTTACCATATTTTGCATAAATGTTCTCAAGGAGGATCTAAGCAGATGCTGTTGTAAACATAAAGTATACATGTTGTTCTTGGAGAGAGACATTGATTAGGAAACTTGTTTTTTTTAAGATAAAAAGTGGTACAGTGTAAAAAAAAATCATTTATTTCTTATTTGATATACTGGAAGTGCTTACGCATTTAAACATATAGTCATGGTGGCCTCACCATGACTCAATGACTCAAAGTGGGTTGCCTCAAAGCTCTAGGTTCTCCGGTTACGTGTTTTCGCTGCATCCACATGTGTTTCCTCTATGTTCTCTGGTTTTGTCCCACCTCCTAAAAACATGCCGGTAGGTGGGCATGGTAAATTGCTCCTATGTTTTGTTCTTCAAATGTTTGGGCTTCTAGGGGATCACATAGGGAGTGCTT
The DNA here is from genome assembly GCA_030014305.1 of Clarias laeviceps. Lineage (NCBI taxonomy): Eukaryota > Metazoa > Chordata > Actinopteri > Siluriformes > Clariidae > Clarias > Clarias laeviceps. The sequence continues at coordinate 13,000,335 of JAQMYJ010000037.1, forward strand.
CACATACTTTAGGAATAATTCTCGTCTACATCTTTTGATCCACACTTTGCTTTCCAAAAGTAGCAGCAGCAAGTGAAGAACATTTTTGGTACGGACCAAAAGTGCCTTGAACCAACACTTTGTCATGAGGAAGCAATATTTACTGTAACACTCTGCTTCCACAAAGGTCAGCAACATAAAGGCCCATGGAGTCATACTGTAGTCCTCACAGATTTCATGTTTGTTAACATCATTAAGAATGGAATTGGTATTGTTGATCTCTTTAAACTTTTGTATGGGTTTTTATCTAGATGGTACCGGAGTGCTATTCTATCAAAAAGTATTCTATCATTTTTTTATGTCCTCAGGTGAAGCTCTTTTTTAGCCAGTCCAGGGTCTTGTATAAGCTCTCTCCAGCTTTGGATAGCTTGTGCTGAGGTTTTTTTTGGATTTGTCATCCTTCAGTTCTCTCCACAGACGACTAACTGAGATTATGAAGATCTTTGTCGGCCTGTGTGAAAATATCTTAAGATGTTCTGAATGTCCTTTTCTATCAATACAATATCCAACATTAAACAAACTAAAATTGTGACTCTGTCCCCTATGGGTGAATGTGTATTTGCTAGCACTCATTGTTCCTGGGATAGACTCTGGTTCCACCCCAACTGAAGGTGCATCAGTGAAGGAAACATATGGTTTGTGAAAAATGCTATTCTAGGGAATTGTGGAATTGGGCCCAGGGCTTCTCCTTTATATTCCATTTCCCCCTAATCTTCTCAGTCAAGAGAACCAGCCACTGATGTGTTTTTATTTTACATTTTTTTTTTTTTTTTTTTTTGTCGAAAGACAGTTCTGAGCAATTGCCTCCCATAATGAGCCACGGTTCGTTAGTCAACTTAATTTATAATTGAATCGGATGGATGTGGCTCCGCACAACTCCAAAGTCTCTCAGGGCTGAGGGGGTGTTTGTAGCATTTCATTAACACCCAAGCCCTTCAGAAATACACTTCTGCGTAGCTTGGAACCTTTCTGAAAAACACATCTAAAAACTGTGCTCAAAAATAAAACAGCAATAAAATTAATTTAATAGGGCACGCCTTGCTATGCCACTCCACATACCCTGACCTCCTCCATTTGGTGATGTGAAAAAAAAAAAATGTCTCAGAAATTTCACATAAAAGCTAATTGAGTTAAATATATCCTGAAAGAGTACAATGTTTATAAAAATTGAGGTTTTACAGCCCAATGACTAATCTGAGAGCAGTTATTTCACCTCGGCATTGCTGCTATTTGGAGTGTTTGGTCCGAATGAGACGCAGGGGCTCGGCTTTTTGTGTTGCGCTGTGTTTGCAGAAGAGCAGGCTAAAGTTCCTGTTGCCTGAGAGGAGAGTCCATTAACTAATAGAGATTAAAAGCCTGATGCCTTTCGCCCCCTCCCTCGGATTACGCTTCCAAAGTGCGCAGGCTGATTGATGAGAACCAGCAGGCTGACTGAAATCTGCTCTTTCATTAAGGCCTCCTTCCCTCAGTCTGTTCATTCTTCGCTCTGTCCTCTTTACTAGGTCTGTCACAGTAGGGGGGAAGGAGGTAAACACACCGAGAGGTCTGGAGGAGATAAGTGGAGGCACTTTAGCATGAGCAGCACAAGTGGACGCCATGTGCTTCTGCTTCCTGAAGATATTTAGGACGGTGCTCCCCTTTTAGTATTACATATTCGTGGAAGCCGAATTCTGGCAGGTAGCAATTTTATTTCCCTGATAATGGAGGTTGATAAAGCTTCACGTGGCTTCTCTTTAAAGAGCAAGCCGCAGGCTAGAGAGGAACTCTGGAAGTACGGAGTTTGTGAAGTAGATGCCAGTACAGCAATAGCGGTCAAGTTATAATACTTCAGGCCGTGTGTGATTGTGTGTGTTGTGTCAATCCCAGGTGGATAAGCGCATCCTGACAAGGCAATCAGGAACAGAGCAATCTAGAGGCCGTGTGGCCTCGGTGCTCTCCTCCCTCACTCTGATGAGCTTTTGACAAATGGGGGTGCGACCGAAATTGGTTTTGTATGAGCGCTTTCACATCTGCCTCTTAGCGGGATTATTGCCACCTGTCTTCATTGGCTAGACCAAGTCCATCTATTCATCTGCCTCTAGCTTCCTGCATGTGCCGCTTCAGGGACTTTCATTCTCTCACTTTCATTTTCAACACACATCGAATCCAATCCGGGTCAACTGTGCCACCCCAAACAAATCTGCTGAGCACATATCCACCAAATGTCAGCCTGCAGCAGAGACAGCAGGCGTAAGTCACATTGCAAACCCCTCTTCTGTTCCTCCTGCCTTTTAAATTAACAACAGCTAGCGCTCAGCAATCGAGTGAACCTCCGTAATCGGATAAGTTACTCAATTGAGATAATGAAAGCTGGGAGACCCTTTGTCCTGGGCACGGCAATATCTCTCGTGATCAATCACAAAGCGGCCAGACGCCTCGAAAATTCTCTCCTGTCTGTCTGATCGTTAATACAGCAATAAAAGAGAAACGGTTGTGTTAAGTCTGGGAAGTAGGAGACGTGATCAATAGGCAGACTGTTTGAGTGTGTCACATTTACAAAAGGAAATACTAAGAGTGCGGGGTTTCAGATGGTAATTATACTCGCTAAGTATTATTAGCACTAAATGGCTGAGTGCAAAAGCAAAGTGCGTAGTTGAAAGTAGACGCTAAACAGAAATTCGTTCATGATAATCAACAAACCCTAACACTAAACCTCCATAAGTTTCATAATAATAATAAAAAAAAAATAACTCGTGCTCTGAACGGGAGGACGATGCTCTCACTCAAGGTCAATGTGAAACTCATATCAGTCACAGATGTAAGCGTGGGGCTTTTTTAATTAAAAAGGAATGCCCTCGCAACAAATGGCACAGGACAGATCCATCAGACAGAAAATTAATTAATACATGTCAATGAGGGATGTTTGGCACCCACTGAGCTTATCAAGAGTGCAGAGCTGTTACACAACCTTCAGCTGTGGTAAAAAAATAACAGTGAGATGAGAGGCAATGAGTGTGTGTGTGTGTGTGTGTAAGTGTGTATAAGTGTGTGTAAGTGTGTGTAAGTGTGTGTGTGTGTGTGTGTGTGTGTGTGTGTGTGTGTGTGTAATAGTGTGTGTGTGTGTGTGTGTGTGTGTGTGTAATAGTGTGTGTGTGTGTGTGTGTGTGTGTGTGTGTGTGTGTGTGTGTGTGTGTGTGTGTTGTAGGCGTAGGTTGCCTTTGGTCAGTGCACCAGCTGCCCACACACAAACTGTTTTACTCAGTCTATTTTCCTGAATGTTCTTTGCAGACACCCTCGTGCTGTTCTTTATCACGTTAAGCATGATCTCAGTCGTGATAATGAATTTCAGTCATTTACACCTGATTAGATAACAAGTGAGACAAAGAACCATGTACACCTGCAACCGCTTGCACCAACTGAAAATTCGATCACAGGCTAAGTTGAACCTACTAAGCCACTACATTTAAGTTTACAAACTCAGTGGTTGCATCAAGTGTGTGCTGCAATTTAGCCATACGTTACAAGTTAAAATCTAAACCTACTTCTTGGTAGCTGCAACGATTCATCAAACTGAGATATTGCCAGGGTAGAATACACCCTGAAATATTTCCAAAGTTTACTATAAATGTAATATTACACTGTTGTTCATCATGTTCAAACGCAGATTAAGTTTGCAGGCGTTAGGTACTATTCATGATTTATGATTTGTTACTAAAACGCTTTTAAATTTGTTGCATGAGACCTCGAGCTGCAGAACCGAACAAGCACATACCTGTATAAAGCACAAATACAAGCAATAGATAAATTGAGTCATCACTTTATTGTTAAGAAGAAACTGTCATGATTGTGTTCATTTATCTAATTTATCAAATATAAAGTAAAAAAAAAAAAAAGAACATTAAATTGCTTTTCTTTTTATTGACTCATCTCAATCATGGACACAGTATTTAATGGAGATGTCAAATATTTTATTGATTGGCAGTTGATGAAACTCAAAGTTGTACAACAAAGTTATGACTTCTGCACCTAAAATTCAACAGCATGCTGGTTTTAAACTAACTGCTCTCACCGTGTTCCTTTAAACCAACTTTACTCTCCGAATTACTGTACAATCAACTTTTCCTTCAGCTGGTTCACGAGTTTTAAAAACATCTACCCTTGAGAATTCAGTTAATCTATACGTATAACGTCAAAGACAACATGGCGCCACCTTAACATGCAAAATATAACTAACCTAATATCTATTGGGGGGGTTAGTGGTGGCCTGGAGCGTATCCCAGGAGACTTAGGGCACGGGATGGGGTACACCCTAGACAGGGTGCCAATCCATTGCAGGACATGCAAACACAGAACCTCACATGCTGATTCACACACTATGGGCAATTCGGAAACACCAATTAGCCTAAGCTGCATGTCTTTGGATTGTGGGAGGAAACCTGAGACGCCCACCAAGCATGAGGAGGACATGCATCGGGAATCAAACCCACAACCTGGAGGTGCAAGGTGACAGTGCTAACACTAAGCCACCATGCTAATATAAAAATATAAACATTTTAAATGAAATGGTATGTGTGCACAGAGTTTGCATGTTGGTGGGTTTCCTCCAGGTACTCCGGTTTCCTCCCACAGTCCAAAAAAATGCAGATAACTGTCACTTTCATAGTGTTTAAATGTGTGTTCTGTACACTGGAATGGATTGGCACCCCATCCAATGTGTGCCCTGCCTCGTGCCCCAAGTCCCCTGGGATATGCTCCAGGATTCCTGTGACCCTGTACAAGATAAGTGGTACAGAAAATGAGTGTGTGTGTGTGTGTGTGTGTGTGTGCGAGAGAGAGAGAGAGAGAGAGAGAGAGAAAGAGAGATGAATCTGATCAAACGTCACTTACTAAATAGTTTCAAAATAAAATTGTTCTATCATTACAACAATCATTAATATTAAAAGCCTAATTATCACAACCGGATCATAGGCCCCCAACCTCCAGTAGCTTTACAGAGTACTTCATAATGACAGTAAAACTACAAAACTTTACTTTCCTATCTTTTATCCAGACATTTAAACGAGCAATTATTAATAGCACTAGATGATTCCGTTGTGTTTTGCTGCAGAGTTACATGTCCCGAATATACAGTAAGTCAAATTAATAGCTACACTAACAAGTCTACTTAAGTGAAGTGTATGCAAATTAACGACAGCCTGAACAGTAGTTATTTTTTTAATACAAATTGTATTTTTTCTCCTAAAAAAAAAAAAAACACAGTTGAGCAATCACATTAATAAATAACAAAGCAAGTAATGTTAAGGGCTACATTATTTTTTATTTCGCTAAATTTCCCTAAAGAGCTTCAGCATCCATAATCAGCTCTTTTAAGTGTGAGTTGATTAAAGTAAAAATGAGTTGTTGTGTCCTCAGGGATGTCTTATGATCTCTCTCACTCTCTCTCTCTCTCTCTCTCTCTCTCTCTCTCTCTCTCCTGCCAAGAAAACTCTTGTACACACCCACAGGTAAATTCATCCAGAAAATTAATAATCATTTTCCAAGACCATAACATGATAAATCATTATGCTTTGGACAGCTAATAATGGTGGAAAAGACCAGGCACTATAATTAAAATACTTATGATGCATATCATCAAAATTTTAATCCCCCATTTCTGTGTTTAATTTAATCCAGATTGTTGGCCATTAGTGACTTTTCCACTTGACTTGCATGCGTTTCAATCAGCAAAATTATTGCTCACTTTAAAGCAATGATTTATTTCGCCAAAATAAACCAAATGAAAGAAGCTTTTTTTTCCCTCCCTTTTTCTTTTAGACAGTTGTGGAAAACTTAGGAACACAAAGAGAGAAGACGAAACAGCAAAGAATAATCATTGCTAAAGTTTGTATGTGCATATTCATGTTTACGTAGTCCCACTATAATCCTTAATAAATAGACCAGTGCACTAAGTTGTGATTATATTTTATCATGGCCACTTACATGATATTATTTTGAATGATACTATCTTTGCAGGGCATTAATATGAGCATGTAAATGGCGAAAACATGCCTACAGGAATTATTCCTTATTGTAGTAACTTTACTAGAGGACCTAGAAAAATGACATTTTTCTCTTGTGATTATATATATATATATATATATATGTTAAGTCCACCTCAGACTTATTAGCACATACTAATTTAAAAGGTAATTCTCTCAGAAACTCACTCACATTGTACTGCATATACCGCTTTATCTTGTATTCAGGGTCTATCCCAGGAGACTTAGGGCAAGAGGCAGGGTATACCCAATCCAACATAGGGCACGCACATACTGTATACATACACATTGATTCACACACTTTGGGAAATTTGGAAACATGTCTTTGGACTGTTGAAGGAAACCAGAGCACGAGAATGAAACCCACCAAGGAGAACATGCAAACTCCACAGGAAGAACATGCAAACTCCATGCACACAGAGCAATCATTATTAAACAAAATCAATAACATGAAGTAATAAATTGATCATATGGGTACACTTTAAACATTTCTTCCAGGGTCCAGGTTCGATTCCCGGCCAGGCTCGATTCCCGTCTCTGTGTGGAGTTTGCATGTTCTCCCCGTGCTTGGTGAATTTCCTCCGGGTACTATGGTTTCCTCCCACAGTCCAAAGACATGTAGATTGGGCTAATTGGCATTCCCAAATTGCCCGTAGTGTGTGAATGAGTGTGTGTGTATGTGTGTGTGCCCTGCGATGGATTGGCACCCTGTCCAGGATGTACCCCACTCGTAGAAGATGAGTGAGTGAGTGAGTGAGTGAACTTAGGCTCTTATTTTACTTTAGCTGATCTCAAACTTACATTGTTTAGAGACAAACTAATTTTAAGGATTTATGAGGTGTTTTTTTTTGTATATTTTGTCTATATTAATCTACTAGGATCCAAGACTTTCATGGAACAAAAAAAAATATAACAACATAGAAAAGATGGATCTAAAAAGTGATTTTTTTGTACTCTTTATTACACAGTACTCCTGACGACAGACAGACCATGGGATAAAAGTGATCGTTCCTATTGTGATTGAAGATGATGACTCCCCTACCTCTTTGACCAGTGTCATAAACTTTGCTGTTGTGTTGGAGGAAAAGATTGTTTGCAAGATGATCCAGATCTGCAATCTGCTGTTGCTTAACAATTTGGCCTTTGATCTGTTTGCCTTGGATTTTCAGTAACAAAGAGATCTGAAGTACACTTTTGAGGTGATTAAAAAGGTATTCATGGAACTGGGTACTCACTGCTCTGCAAGGGTACAGACCCTTAAAAGGGCGGTTCAAGTCTGGGGCTGTTAAAACTGGCATGTTCTGAAGAGCTGTTCTCAGATCCTCGAAGGCTGACTGGCACTCGGAGGTCCACTCCCACTTGGCTCCTTTCTTCTTCAGAGCGTGTTAAATAGCAGCATGCTCTGAGAAGTGGTGGATGAAACGATGGTACTAACCAGCCAGACCTAGTAAGCTCTGTAGCTCCTTCAGGTTGCAGGGAACGGGGTAGGATTGTATATCTGCTACCTCGTCATCTTCTGTTTTTATGCCTTCGGCAGATATGATACAGTATGTCCTAGAAAAGAGAGAGATGCCTGACAGAGGTTGCATATTCTCAGGTTGAGTGTGAGACCGGCAGCTTCAAGGAGTGCAAATATTTGCTGGAGATGATTGAGGTCAGAAGTGGTGTCCTTTGAGTAAACAACAATGTCGTCGATGTAAACAAAACAGTATTCGGACTGTAGTCAAGTAGGCTTTTATTGTTATTTATTGTTATTTTATTGTTATTCCAACCATATACAGTAGGTGGACAAGCGGTATTCAACTTTTACCGTCGCGGCGCATGGCGACAGCATTTGGGTTTGTGCATTTGCTGGCTTTTACTTTTGAGTGAGGCTATATAACTATAGACTGAGACCTCAGGCCTTACTTTGTTCTCTCCAGGATTAATGAGCCGCAGCTCGTCTAGAGCCGCACGTAGTTGCAGATAAAATCAAGTGAAACATT
>JAQMYJ010000037.1:13008475-13047771 GCA_030014305.1 Clarias laeviceps
ACCCCGCCAGCCCCAAACAAGAACCCCAACCCCCCCCCCCCCCCCTCGCTTCCCCTGAATGTATTCTCTCAGGACAGGATGGGAACAGCACAAGCCAACAGGTCAACAAGGAGAAGGCCTCTGAGATGTTGAGTAATTTCCATAAAGTCGAGAGCAGGCCCTTGCACTGAGTGGCTGTCCGTCCACCTCCAAACAGCAGCACAATCACAAGCTTAACAAACTCATTTTCTCCCTGATCATGAGAGCAGCACAGAAGCTCACCACTCAGGTTTACAAGAATCCACTGAGGCCTGATTACGTATTGTTCTTCAGTCACTGCCTTCATCCTGATTGCAGCTTTATACAATTGCTAATACGGGTTTCTTCTCAGCTTTAAGGCCTCATTGTGAAGAAAAGTTGAAACTGACCTGAGGTTAGACCACCTATTTGGGGGTCTAAAGACTTAGTGGTGCAATTAGAAAAAATATTCCATGACTATATGCACTGTGAGAATTGTAGTATTATAATGTTAGAATGTTAGCTTGAACATTACAAATTGAATAAAGTTTTTTTTTTTCCCTTCACATGCTGGTTTTTTTTATTTCACGTTGAGGCTATAATGCAGTAAGGAAAAAGAAAAATTGCACAAAGGATGGTTATTATGATGGAGGCTCACAACACTTAAGAGACAGCATGTATGTCAGGTCCTGAAGCACTGAAAGATGCCGCATTGATTTGGTACAGAAACATCCTTGAGATCTGGTCCATATAAATAGACCATTATGCCAATGAGTGGAGAGTTTCATTAAAAGACCATGCACAATGTCTTTTAACATTCTCTAAGAAAAAAAATGTCTCTGTTCAGGCAAATGGTGAGCCCTTTCCCTTTCAAAGATCAGTGTTTTTTTCCTTGTTTTTTTTCCTGGAAAATATTATGGTGCTATTAAAGTCCCAGACAGAATGACAAGGTAATTTGCTTAATTCTGGTGTTACAGAAATGTGATCCAAAAATTCCACGGAAAGACCTTTTTGTCTCTTTTATTTCCATAAAACCTTGACGCATTCCAAAAGCAACATCCACCGGCATTCAAAAGCACTATTCATGTGTTGGAAATCAGAGCCTTAAACTGAATTCCATCAATGTAAACATCAGTCAGTTGATACAGGCCCAATCTATTAGTCTATTCAGTCTGTTCCACTCCGTGAATAAGTGTCGTGAGCCTAAGTGAAGGTTAATGGAAGAAGGTGAGCATATTTCTTGTAGTTTTAGTCATCTTAGCAAAGCTAAGACAGTTTCGCTGTTAGTGTCCTCGCGTACTTCCATCTGTTTCTGAAGATGGAAATAGATTACAGTGAGGGTGTGTTTGTGTGTGGTGGAGGATGGAAGTCTTTCTTCTGTTCTTTGTGCAAGTCTGGCTTGTTTTACAATCACTGAGCGATCCTGACAAGTGAATGTGAAGTTGATGCCAACTATTAAAACAACTTTTCATTAGACCTGCCCTTGCTAGAATTAATCAGCAGTGGGCCATGGGCTGAGAACGCCTCTGTTAAAGGCAGGGACATCAAACAGAGATGCCGTCCTGATGCCTGCGCCTTTGGGGAACATGTTTACCCTCTCCAAGGCATTCAAAATGTCAAACTTATTTATTCGAACATCAAGAGGGCTCTGCGGCCTTCCCTTTTTTTTTTTTTTATTTGTCAGCACGGCGAGTCACTGAAGCGTTATTCAAAGACAGAAAGGGGGAAAAAAGAAGGCATTCCAGATAAATCCCCTTTTCTTTCCATTTCTCTGTGGGGAGAAACCACCCTGACCACTTCAGAGGTCGCATAATGCCCTGTAGGAGGAGAGAGTGCTCCTAAAAGGCTCAGAAATACCAGCCCAAACCCTGACCACACAATAGCACCGTCTGAGTTCCTTCAACACTCAGTCACTAACCATAGCACATTTCTCGCAAGTCCATCTTCTGTAGTCTACCTCCTGCTAGAACTTCACCGACACATTAGAGTGGCCATGATTGTGACTTCTTGACTTTCTATTAAAGCCCCATGGCTATAACATGTGTGGAGTGGATGGAGGAAGCTGGCTCTCTTGGCTCAGGTTGTGAATTCATTCTTCGGCACACACTTTTGCTGATTTTGTTTTCTACATTAATCAAGAGTTGACAACCAAATCCAGCTCAGATATATAAACCCCATTTCATTTAAAGAGAACCATTCAGGCTCCTTGAATGTTTCCTGTTTCCACATTTCGTAGTGTTACCATAGTAGTTGTAGTGTTCGTTTTTTTTCTCTCTCTCTCTTAAGCGATTGGCTATTAAAAACAAATAAATACAACAATCTTCGAGCATCCCACACAGGACAAACAAACCATTATATTAACCGGTATGACCACAACTCTGCTAAATCTATCTAAGTCAAGGACTGGATGAGGATGGCAATAAAGGGTTCATGAGTAACTCTGAAGATGTTGGGGAGATCGAAAGTTTAGGTAGAAGAAACTAGTCACAGGACAGCTATAACTGGGCTTTATGGAGGAATGGTGAGAACATAGCCATTATTGAAATAAAAAGCCATATATGAAATCCCACTGAATACTCTGCGAAAAGGTCTGGTGTGATGAGACCAAAATAGAATTTTTATTCTTGGATGAGAGCAAAACATTTGGTGGAAAATATGTTCATCACCCTGAGAGCACCAGCATGGTGGTGGTAACATCGCATTGTGGGGATATTTTCCATCAGCAGAAAGTGGATGATTGGAGGTTGTGGGCAACATGGATAGAGCCAAACACAGGTCAGTACTAGAAAAAAAAATGTTCCAGTCTGCAAGAAACTTAAACCTGAGATGGAATTTCACCTTCCCACAGGAAATTGACCCTATGTGTACTGCCATAATCATGCTGGAGTGGGTCAAAGCTGAGAACCTGAAAGTGTTAGAATAAACCAGTCAAAGCCATGTGCCCCAATTTGTACTGTGATAGAGCTTGAGTGTGTGTGGAGAGAATGGACACAAACATCAGAATTTAGATGTGCAGCAGTAATCGAGTCATTTCCCAAAAGACTTGCCAAATGGTCATTATACCAAGTATCAAGACTACTACTAGATGACTACTTACGTAACCATTACATTTCTGTTTTATAAACTACACTTTGGTTATTATGACCAAATCTTTTGTACCAAAAATCTTTCGCACTCAAATGTTGAATGGTGTATTATTATTATTATTATTATTATTATAAATAAATAAATAAATAAAAGTCCAATTTCAGGCTGTAATACCACAAAAAGCTTAAAAGGGGCAAATACTTATGCAAAGCAGGGTATAACTGAGGCTAAAGGGACATTCATGAAGTTAGCATCCTGCTCTAGGCTTGGCACATGGAGCAAATGGCAAGCACAGGAAAGAGAACATGCAGAACCAAAACAACAGGCCATATGTCTCAACATATGCAAGAGGAGCAGCAGGAAGGATGAAGAAGAAGAGGAAGGGGACAAATTGGTAAAGAGAGACAGAGAGCTCCAGAGTAATTAAATAAATTAATGAAAAAGGAAGCGCAATACATGAAAGGGAGAGGTATAAGTGAAATAAATGAAGCATGCAAAAGTGAAAAAGAAGAGAGGTGTAGGTGTGATACACTTTCCCCCATCCTGCCACAGGCCCAGGCTCCTAGCCAGCAACTCAACAAACTCTGCATCATGATTTATTCGTCTGCTGAGTGTCGCAAGGCAGTCGGAGTTTGTCACGTTAGGATCCTAATTAAAACTGTTAATCACAGATTCGTGTTTGTTCAGCGCCGCATGTGAAATGAAAAATGCGACCGAATTATTCACTAATGCTTCCTTTTAGACAGGTAAGCCCGCACACCCCGGAGCATCAATATGCGCAGCGAGTCTGCAAAGTTTTCTAGCTGAGCTTATGAACACCTTGGGGCTCGGCTTTGGCACTTTTCTTCCTCTGCTCTTTTACGTGCACATCTGCAGAGCTTAAATGACTTCCAACCAAGAGGCCTAATTTGGTTTCTCATTTCATATGTCATTAAAGATGGGTCCTGTGTGATATGAGGGAATGTTTTGTTGAACCTACAAAAATGGCACCATTAAATTTTTTTTTCAAATAATTAAAAAATTATAACGAAATTTTGAAAATGCCAGCTGGAAAATAACCAACATCTTACAGTTCGTAGGACAAAGCTTAGGTGAGTATATACAGGGGTGGACAAAATAGTATCCTGGGTGTCCAGAACAAGCAGATTTAAGGTCTATTTGTTTTTTATTTGTAGTTGTCCAACAAACAGGGAGTAATAATAATAATAATAATAATAATAATAATAATAATAATAATAATAATAAAACAATCCCACTTTCTACCGACTTTTATAAAATATTTTATAGTCAACTTTTAACACCACCATGATAAAACTATAATTTATAACTACTAGTGTCTTCTGTGCTGCACACATTTTAATGGATAATGGATACAACTAACGGATTTCTTATATGTCCACTCCTGATGTATGTATGTGCTTGTATATCAAAGCACTTATATATTAAAGCGAATTTCTTCATAAGAAATAATAAAAACTCTGATGATTAATTTCACGAATCAAAAATATTCATAGAAAAATAATTTATACAAAACATGAAGTAAAAATAAATCTAATTAACCTGCACTTTTGAAAAGAATTATGACGAGAGAGGAGAGGAGGAGGGGGGCTACTGAGTAGGACAACTTTCACACACACACACACACACACACACACACACACTAACAGAATCATTGCTCTGTCGTCAAACCTCTTTAACAAGGAACCTCTCTAATGACACTTGCTTCTGCCTTATTTTGAGGATTTTGGGAAATATGACATTGCATTGTCGCTAAACAGATTCATCTCTCGCACTCCTACTGCTATTTTTTTTTATATTTATTTTACGGGGATTTTGTTGCAGTACAGTTACTTGTTGCAGAACAGTCACTACGCTTAGACACAAAATAAAAAAAATGCTTTACCCACGTGCACACATGTGGTCACAATATTTTAGTAAACAGTACATGCACACACAGATATTGACTTTACGAGTGACGCACGCGCACAGAGACTGAGCATGGAAGACGATTACCCACAATCCTGCAGCGCGAAAGAGAGAAGAATCATTGGCTCAGTTGTGATCACGTGATGCTTGGCAGACAGAGCGCATGTGTACTACTCATACATTCCACTGTATGTACGTATATACAGTATGTTTTTGACAAAAGTAAAGTGCTTCAGAAACTGTAGGAGAAGCCTTTCAATCCAACGTCATGAGCCTGCATGAGCCAAAACTTTAATAGAATTCTTCCCTCATTGTCTCTTATCTTTTTTTAACACACTTTACAGTATGAGAACACTGTGCAACAAGTGGTCAAATACCAGACAGAAGATTTCTGAACAAGAGACGTGGACATTAGCATATCATGCCACACAATAGAGAAACAAAAATGTTTTAAATGTGTTTTGATGAGCACATTGTAAACACAAAGGTTCCAATCATGGATCAATTTCTCATTTCAAGAAGCTCTCTAATAGGTCAGGGTGGCATTCTCAGCATCCAGCCAAGTGACACAGAAGAGAAGAGGATGAGAAAGGGAAAGATAGAGAAGCACTTGGAAAATACAAATGGCTCTACACTTTCCTGCTGTGAGGGAATGAGGGACTCAGCGGGCAGTCGATCGCCACGCTGCTGCATGGCTGTTTGATGCAGCTGACCAATAACTCTGGAGGAATAGCATAAAGACATTCGACTGGGCAAGCTTTGAATAGGTTGAGGGGGATTCTGATTGGCATTTGGAGTCCCATCATGTTGTCACCCTCATTCTTTTGTTGTTTTATGTCGGTTTGTTCCTCCGCTGGATGTCTGCATTTATCAAGCTTACAAAAAAAATCTGTATTTTCCACTTAAATTTAGGTTTTCAAATCATTACAGCCAAAGGCCCTTTTGCTAAAACTCCTGCCACCCCTACTCTCTTCTCCCTTCATCCTCTCCTGAAATCCACACTCTCAGAGCAACACACTAATTTCATCCAGTTATGTACACAGAGAACACTAAACAGCTCACTACTTGAACCAGGCCACTGGGACAGAGTTACGGTTCTCATTTCCCACATAATTTACACAATAGGTTACTGGTCTCACAACATAAGCAACACTTCAGTCCAGGAGAGGAAGAAAAATAGCCTATCTATTTCCATTTCTAGATCTTTATTATTTTTTTTAATTGCCAAGCGGTATAGAAGATAAATGAAAATGAATAAATATATATTATAATGCAACTTGTGCAACATTGGAAAATAAGAAATAAGCAGAGTAAAGGTGGGTGCTGTTGATTTGAGCCTGAAATGAGCATGTGTGATGAAATAAAAGGCAACCATGGCTTTAAAGTTGGAGCAGGTGCGTGTAAGACCCTGACATGCTTCATTTGTCTGCCTAATTATTTCAAGACTGGACCTAGAGTTTCACCTACAACCAGCGCTAATGAGCAACTAATTCATCCTGGTTAATGTACAAGTGTCTGTCTCTCAAACGAACCCTGTCTTGTCAGCGGGTCAGTAATTGGCCGGGTTACCAGCGTTCTGTAATGGCCTTGCTGACCTTGATCTGACAGAGCTGCATTCCTGATGGTTGTCGAGTTCTTTGTTCAGTACTAACAGGAGCATGCTAATGGAGGAGGATAAATCAAAACACACTCTTTTCCAAGAGGAAGCTTTTCAGGTGGCATGAAGTCAGAATTTCTGTCCCTGTGTAAGAGACATTTACGGCTGGAAATGTCAACTCAAGGAGTTGCAGTGTCTATTTGATTCATCTAAACATTGATTAATGGGCTCATGAGTTAAAGATGAGTATAAATAAAATAATAATAATAATAATAATAATAATAATAATCAGTGCAGTCAGTCAATTACATTATAAAATGGATCCTTTACTGTCTATTTTTTACTGTATACTGATTGTTTTGATATACAATTATTGTATCTTTCTAAAAAATAGTGGTACAGTATTTAGATTTTGTAATCCTTTTGTAATGTTTGCATAATGCGCTGCATAGAATGATCTCCCCAAGGGTCAAGCCAAGATAAACAGACAGGGTGCTATATATCTAAGCAATATCACATGCAAAGGAGTGCTGTTGTACTGAATATTAGCATGTCTGTATCACAACACATATTCAGCACAACAGCATGACCTCAAGTGTGATAGTACTTTATACAACAGCTTGGCAAACACCATTTATTATCAACAGATTAGGATTTGTGTGTTTATTTAACCAATTCTTTCACTCAACACGCATCCTTCTGTGCCTGCTGGAACAAGCATTGAGTTAGCAACCAACAGATGAGATTGGCAGGAGTGAAAGTAGCTTTAAATTCTTACTGATACTGTGTAGCCAAAAAATGAGGAGAATAAATCATGGACAGTCCTGAGAAACTTGATACTTTATATTTTCAAATGATTGGGATTCAGTCTTGTATTAGAAGCTACTTAGCTTTGTAGCTCACATTATCTATAACCCGAATAACACGGAGAGTTCTGAGGCAATTGGTACAGTAATTGTTTAAGATGACTTACTATTATCAGATGTGTTTTCATGCTGAAAGTGCTTCCGTGACTGGTTTTGAATGTGGCTTTTGGCAGGCAGCGGCTCTCTGCTCAGTACTGCAAACTACTTTGACCCATGCTTGAGACTGACCGTTATTATACTGTAACTAGTGATTATTAGAACACTTGAGACATGGAGTGATGCATACTGCATAGTTAAACATCCCAGTGCTGTTATGCTCTATATCACCACTCATGGAATGCCTCTCATCCAATCAGATTTTGTTAGTCTTTTTCTTGAGCGTGTAGGAGGGATAATGTTTTCCCCCTCTCTTTTCTTCTGTTTGGGAACCTACATGTGTGCCAGGTCATTAATTTATAACCTTATAACCACTTATTAACAACTGAACGGTATCTCAGCCAACATCATTTTCTGTTATATTCGTTCTGGTTATTCATCTGGTTTGTATATGTAGATTTAAACAACCCTTATTCTTACCACCGACACTAGTTTTAATTTGACATTTCAGACTGGGAATCTTCAGCACTTTGCTCTTTAGAATATTATTCCACAATTTGACAGTTCTTATCAGTGAACCCAGCATGCGTTTGAGTGGTGTAATGTTTCTAATTAGCTTTTTTCCGCATTCAGTACATAAAAGAACTAAATAAAATGCTGTCATACAAATATTTAAAACACATTTTACATTATGGTTCCTAATAATTGAAGTTTTTCTATTAAGCATATTAATGTATACTGTATTAGCCTTTCATTTTTGTAACACTATTCAAGTATCTACAGTAGAGGCACCTTAGTTTACAAATATTACATAAATAGCTTGCTAGTGAGCACAACTGGGTTATTGGTGACATAGTTAGTCCATGTTACTCATGCAATAGTTAAAGCTCTACAGTCTTTTGACAAAAAAAAGAGAAACATTTTGTTTTGGGATTTTCTTTTTGACTGTTTAAGACACAATATATCACCAAAGAAAGTGGGTCAGTTGATGTGTATCTGCATACTGTATATAAGCAATATTAGATCTTAGTCTTTTATTTAGCATTTAATTGAATGCAAGAATCATATTGTTAGTTACTGTGGGCTCTATGTATTCCTATACAGTAGTAACAGAGTGGGAGAAGTAGACAAATAACAACCACAAGCTGTGTATCTCAATGGGTGATCATAATAAAATGGCTGGTGTAAGATTTGGCAGAGGACGTACATTAATTGAACTAAAATATTCACAGGGCCAAATAATAACCTTGAGCTCTAATTTAGGATCCTGTCTACTTTACGAGGATTGCTCTTGAGTTCAATTACTTTATTCTGATTGGCTTTGAGAAGAGAGGTGTACTTGAGTTAGTGCATGTTTGAGATGTTTAATTTGCTCATTGGTTATATTTTACTTTTCACTATATGGTATGCTTGTGCATACTGTATGTATAATTACAGTAAGCATGAACTGGATAACATAAAAAACACATAATTAAACAATTTGACTTGGTTTATTAGGTGTTTTGCTGCTACCATGCTGCTTATGATCATGCTTATAATTCTTTGTGTTATGTTGTTAAGAATTTGGTTTTATTTTAATGTACAGTAGAATAAAAAAAACATGTGTCTATGACCATATGCAGCATGTTTTAATTGTTGCTACAGGAGATTATTTTATTATATTTGGCAACTTATTATTTATGTCGACTTATAATTTGATAAAGGATGAAACATGACAAGGAATATTATTATAGGAAAATAATCCATACTAAGATGATGTGATATGACCCGGTGTATACCAGAGATATTGTTTACATCCTAAAGTGGATTATGACAGGCCTCAAAGTAGTTTATTCATTTTAAACCACACAAAGTAGCTAATGATTACAAATATCAGTTTATCAATAAAATAAAGTCATGATTTTAACTGTGTATAGTATAGTGTAAAGTTATGGAACATCCAGCAGACACGTTCCTGTTTACACGTTCATTCAGCAAAACACCACTTGCACATTACAGGAACTTGGTGAGGGGTTATTGCAACATCTCCTGTATAGTTCTGACCTTGCTCCAAGATATTTCTACATGTGTGGGCCATTAAAGGAGTTCCTGGGAGGCCAGCGTTTCAGACGTAAAGCAGGGAGTCAGATCAAGGCTCCAGCATACTGAGATAACTTTTTAGCTTGATGCTATCTAAGCACTAGTGAAACTTTATAAAGGATTATAAAGAGGGATTATAAAAAGAAATAGGTTTTAGAGGTAGTTTTTACTCTCATAATTGTGTTCTTTTATTCTTTACAATTAAAAGTCCCATTTGACTTGAACGATCCTTGTCTTTCAAAAATATTTTTAAAATTATTTATTATGTCATATCAATATTTCATATAATCGGCCATAAAACCACCTGTGAATTAGGTGTTATAGTAAAAATGCCATTATTTTTGAATGACTAATACTGGACAGAGGAAGAGGGCTGGGCCGTTCTCATGACAGACCATGGTGGAACAAGGTAACTCCATCAGAACGGCAAAAGTTGGTAGTCCATGAAGTCCGGCGGCAAAAGGAGGCAGAGGAGGTGTCACAAACCAAACAGGGACAATGGACAAACTGGGGTGGCACTGAAAAAAGGAAGATCAGCTGGAAGGACATGGAAGCAAATAGAAGCAAACAGAATCAACTTCTAATCAGAGCTGCATATGATGTCCTTCCTTCACCCAAGAATCTCCCTCAATGAAGGGGTGAAGATCCCGCATGCATTAGCCAACGATAGCCACCGCTATCGAGGCTAGAAGAACAGCCACAAATGCCACTCCCCCTAGAACATTATATGAAGCCCAGACAATATCATTTGTCCATGAAGAGGAACAAAGACAACAAACCCCCCCTTCACTGACCAGGTTTGGATTTGGGGAAGCAGCATGAGACTGGGAAAAGAATGGGTTTTCCATACCATTCTTCATTCAGCTTTCCATACAATCAGAAATAGTCACCTCAACCTTAGGACCAGACCTGTTACTAGGGTCCAAATCTCCATGCACCATCTATTTCATAGAGCTGACAGTACTATGGGAGAACGCCATACAATGAGAGAAAGAGGCTGAGCAGAAGTTCGAGACAGGACAACAGGGCTGGAGAGCAACAGTCTACCCCCGGTGGAGGTTTGCTGCTGGGGCTTTATCGCAACATCCACTATTAGGCTCCTCAAAGAAATGGGGATCCGTGGCCAAGCTCTGTGCCACACCGTGAGAGGCGCTAAGCGCTGGAGTCAATGGCTGTGGATTAGGAGGAAAGATCGTAACTGGGCCCCAAGACATTAGAGACACACACCCATTTGATCAGACTGGCTGGGCCTGGCTTAGTAGAGGGCGTATTGTGAGTAAAAGGCTGAAACCTATGATGATGCTTTGGAACACAATTGACGATATGCCGGTGGCCTGGCATAACACCATCATCATTCCTGTATGGAGGAACCTTAAAAGGACTAGTACCATCTTGTACTATAATTAAAAAAAATAAATACAGTAATATAATCCTACTGTAAGAGCTGCTGTAATAGGAAATGAATCAACACCTTTTGATCAATCCTCTTAGAGAACTAAACTGTGCTGCGATATAATTTGTGATAGCATATTCAAGTCTTTATTGAATATTTTATGTTTAGCATGAGTAGGTTTCAGTTCAGAGTTTTGGAACAGCTGTTGATTTCTTAATTTCTTGCTAACTCCTTAAAGTTTTTCCCCTAATCAGCTGTTGCTTGCCTTGCCAGCGCTTAGCTCTGCAAACTGACCTTTAATTCTACTCACATTGTATACAAATGATTTCAGTCTGCTACACACACACACACACACACACACACACACACACAGAAAGATACTCAGGCTTGATTGTTGGCCTTCCACACTCCAGCATTATCTCCTCTCCTCCTCTCTAATGACTTCCCGGCGAGCGAGAGAGGCCGCTCTAGAGTTAGCATTAGACACAAGGTTATCTGGGCATTACACTCGCCGTAACATGCAATTAGCTCGCCCCCTCCATTCCCATTACACAATTATTCATTAATGTCAATTTAATTTTATGCATTGTTCTACATGACCGAAGGCTGATTACGGGGCCCCTGCACTCCAATATCCCAAGTTAACTCGCTCACTCGCCGCGCCACTAATTGCAATTTAGCCCCAGACAGCAGCTCTGGCCTTAATGGAGGAACTGATTCCCAGACAGGTAACGATTGGCAAGACAAAGTGCCTTCCTAGCTGAATGGAAAACAAATGCCCCGCACTGCTAAGCTGTTTTCTTTGCGATAGCACATGAGGCACAGCCTTTGTATTCAGACAGGAAGGACAAGTGGTAATACACTCCGTGTTTCTGCTTGTTTGATATCCTATTCGTCTCCCCATTCCCTCCGTCTTCCCTATAATAGGGAGATTGCAATATGACTCAAAATGGGAAAGTCGGCACTGAGTTATTATTGTAATCAGGAAAGGGCATATTGCTGCGTGTCAACCACTTAGAGCCATAAATAAAGCAGTTGGTATTGTATGGAAGTGTCTGCATGTTCCGGAGTGATTGTGTGTATCCACTGGTAGCTTGAAATGAGAAAATGTAGGCTGTAATATTACAAAATCAGATTCTCATAGTGTGCTTGGGGCTGAACTATATGGACTTTTTGTGTTGGATATCACCTCTCCAGTACAATGTGCTGGAAACACACCAAAAATTATGCTGATTGATTAACTTTAGGTCCCAATTAAAAAAAAAAAAAAAAGAAAGAAGAAGTGCAATGCCTCTCATGATATTTAGTGGGGATATCAATAAAACAAGGCCTTAATAAGAGATTTAATGCAGTTTATCTATGGTTGTGTCAGTGCTTGGAATCTCAGATGTCATGCATCTGCATAATCATATTAAATTCCACCACATAATTAAGCTGAGTGGCAAACTACAATCTCTATTTGGAATGGAGAGCAGAAAATATCAGCACATCCCCATGAAGCTTGATGAAAAGTAGATCAAACAGCATGATCCTTTGTGCGCCTGTGGTCCGGTGGCGTTGTGACAGTCCTGCTCTCTGTTCTCGTTTTGATTTATCTGACTAATTCAGTCTACAAGAGAGCTCCAACTGACATAAACAACACTCTCTTTCATACACCAGAGAGAGTTTCACCTGCCATAATGAACTAAAGCAGAGCATATCAAGCAACTGCGGAGTTGCCTTAGGTGTGGCATGCAGATAAAGGTAAATCTTATCAGTTACAGACAGATGCTCTCTTTTTTTCCTGCCTCTCTCTGTCTTACTCACTCTCTTTGAAAAAAAAATGGTGTTGTTAACCTTCCTTTTCTCTGCAGCTGATGGTAATCAGACGCTGCCATCTTTGTTGTTATTAAAGCATTAAAACAATCCTTAACCCCTTCCCTTTTTTCCATCTTTCCTCCTCTTCCACGGTTTCACTCATCTCCACACTCGTACCTGCACTGGAAGGCGAGAAGGGTGTGTCATGCTGATAATGAAATCTTGTTTCTAGAGCGGGAAATCGTTTCACACCATTCGGTTGCGCCAAGTTAGGAACTACCTCATGGTGAAAACTGATGATCTAAAGGAGCTGTTCCATGTTCCACATTCACGCACACACATGCACGAGAACACGCATACACACCTGGGGGAGAGGATGTGTGTGCATAAATATATAAACTGCATAAATTATATATTTATAAAGACCCAGCCAGACCTGTTTTTCATGAGTTAAGACGAAACAGCAAATTAAGGCACAAAGTGCTGCACGTCAATGTGTTTACAGAAGAAATGTACAGGATATATGGTTTGGAATATTAGCACATATGTTTCTTATGTAAAACATGGATTATAGCAGTGCCTGTAAAGCAGAAGTACAATAAATAATAAACTACACACACACACACACACACAACAATACTGGAGATTTTAAAACTATGAAATAACATATCACATATCACATTAGGTAATTAAGTAACAACAACAACAGTCAGTTGTTATTTTAAGAAACAAAGGTCAACTGTTCTGGAATAGTTCTGATCTTCCACGAACAGTATTGTCAAGTGCATTTGCAAAACCCATTAAGCACCATGATGAAACTGGCTTTCATGAAGACCTTCTAACACATCTAACTTAAGGCATGAAGCAGTGAGAAACAGGTGCTGACGATAACAAATAATCCGGCCGGTGATTAGTATACTGGCAATGCTGAATGCTGAGTGGTTGGAACAGACAAAAGGGGAAATGAGGTTGCTGCCGAGGTCGTTACAAAAACAACACTTTGTGGCCTGTCACAGTGAAACATTTGTTTCAAACTGTTGTAATTTAATCTACATCATTTTATTCATTTAATGAGAGTCACAGTACTGTATTCGTATATACACTGTACGATGATGTGACTCTTGTTCACAGGAAAACATTTGAATGGTGCAAATGTTATGAAGAAGGTTGTATGTCCATAAATGATGTACTGTAGACAGTTCAATCACGGATCTGGTGTACTGAAAGCCCTTCTACCTTGATGGTATCCAAGCACTAGTGAAACACTGGGATAAGTGCATTAGTGTAGCGAGGGATTATATAAAGAAATAAAGGTAGTTGTTATTCTGCACATTATTTTAGTTTTTTTGTTATTCCTCGTTATTATTTTAGTTTCTTTAAGCCTTTAATACTTTCAAACAAATTTATTTAGTGCTATTTTCTGAATTCTAAACAAATTAATAGCTTAATTTAAAATACCATGACACTCAGTATATAAAGATTCTGTAAATGCATTGTGCAAATTCACACTTCCATATCCGACCCTTTTATGCTTCCACATGAAAGTAAAAACCTCCCACTTACAAGGCTTTTTTGATGCGTCCTGTGGGATCTCACACCCGATGCACACAACTCTAGCCTCAAGCAGATGCCCTCTGAACTTTCCTGGAAAGCTTTTAAAAAAAAAAAAGTACACATCTCATATTTAAAATACATTATCTGTTTATTCAGTTATGTGCCTACTGTATAATTCGTGCCAGACCTGGAGTATAACACGTGATTTTTGTATGAAAGAGAACATACCATGTACTATTCCCATGTACAGAAAGACTAATAAGGTCTTAATCCATTTGAGAGATTTCATGTACAAAAGACGACGTCTGGAAATAGAAAGTGTGATTCATTTGCCCTCTTTGTTGTAGGGTGAATAAGAATGATTTTTCCCCTCTCTGAAACAGACCTTTTGTACACAGTGGGACAGTAATTATTGTCCATTTTTTAAATGACGGATAATCAAGGCCTCAGAAGAAAAACAGATAATAAGTAGCAAATATAAAAGGGAGCAGAATGGAGAGAAAAGTAGAATCTTAATTTGGAATAAAAGAAGATTTGATTAGCGTGACCAAAGGTTTACAACATCTTGTTTGAATATAATAGGCCGTAATTACTTTCACATTGAATCAAGTTCACTTCAGAGCAAATTATTTAAATGAGAAGATGAAATGTATCTGGGCTCCAAATGAGTACAGCAGTCGTGCTCTTTCAAGTCTTTCTTTTTTGTCCTCGAGCTTGACTAAATAAGACTCATTTTCAGATTGCATACATTACAATATATCAGCTTTATGCACGCATCTAATCTCAACATTGCAACATTGAAAAAGAAGACTGGGGAAACAAAATTATGTATTTTATTACCAATCAGGAAGAGAGCTTTGTTTTTGTTGTAATGAATACTTAAAAAAATCTAGGGATTCTACCCAAATGGAAACCCAAACAGCAATGTGGCTGTCTTTAAAAACAAAAATTGGAAACTTATGATGTTCTCTGTAGGGAAGCTTTTGGAGATCAGAGCTTTCCACATATTTTTACCCATAGTCATAAAGTTTAGCAAGGACAAAATACCCCAAAACACATAAGCAGTTTGACCTGGTTAAAAGTCTCAGGAGAACAAGCAGTATCCGAAAATAATCCTTGTAGGATATATGCAGGTTAAAAGGATTAAATGGGTGAGAATGATGGCTGTAATCTCTGGCCCACCTAAGACTCAAACTCATAATCAAAAGGATTTAATTGACTTGCATCTGGGTCTTATGAATAATAAAATAAGATGATGAGTATTCAAATCAGAAATGTTGTCTTCAGACAGGGAGCATTATAATAGTAGTGAGGATGTTTCTCACAAGACCATACACTGTGCATCTCAGTATGTGATCAATCCATCATCCTTGATAACCATTGGCCAGCAATTTATATAATATTTCCATTATGAAACTAGACAGACCAGTCTAGTGACAAATAAACTGTTACGGGTACATTTTAAGGAGGCAGAAGCCCAGAAACACAGGCCACCCAGGCAGGAATACACACCGGAGGGGATGCCAGACCATCAAAGTGCACAGTGAACACAAACAAAAACTCTCATTCAAACCTTGTTAGAGTATATTAAACATGAATAAAGAAACCAATATGATTTAGCAATCATTTTACACCACACCTCCTAAATTTATGGAGGAGGGACAAACACAGAAGCCACACCTCCTTCATTCAGACAGACACAGAGGCCACACCTGTTTCATTCTTTCATTCAGACAGTCGGACAAAGAGGCCACACCTCCTTCATTCAGACAGACAGGCCACACACATGTGAACATAGAGACAGACACATAGGCCAAATCTCCTTCATCTAGACAGACACACATAGGCCACACCCCCTGTGATCAGTGAGACAAATACATAATCCACACCGACTTCATTTAGAGACACAGACACAGTGGCCACACCTCCTTCATTTCCATTGATTGACAGAAACTGAGGCCACACCCCTCAATTCAGGCAGACAAACACAAGGGTCAAACCCCCTACATTCAGCAAGACAGAGAGGCCACACTTGCTTCATTCAGCCAGGTAATCAGTAAGGAAAAAAATAAGAGAGGGGAAAAAAGAGGACAAGCACAGAGAAAGAATGAGAGATAACTGTACACAAAAATATTCAACCTAAATTAAAGAGAAGTGGCAATAGAAGTATGAAGTATGAACTATGAACTGGGTCACAGTGTGATTTTAAACTAAAAGTTTGATCCTGGATAAAGTCTTGTACTATGACTATAAAAAGAGGATTGGATTAGACTATTGTGGATTCGACTATTATTAGACTATTATTTTTATATATGACATATACTCTTTCTCTTGATAAATGAACGTGTATACACGTACTACAGAAGATAATCAAAACCTATGCATTTCTCATATTCATTTTAGAAGATCACTGGTATGTGATGAAGTCAGCATTAACAAAAAACTTTGCTAAAAAGTTGGGTAGGTACAGTACGTTAGGGTTGAGTGTCTGCATCATGACAAGTTCAGCAACAATCACTACATTAAGAAGGTTAACACCATCAATTGTGTTTTTTGAACAAACGCACAGCAGTCAAAACATCTGAATGTTGATTGTTGACAGTGCATTAAAAAGCAAGAAGATTATTTCAAAAAATGTCTTTTCTAAACATTTACATAAATTCAACAGCCAGCATGCAGATAATTTTTGACATACACTCATACATTAGACCAGGTGATGGTTAAGAGGCTTGCTCAAGGGCAGCTTGGTCATGCTGAGGTTTGAACCTATGGCCTTCTGATCAGACGTTTTAACCAACGTCTTAACCGTAGAGCTTCTGCTGAATCACTACAAGCTGTAGTATTAATGTACCTAAAAATATCTTCGCACTGTCAATGTGCTTTAGCTACAGTACCATGAACTATCTACAATATCTAAAAGGAGTCTGAACAATACGAGGGCAAAAGCCTTGTATATTATATCTTCCATAAAATAATTAATACATTAAATTAAATTTTTAATTTCACTTGGCAATGGCCTTGTTAAAAATAATGAGATTTTCTATTTGTGGAATGTCTTAGAGCTACCTGGCTGCTGATTGTCTCAACCTCCTTAGATGAAATACTGCATGGCAAAGAGAAGTACTGTACCACCTACAAGGAAGTACTTTCCTTTTCTGCTTAGTTCGCCTCACCAGTCATCTCTGATCCTGATTCCAAATGACTTGATTATAAATCAACCCCTTACAGTGGCGTCCTGAAAGTTCAGAATGGACGAGAAATAACTGA
Organism: Clarias laeviceps; assembly: GCA_030014305.1. Taxonomy (NCBI): domain Eukaryota; kingdom Metazoa; phylum Chordata; class Actinopteri; order Siluriformes; family Clariidae; genus Clarias; species Clarias laeviceps. The sequence continues at coordinate 13,026,135 of JAQMYJ010000037.1, forward strand.
GGAATGTGCAGTGCAATGGAAGCATTGTGTGCTTCAGGGTAGACTTGGCTTGGTCTGCACGCAACGATCTCCAAATCATTATTAACTCCAACTTTTTTCCCCCCTGCTTCAGGAGATGCCGGGCTATTTGACGGACCACAGCAAGCAGCCTGCGGTAGGCTAATCGGTGGGTAGAATGGGCATCCATTTTCTGCATCAGAGCTGTTGCCTGAGCCATCGCTGGAAGGGTCAAATTAGAGCAGCGAAACAACATAAATCTTCTACTTCCATTATGAGATGCTGTGCTTCTTATGAGAGTTGTCATGACCAACTGACAGCTTCATACGGTCTTCATATCGCTGTCTTATCCCTCTACTTTTAATTTCTGTTCTCTGTTTTAATTAAAAGCTAGTTATGTTCACCCACTGGCTGCACAGAGCTGCTGTGCAGTGAAATGAACATAGACTAGCCTAAGGCAAACATCCAGCACAGAATAATTGGGAAGTAGCTTCGCTAGTCATGATTTTCTAGGAGTTTCACTCTCATATTACAACAATCCTACAGTATACTCTCTCACTGCTTGTCTGGACAATCCAAAACAGAGACCTACTTTAAAGCTAATTAAAGGGCATTCACTATTGATTTTTATTTTAAGGCATTATTCCTATAATTTGTCAAAACTAAATACAAGTTATTTTTAAAAGAATGAGATTGGGCTAAATATCATAGGAAGTATCTTTGATTACACATAATTTTTTTTCAGACCCTGCTAAATTGCTATAATAAGATCCAAAAATTTCCATCTACTAGACAAAATAAAACTTTAAAGTTTTTTTTAATAGCTTTCAAAAATATCTATTTCAAGCACATGTAACACACATCATGCCATGCAATGAGAGAACCGAAACTTGATACTGCATGACTAATAATTTTTCGCTGTATTTGTCATTTTTCCCTATGCTTTCAAACAGAGATATTTATGAATTTGTTAATGTATCAATTTAATTATTTATTTATACTACTGATATTATGAAAAAAAAATTATAATTTAGATTTTACTTTTTAAAACACCTCATTGGCCTGCTAACTGACACACTTACAGTATAACTCAGTCTTTTAATCATTTATTTATTCACTCACTCACTCATTCACTCTCTCGCTCATTCATTTAATTATTCATTCACTGATGCTCTAACTAACCCACCCATTTACTCACTCAAGAACAATCTCTCTGTTACAGTTTCCCACATACTTACTGTATCATTCACTCGCTCACTCACTCACTTACTCATATCCACCCACCAACTTGCTCAATTGCTCACTCACTCACTGATTCATGAAAATACTCTAAATAGTTACACTCTTATTCAAGCAAAATTGTGTGTATTGTTCTTAAAAGTGAGACGTTGAATCTGGTATTTGCACATATATGCATTATATGGACTTAAAGTCCATATAGAGTAGCTTAAAGTGTTCATCTCTTCCCATCCATATTGAATGTGCAACTAAATCACCACTGAACATCTTTTACACTTTTATCAGAGTGACTCTGTTGATTTATTGCACTCATTAACCAAATGCCTACAGGCAGAATAGTTACTTATATTAGAGATCCAGAACTGTCAGACATCTATAAACAGAAATATATAACAACCTCTTATATTCTAATTGCTTCCCTTTTATTACAGCGCTTCTGTTAAAAGCAGAACAACTTGCACATTGGCACAAGGACATTTTTTAATTATTGTATCTAAAAGTATTCGGATTAGACACCCAATATTCAAACCAGACCTGAGTACTTCAGCCAGAAAATCCACCCGAATGCTTTGTAGGAGTTCCGATCTAGAACCATAGCAAAGATATTTAAGTACTGAAATAAAACAATCCTTGGTAATTCTATATATGGTTTCTAGTCATAAAGTATTTCATGAACAACCACAGTCAACTGGCTGGAAAATGAATGTTTTCACTAATGGATGCCATTACAGCAGATGTAGCATGAGTCATGTCTTCTGCACTGCTGTAATGTATGTTTGGTGAAGGAAAGCTCTGCTACAGTATGTACGGTAGAGTTCTGTAGAATCATTCAAATGCAAAAGAAAATGAGTGAAAGACCCACAAATCACACCTGCAATAAAAAAATTTTTAAAAAACAGACATGAGGTACAAGTACCAGTTTAATTTGTACATTATCCAAGTGTGTATACCTCTAAATTGTTCACCCATTTAACCTTTTGGTTGATTACAATTGTAATTAAGTCCCAGTTTATATCGTATTATATCATGCAATATAAGCATGATAATGCTGGGTTGTGGTTATCATCAATGTGGGTTATGCTTCACAAAACCACAGGCACCTCTTTAAGAAACATAAATCTAAAGAAGAAGACAGATAAATACAGGCATTGATCTCAGTCCAAAAGCATAAACATCTACCTCTTCTCCAGACTAGCACATGTCTACTCTGGTCAGTTTATCTGTAAAAATTTGTGGCCAGTGGTTGGCACTGAAATTGAAAACGTGTGCAAGGCGCAAATACTCTGTTTATTTTATGGAAAAAGTGAGTTTTCAGTTGGTAAAACCAAGATAAAATACATTAGGCATGACTTCATGGATGTGGTCAAGTAGTGTGTTCCAATTTTAATAGATTCTGTCATAACCTATGAACACTGATAGCGCATTAATATACTGTAAATAAGCACACAGCTTAAGTAGAGAGAAAAAAAACACCAGGCATTTATGGCTGCGGTAGAACTAATCAGTGTAAAGTAATAAAGTTGTGGCTACTGAGCACAGTTTCTGTAAGATACAAATCTGAAGAGCAAGCACAACATCATGGACATGAAATATCGCTGAATAGCATTTGGCATGGCCTTAAACTTGCCCTGGCATCCCATCCAGGGTGTATTCCAACAGTGTTCCCAGGATAGGCTCTGCATCCATATGACCTTCCTTTACCATATCATTACAGAAGGTGAATGAATATATGAATGAATGTCTACTAGTACTTGGACAGTGATTCATTTTGCCAATAAATGTGACAAGGAACTGCCTATTTCAACACAAAAAGCCTATTTTATTGTCCTTATAAATGACAACCACAGCCTTTGGCAAATATGAGATCTCCCTTATTTACCACCAACTGCTCCAAACTGAACGCTGATGTAGCAGGTATAGTTGGTAGTGTGTAGTCTGTGTAGGTAAAATTGCACGGGTTTGCCATATCTACATACCAAATCTAGAAAGTGTGTGATGCCCAGGACTTTTACAATATTAGCATATTAAAAACATGACAATCAAACCTGGCCTTCAATTAAAGCTCACATTTTGTGCATATAAGAAAGTAAAAAAAAAAATCCAGGTGTGTTGATCACTCAACAAATTAGAAAGCTTTACATTAATAGCTTATCAAACGTCAAAAGGGCCCATAACACGCACACACACACACAGACTTATACACAGTGATACACAGTGATACTCTTATGTAGGAAAAAAAAAAAAAAAAAAACATAACAGATGGCAAAAAGACTGATGTAGCAAAAAGATTGACAGTCTTCCCAGAGAGAAACCGAGTGATGAGTGATGAGTGATGAAATGGAGCCCTATAAAGCACTTTGAGAGGCTTTTTTTGTTGAACAGCAGGCCTGAACTCCTCCCCTGCGTTTAGGCCTGAGGACGCGCCAATTGTCCACTGAGGCTTGTTTACATTTCTTCAAATGCCCCATTTAGTTTCCTCTGACAAGGTGGAGTAACTGAGAGAGGCAGAGATGGATGGAAACACCTGCACTAATGGAGGCTCAAACTGTGCCCACTAGTGCACGTTACATTGATAAATTGACAACAGTTGGGGCATGCTCCGCTAGCATGGAGAATGAGGCTACTAGGACACACTGGCCTGTTCTCTCTCTCTCTCTCTCTCTCACCCTCCCTCTCACTCTCCATTTTCATCTCTCAGTGTTCCACAGAGCTTTGTTGTACCATGGCACACTGAAACCCAACACTCCCAGGTGCATCATGGGAAATGAGCTGTTGCTCCACACTTGGCACAATTAATGCGTACCTGATACACATTTCTCGACACAAACACACCAGAATATTAAGCGGAGGGATGGAGCAGAACAAGTAAGGTGGACAATTTTGGAGAAAACGGAGAACATGAGCATCTGTGATGAATTAAGGAAGGGAAATATGTATAGTCAAAACAGTGCTGGATAATTTCCTCCGTTAAAGAGCAACAAGCTGTGAATAATAAGCCCTGTAATTTTAGGAAGAAATGGAAACAGGAGTCCATACAGTCCCTGATGAGAACACAGGTCAAAGGTCAGTAAACCACTAAAGCCTGGAGTCGACGTGACAGAGCCTGACAAACACGCAGCTAAATGTTCTCTCTGATTAAAATGCTGCAGCCCTGTGTGATACAAGATCCTCAAACCACATCCATCTCTCATTAGAGACTTTATTCTATGCCATTCCACAGAGCCACGACTCCAAATCTGCAATGAAAAAAAAAAAAGAACAAAAGAGCGAGAGGGAGTATGTGTGTGAGTCACATATGCTCAGATTAAAGAGATCTGAAATGAGAGTTTTTTGTGCTGGTACACCACATATTGTCAAAGCAAGCCTTGTTGTGAAGTCCTTACCCAATAAGGCCCATTTTGTTTTTGCTCCCCAGCTGAGACATTGTAGAGCAGTTCCTGGCTCGGCCTCTCTCTCGCTCTCGTCTGGTTTGCCTTAGCGCACTTTGGGTTTCTAAACAATCAGCAACGGTCTAATTAGTTTTGGCACTCGTGCCATTCTCTGAAGGAGAGAAGACCAATTTGAGGACCTTAAAAATGCCTTAGCCTTTTTGAAATAGCCAATTAGTTAGAATATTCAACCATGTAGCCTGGTATGACTTGGCATCCGTGTCACTTCTCCGCGAAGCAACCAATTATTTACAATTACTGAAAATACCCTCGAACATGCACAGGCTGAATCCAACTGTCTCTCTCTCTTCCTCTCTCTGTCGTTTTTCCTTCCTGATTATATTGATTCTCCCTCCCCTCCAGTCATACACTGTTAAAGCATGACCACAAAAATGGCTCTTAGCCTCTCCGAGATGTGCGTGTGCTCATGTTAGCAAGCCAAGGGAGGTCTATTTCTTGGGGGCAAAAAAAGCGAAAAGGTAATTGAAGAGAAAGTAATTGCTGGATCCAAACACGATTCATAAAAAAGCTTTTTATTTCTTCAGCACCTGTTTCTGCTCTGAGCCTTGAGTCTTTGCCCTCTTCTCCTCATTTAATAACATAGTGGATGCTGTTCAGGGCAAATAAGTACATAAAACTTTTACAGCATCTTGTGCAAATTATCTTTTTTTTTACAGCTAGATACTAACTGGTTGATTTTCCAAGGGTGGGTCAAAAACACATCTATGGACATCTATGACTAATATTGTGCAGGTCCCTATTGTGTCACCAAATCAGCGCCACTCATTGAGGCGTGAACACCACAAGATCTCTGAGGATGAGGTATCTGGTACTAAGAAATTACCAGGGCATCCTTCACGGTTGTGAATTGGACTCTCCATAGATCGGATTTGTTTGTCAAGGACATCCCACAGATGCTTGATGAGACTGAGAGCTGCGGAATTTGCAGGTCGTGTCAACACCTTGAACTCTTTTTCATGTTTCTTAAATCATTCCTGAACATTTTTTGCAATGTGACAGGACACATTATCCTGCTGAAAGAGAGTTTCCATTAGGGAATACCATTGCCATTAAAAGGTATATTTAGTCTGTAACAATGTTTAGGTTGTTGGTACATGTAGAAGTAACATATACATGAATGTCCTCATGATGTGAAAGACATTTGAACATCCATGGATTTTGGTATTTGCAGGGGGGTTCCTGGAATCAGTCAAAAAAGCAGCTTTAAATAAATATGAAACACCACTAATGGTGGTGTTGAATGGTATGGGCATGTTGGGAATACAAGTTCTGGAATAAGTAAAGGATAGTCTCTATGATGACAGCAGCAGTTATTAGGGAAGTGCAAATTGGTTATCCATGTGAGACTGCCAATATAAGCAGAAGCCGGGTGAGAAGTGGAGAAATCTCTGAGCAGAAGTAGGGCAGTAGTATGAATGTGACCGGTTCAAAGAGTGAGCAAAACAAATGTTCCAGTCATCACTGAGTGTTATTTCTCCTGAAACGTCTACACTGCCTGACCAAAAAAAGGCTCCATTTAAATTTAAATGAGCAAAAATCTTAGAGCCTTTGATTGCTTAATTGCTGCAGTGATTAATATGTTCCTAACAACCATGTCAGAAAATGTATCTTGTGGTTATGGAACAGATGCTACCATGTTTCAGAAGTGTCAAATTATTGCCATGCATCAAGCAAAAAATAAAAATAAAAATAAAAATCGCTGAAATGATTAGAATTAGGTTATGACCTTTCCAATACTTTATTAAAACTTGGGGGGAGAGTGCTGAACCATCACCTTCATGGAAGAAAGTGATTGGAGATCACTTTACTTGGTGAAGTTGCATAATAAAAAAAAAGTACAGAGGAAAATTACAGCTATCTTTAATATTAAAAGTAAGAACATTTCCACACACACGTGACATAAACTCAGAGGACTGGGACTAAACAGCTATGTGGCCATAAGAAAACCACTGGCTAATCAGAAAAGGCTTCATGTTGCATAAACCATAAATATTTGAATTTTAAGCAATGGAAAAAGGTCATAATGAGTCCAGACCAAACATACTGTATATATATGCGTCAGCTGACTATCTGAATGCACTTCACCAGTTGTGACATGAGCATAATCGCAAACAATACTTTTTATACATGACTTTCCCATCACATGATTCTGACTTTAACTCAATAAAATGTCTTTGCATTTTGCTGTAGAAGACCTTAAAAGTGGTCTCACTCTGTCTTTATCGATTCAAGATCTCTGCCCAAAAGTTAATGCAGATCTGAATAACAATAAATGTAGTGACATTGCATAAGGGTGTGGAAACAATGGCATGGCAAATATGTACTTTAATAAAGCTGATGGCAGTCCAACCAGTGTACGTACATTCAATTGGTCACGAGCTCAGGTGACCTGCAAATGCTACTGTGATTTAGTGGAAAGTCATGTGTCTACATGTGGTGTAGCTCAAATTAATTTGCTTTGTATCCAGATTTTTGGGTAATGCCTAGACTATTTTTCTAAGTAGATAAAAATAGATGACTATTAAGCAATATATAATTCTACCCCGGCTGGCTTTCCAAATTTAAAATTACAGTATATACTCATTTGGTTTAAGCTTCTTTTAAACAAGGTGCATTTAATTCCTTGAATGCACCTTATAATTTACAGTATCTACATACTACATCCTTTGCTGTAAAACTAACAATTTCAACGATTCTACAGGAAAAGTGGAAGGAGTTAGTCGTCCTGGACATATTTGTGTAAAGTTCAATTTAATATACTAAGGAATTAATACAGTACATGTTAAAAATGAACTTGACACATTTCATCAGTTCTTCCTTTTAATACTTTATTTCTTTCCTAGCATTTGTATTATATAAAAAAGTTTCAGGTATATGGTAGTTTACAAACAGTAAAAAAAATATGATAAAAAAAGCACAAATCACATACAATTTCTTGGAGCTTTTTTTTTTTTAAATAGTTTAAATTTAATTAGTCTTTTCTATTTAAAGTTCTTGTGACCCAAAATAGACACGAACAACAGTTATGACCTTAAACACCTCCAACTTCCGTCTGTGAATAAACAATGAACTGAGCACAAAGAGACTTTTATTGAAAGCCCTTAGTCAGGTTCCTCCTTTAGACTTCCTTATAAAGCTGTGGCGATGTAGAGGCTGTGAGGTTCGCGACTTCCCACTGAATTATATTGTTTTGAGAGCGAACTCCTCGCAATTATCTCACATCTGTGATAGTTTACCTGAGTTACTCTGGGGCGATTATGGTGGGTCCTGCGGCCTTATGCTGATCAGATCCAGATGGAAACTCTCGCTCGCAGCCGAGAAGCTGCAGCCATGGTTTCAACACCCACATCTCAGCTATCAACGCCACCTTTATTAGGTGTAATCCACTCCTCTCACCATGATTGATGAGCTAAACAACTAAACTAGCTGCCGCCGCTGCTGGCTGAATCAGGGAAACGTGCTTCTTAAAACTTTCCACGCACGAAATCATCGACTGGTGAATATTATTCATTGGATTTGTTAATTTCAGAAAATTAGCCTATCGGTTAGGGGGAAAAAAAACCCAGCAGTTTTATCACAGTATGCTACAGACATACTCTTAGTGTAGAGGAGATAATTAAACCAATTAAAGAGTGTATTTGATAAGGGCTAATTGTTTAAGGGAGTTTGGTGCTGGAGAGAGAGGGGTGCTGACCCTGATCAAAGAGAGCACAGGAAGAGTGTAGAAGTCAAAGCTAATGGTAAAACTCTCATCTACTTTTAGAAAGAGATGTGAGTGTTCAAACAGGCAGTGCAATTTAAATCAAGGTCATTAGAAAGAAGCAGTGGAACATTAATAAGAGAAAAATAAGTGCCTTCCAGGATGAGCATGCATGTTGGATATGGATGCTTTGAGATTGATGCATTTTTCATCCAAGATATCTTATAAAGTTAGTAAAGACTTGCATAAATGCACATATGTTACATATGGATGCAATGGGACACCAATTTGTATGTAAAAAGATTTTCATCTAAGCAAATATATAAATTCTACAGTGTTTGATGAGGTTGGAGATGCTAAATGGTTAAGTACTGTATTGCTACTATAGAACAAAGATATAAAATATCTGTGTGATATAGAAATATCTGAAGTATTTGTTATTCATTTGCTGCAGAATATTGTTCAAGTTATGGATGAATAAATGCAGATGTCCATATTTTTTATTTTGTATTTTAATGCAAAATGTTCCTCTATTGATCTTTGTTCTTTTTTTCTCTTTTGCATTTGTTTTCCTTTCATTCTCCATTCTTAATAAAAATGGAATTCCACCCCATGGTTATGGGACAGAGACAACAAAATGTTTTAGTAATGCTATTTCACAATTGTTCCATATGAATAACTTGATAGATTAGATATTAAACATTATAGAATAGCTTTACAGTCAATAATTTCATTTCATAGCAGCGTGACTTTGCCATTCTGAATAATTTATGTTTAAGTTTAAGTAATGTAAAGATAATTATGTAACAAAATGCCACATTTTGAATTACATTGTTTCAAAGTAATGTATGAAGGCAGTTAATGAACAAATATTTATTCCACTGCTTTTAAACTGATGTTAACTGAGTATGTACTGCTTTGGTCAGGTAAAATGCATCTTATTAAATTGCTGGTAATTATGATCATTTGTTTTAATGTTTAAAAATAGCAGAAAATCTACATGTCTTTGCAGGCTGTGTTCTTTTAGAATATACGAGACATAAGACTTTAACAATGCACTGCTGTGTCTAAAGTGCAATGTGGGAAAATCTTTATTTCAAGTCATTCAAAATCACACCACATAGACCAAAGCTGATATCCAGGTGTCCTCTCTATCTCGTTTTCTCTCTTCATCCACAATCAAAATGATTTTAGCCAAACAGATTAATCACTTAACCTTTTGAGGTCTAGACAGTTCCATTTGTGGCCAGCATGAACCAATAGCAGATAAAATATTTATCTTTCTTACATGCCTCTAAAATCCTTAAAGGCACACAGATTGAAAATAAATCACACACATTATCAGGCCATTTATAATACAACCCTGCAAGACTTTAGATAAAATGTTAGAACAAGGAACAATTTTATTATAATTTTATATATAATTAAATGTATAATAATAATAATAATAATAATAATAATTATTATTATTATTATTATTATAATTATTATTATTATTAATCTTGCTTAAAAAAGTTAAATCTGCTGGTGACCAATTGAATGGCTATGTTTTGTCACAAATTGCTGGTAAGCTTAAGGTTGACTATAACGTATTTAGCAAAAAAAAACATCCAGAGTGTCCATACTGATCCTTGTCCACTGCTGAACGTGTGTTCAGTTCAGCATGTATGGGATGTGCTGGACAAACACTTTCATCCTCCTCACAACCTACAGGACTTAATTTGCTGCTAAAGTCCTGGTGCTACATACCAGAGCGCACCTTGAGAGGTCATGTGGAGTCCATGCCTTCAGGGGTCAGAGCTGTTTTGGTGGCCCACTGGAGGTCTACACAATACTAGGGAGGTAAACTTAATGTTTTTGCTGATCAGTCTGTCTGTCTATCTAGCTAGCTATTGTACATAGTTTTTTCCCCCCTAAATGCCACAAGTTAAACATATGCACATAAACTGTGTGCATGATTCAGAAACACTCACACTTCTATTTTCTCAATGTCCATCTAAATCTGATAACAGATGCAAATTACTTTACTGTGCCAACGATTTAAATTGCTCTACTGTGTAGGAAAAACTGACTGCTATTGCAGTTTCTAGTCCTAGAAATATTTTTCTGTGTAAAATGCCCTTTGATCCTACATAACATGCCTTTACCTTTTTTCATAGAGGAAGCAATTTATTACACTTTGCAGAAATAGAAAATATCAGTTAACCTGGAAAATGAAGGCTGCTGATATAATCTGAGATCAATAAGCTGCACTCTCTAATACTGAGGCATTAGATTAGAGCTGAATTTCAATGGAGTTGAAACACATTTTATTCATCGCTAAAATAGAGGAACTGGTGTAAATGAAATGAACACAGGCTTTATTACTAAATATAATCTGTGAACATTGCAATCATTTCGGAAAGATAAGATTTTTACTTTCTTCCCAAATTTCAATCATTCTCAGAATAATTAAAGAAAGATGAAACCAACAACAAAAACAGATGCCTGCAACTGCAAGCAGGCAAAATTGCATATATACACACACCCATGTATGGCTGCACTTACATCCTTGGATCACAGCCTGAGCCAGGAACAAATTGCTAATTGTTTGATAATGTTACTGGAGTTTTATTAAAATGCTGACAAAGGGGGACATGGTCAGACAGCATGCCGATCCATAGCAAAGCACATGCACACACACACACACACACACACACACACACACACACACCCTACGGCCAATTTAGGAATGCCAATTAACCTAATCTGGAGGAAACCCACAAATCATGGGGAGAACATGACTTCACACACAAAGACCCAAGGCAGAAATCCTTGACACTAAATATTAATTCTTTAATTATATAGTCTTGACTATTTTATTTACTTGTTTTTTTTTTGTTAAATATGACAGCTTTTAGAAATATAAATAATGTCTCTGTATATGTGTATATGTGTGTGTGTGTGTGTGTGTGTGTGTGTGCGTGTGTGTGTGTTTGAGAAAGAGAGAGAGAGATTATATACAATATTTATAATTAATAGACAGTTAGTTGGTTAGTATATAGATATATGAGCTGTGACCTTTTTAGGTGTAGTCTGCCAATCATGTCCATTTGTCAGTCCTGATAAAGCAGAGGGAGCAAGCTGCAGGCTACTAATAAGCCACAGTGGAATTTCAAGTCATGAGGTCCCTGACAGTAATAATTTGACATGTCAATAGGGAGACAAGTCTTTTTTATGAAGGGTCTTTCCTTTGTTGGTGAGAGACAGTTGAAACGTTTTTCGCAGGGGCTCAAATTCATGTTTTCAGTGATGAATACCCAGGCTTTTCAGTATCTTAGTAGGGGAAAGAGGATGAAAAATGACTAATGAGTTTTTTTTTCACCTAACCAGCAAAATTACGATCAGCTGAGTATGGAGCATGAACATCATTCCAGATACACAGTATTAGGACCAATCCAATTTTGATTCAATAAATCAGCTGAAATTCATTCCAGCAACAAAGATATATTTATACACAAATGGCTGGTTTACATTCCATAATGCATTTTTCAGCCCATGACCTGAAATCGATTGGACCAAAGCAATCACATTCCCTGTAGTGGCAATATATTGATCATAAATCGTTGAAGCGAGCTGTTAATTCAACAGGTTTGGTCACTCTGTTAATAATGGCATCTAAAAAGAGGCCTAAAAAGCCTGCTGGCATGTACACCAGGCCATCCAGTAAATGGTATTTGCCAAAAGCTTCTTGATAGATATTGACTGTGAGGTGTAGGCTTCCTGCTGGAAAGTGAAAAAAAAAAAAAAATTATCCATCATCAGAGCTGAAAGCACTCAGCCAAGCTTAGAGTCACACAGTACTAGTTAGATCTTAATGGTTAAGTTACTTTAATGGTTAAGGTTTTGTGCTATTGACCGGAAGTTGTTACTTTAAATCCCATGAATGACTGTTTCTCAAGGGAAAAAACTGTAATAATAATGATGGATGTACTGTAATATGACTCAGTCATATAGATTTGGCTGTGGTTGTGCAGCAATTAAACATCCAAGGAACAGAAGCTTGTAAGTTCAAATGCACAAGGTGCCAAAGAGACAGTTTGGTAGAAGAATGGCAGTGCATGGGAACAGTTTGCTTTAACATGTTACAAAATCCAAGCATTAGACAAGAAATGGTCAAACACAGTGACAAATCAGCAAAACATGGTTAAACATGGAGTACCAAAATGAGTCAGAGTAACTACCTACTGTATAGTTCAGAACAAACTGTACACCACTCAAGAAACTGGCAAGACTTCACATAGATAAACTGGAAAGCATACTGTACAGTGCAAGCAGGAAGTAAACCAGTAATGAACACCAGAAATGAAATGGAGGGAGTAGTCCTGATCTGAACTTTTGTCACACCACTCTTGGGTGGAAGTAGAAAGTACAGGATACTTTATGTGAGTTTTACTGTAAATGTACTATTTTGGATCAATTAGATCAATTAGAAGCCAGAGCATTCGATCCTTTAAATTATGAAAACATGGTTTAAAATAAAGATGTCAAATCAATGCTTGGTCGCCATTGCCTATAGATAATGCTAATGTCTTTGTTACTATGCAGCTTGAAAAAAAATGAGCTAGCTATTTGGTGTAGCTCAGTGGTTAAGGCATTGGACTATGGTTTGGAAGGTCCCAGGTTCAAACCCTATGACCACCAAGTTACCACTGTTGGGCTCTTGAGCAAGGCCCCTAACCTTCAACTGCTCAGATGTATAATGTATGTTGCTAAGGGTGTCTGTCAAATCCCTAAATGTATTAATTCAACAACTAGGAAGCTAACAAAGAGCACTGGGCCAAGTCAGTTTTTTCCCCTCTATACTGCAGACAATGCTGGTTGTGTTCCTTTTAACATAGCTTACTTGAACTTAGATCGCTTGGAACTTTTTCAGATTGTTATAGATAGATGAAAAAAGTTTCACTATGGATTACTGCATATGAAACGGTATGTATCGGTTCATTTGAACACACATACAGACACACACACACACACACACACAGATGGGATCATCAAGGAACAACTAATGCCTCCATGTATTTTCAATTGCCTGTTTTTCCCCCTGTTCATATATAATGGACTTTAATAACACCTTAATTTCCTAACTACATCATTATTATCTTTTGATATGGAGGTGCCATCTGTTCAGTGTTCAGCTGAAAGGAGATAAGAATACATAATGAGAGTGAGGTTGACTCTCTCTTAGTGGTCTGTGCTAACAGTGATAGGATACGCTAATTAGCACATTGAGGCCACAGAGTAAAGACTCATTTAATTCACTTCATCCACAGCCTTGCTTATGGCATATCCAAAGCTTTGAGTGAAAAGTTTCAGCTAGTTTTCAGTCTTTCCTGGCAATATATGTGTTAAATCTCTCCAATATATCACCTATTTTACTGCATTCTAACTCTGTGATTATCATGTCTGTCAATAAATCTGCTATGAGTGTTGGATTTCAGCTTAAGGCAAGACACTACGTGTGAATCGTATATTAATAACAATAAAATTTGCAATCAGTTGCAATAAATCAGCAGCCGGCTGATTGCTTATGTTATCGTTGTACTGGAACAATGTACAAATTTATATTTATTTATGCAAATGAGGCACCATCTGATTATACATGCATCAATTTGCAAACCTAATAAAAACAAAAATCTAGTCTTTAGGTGATTATAAACTTTTTCTCCGCACTAACAATGCTCGTAAATGGAAGTTAAAAAACAAGGTATTGGAAAATCAATTTATTATTTAATATTATATCGTAACTCATTATGTATTATTATTATCATCAATTCATAAATCTTAATAGTTTAAAACAGGAAATATTTTTCAGTACAAAATCTAACGTAATTGCAATGATTTTAACATTTTGCCAAAATCCTCTGTGCTTTCCATTCATTTTGGATAGGAATAAGCATATATACTGTAAGTGAATTAATGCATCAATGCAATTAGAGATTTTTTAAGGAAAAACTGTTAGCATTAGTCAGTAGAGTTTATACATAAACTGTATGTAAATTATGATGACACATGCTATAAATATAACAAGGGATGTATGGTATGAAGTGGGTGGAGCTAAAGCTTTTTCAATGCTCATAATGTATAATAAATTATGTCATGTAAATATATACAGCTAAACCTTGCCCTAAGAAGGCAGTTGAAATTGCAGTGTTTTTTTTTAATACAATTATTTATTTAGTTTCATTTATTGATGAGTGGGGGGGGGGTCTTATAATCACTGCAGACTCTACTGCAGGGAAATGAAAATACTTCATAATGAATTACAGTACTTAGATTTCTTCCCCCAAGAACGTTTAAGTTTGTAATATTAATTTAAAAAATCTGAAGTCTAAAGACAAAAACCTGCAACCAGAAGCTCAAAACCTGTCAAAATTGGGTGCCTAGGATCAAATTTTTATTTTTTTTCAGAGCAAGTGTTCTAGAGCTATAGGTATCTTTTAGGCTGGTAATAGTGGCCACCCTGCAGTTTGTCACAATTTGCTCATGCCCAGAGGGTTAAAACACTCTAGGACATTTTGCACATAGTCTGTTGGACGTTTTTTAAATTATAAAACATATCTTTGTTAACATTTTGTGCACTGCTGTTTTAATCCAATATATTCGTTGTCAGTAACAAGCGTTAAAGGCTGCCATTTAATGATGACCAAATTTGTTGACATTTTTTCCCTATAATCAATTAACCATTTTATTTTAAAATTATTCAAGGACTGAAAACCTTTACAATATGCAATGAACATTTTTAAACAAGAATGAGAAGACTCCACTATACACTCTACTACACTTATTAACCTGGTCTAAAAGTTATTTCACCACTGACAGTCATGTATAAGTTTAAAAAAAAAGGCAAAAACTGACATGAATCCTCTCGATGTGTGTCTCACTGACAGTTGTAGCTTTTCTCGAGCTCAGCCTGTCGCTGGCAGGATGTTCACTGTTATCAGAGGAAACACTCATGAGACAGCGAGGGCTTTGTGCTTTCATCAACTTCCCTTAATTAAATCTACCCATCTCCAGGCACTTCTGTGATCTTTGCAAATATAACCAAAAACTGAGCGCACCTCATTAAAGAAAGTGACAGTTAAAATGACCACACAGGCGTCAGTCGAAAAAGTCTCGGCAATGTGATAGCAGAGCCTTTCTTCCCCCCACTGTGGAAATTCAAACCCCTTTGTCTCTTATTCTGCGTTGCAGTCAGTTCATGCTAAAATTATGTGTCATTAGCAAATTACACAGGTGCCAGAACAAGTTTATCATCTTGAGTATGGAAATCTAGGCTGTATCCGGAGGTGCTGCTTATAAAAGCTTGCCTATCTCTTAAGCCAAATGAGAATGCCTCACTGATAGCAGATTAGCACGCTGCTGCTGCCCTGCAGGCTCGAGGAAGTGAGTTAGAACTCACTCGTTCCCTTAATCTTTATGCAGCTCTAACGAGGAGAGGCACAGGGCTAAACAACAAGCTGCATGAACAAGAAATTTGTGTTTAGTCAGTGTTGTTATTATGATGACATACTTGACTGTGTACAGACATTCAGATCGCTTTGCAAGTGATTTTTAGCCAACAGTGAATTACAGGCAGGTGAAAAAAAATTAATGCAAAGAACCAAGTACATAAACCCACAACCTCCCAGAACTGTAACTACTGCATTTATCCTCTGCTTACAAAGCAAAAGGCACTACTGCTTTTTTTACTGAAAAGCTTTTCAGTTTACTTGATACTGTAGCTATTTAATTGGCTTTTTCCATAATCTCATTTGACAATGAGCCCTAAACTTTACTAATGTTGGATGTTTACTCTGGCGACAGAGCTGTACCCTCGATTTGTTTTTTATATTTATACACATTACAATTTTTTTTTCCTTTTGGAGAGCATTTACGGACATGTTCAGTACATAACCCTTCAAAAGAGGGTTCCGTTTTAGTTTTATTTTTTTTCCTTAAAAAAAAGTATGAAAAAAAAGTACAGCTATAGATATTATATTTTATATGATTATATATATGACTCAGGGGCTGCAAAAGTCAAGACCCAACTTAACAATATTTTCAAAAGACACCCATGTCAAAAAAAAAATAATAATAAAAAAATAATAAAATTTGATGGCTCAGTGGTAGGTTTCTTGCCTGCCATGCATAAGGCCTGGGTTCAATTCCCACTCAATGCCCAAACCCCAGGCACTTGATGCAGTGCTGGTTCCAAGCCTGGATAGGTTGCTAGGGTTGCATCAGGAAGGGCATCTGGTGTAAAATCTGTACCAAGCTGTCGGATCGGATGGTCCACTGTGGTGACCCCTTGAAAAGAGTATTCGAAAGACTAACAACAACAACTCATATAAGCAATAAGAGAACCTTATGAAGCTATGCAGTCTGTCCCTATGAAAGAACTCTTACAGTACATGTTTTATGTAGAACCCAACAAAAGATTGCTCCTAAGAACCCTTAACTACAGTATACAATCAACTACTAAGGAACCATTTTCCCTTAGTACATACTGAGATTTGAGTCTGAGATATTTGAGTCTGAGAATTGTTATGCTCTAACAGAGGAGGCCATGGGTTTATGGGAATGAGTAAGTGGTAAGATATGAAGCTTTCAGAACAAAAAATACCATTGAGTTCATTACTATGACTGTGCATGATGCATTTATAGTGCTCATTTATTCAGCCTTAGTTACTTCCTCATCAGTGCCGCAGTGGTGTAAATTAGGCTACTATTTTGTTTCTGGTCTATATTTTGGGAAAATTATGTGGTGCAATACAAAAGAAAAAATAATAACTGCATGATTGAATTTGTAAAAAGATATGGATACAGATTTTTGTGGCATTAAACACATACAGAGCTATCAAGCATCAGGGCGATATGGCATAGCTAGTTACCTAGGACCATGTCATACTGTATAAACCAAACATAAAATACCCAGAACATTTTTAACCTTTTTTTTTTTTTTTTTTGCATTATGATGTTTTAATAAACGTATATATCTTATCTTTTTTCAGCCTAGGCAATATGATGTAATTTTTTAAATATAATTTTAACCAACTATAAAAACATGACTAAGCAAAAATAAAATAAAAATAGTAACCTAGGGAACACTCTAAAAAAAAAACTGTGCTGTTCTAAATTTTTCTTGGTGAAACATTTTTACACTTAAAAATATTGAGTACTGTAAATATAAAAGTTGCGAAATCATATAAAAATACTTATTGAATTGAGTACAAATCAGTAAAAAAAAAATTAAGTAGACCTAAATAACTATATTTAGTACAATGATGTACAAAATTGAGTAAATGTAATGAAAATCAGAAGTTAATGCAATGGTTACCCTAATTGAAAATGAGTAAAATAATTGAGTAGACATAATTGAAATGCAAGGTAGAAGAAACTGAAAATTAGACTATTATTAATATGTTTCACTTACTTTTTAAACTATATTTACCCTTTACTCAAGGAGTATTTTAATTCAGGTCAATGTATCTAATGACACCAAATTATAAACAATACACACATTACCATTTTAATTAAACAAATTTTACAAGACCTGAAGTCTAAACTCAACCTGGTTTACTTTGCAAATGATATTTAACAAGATCATAAAAACAGTGAGCTGAACTGATCTTATTAGTTAATAGTCTCAAACAATATATCTTCCACAAACATTATACAGTAATTATATGAAAATTAGTCTTTTGTATTAGAATCTAATAAATCACACATTTAACATCTGAATGATTGCACCTTCACACTCTTCAGTTTCCTGCAAACTGTGGGATCCATACAAATGTGGTGTGTGTGTGTAGACCTTCTCAGGTCTTCAGGTCTTAAAGAAGCAATGACAGTTTAAATGAAGACAGGACACTAAATATCCATGACTGTCACGAGGGTCGGGACGAAGTGGCGGAGAGGTAGATCCAGGTGCAGAGAAGCAGGTGGGGTCGAGGGACGAGAGCGGGAGTTCAAAGCCGTGTAATCTGTCAGCGAGGGCGTCGAGCCAAAACAAACGCAAAGCAGAGCCGTAGTAAACAAACGAAAGTGAAAGTTCAAAGCCGTTAAATCCGAACGTAGTAACAAATCCGAATCGTGAGACGAGAGGCGAAAAAACAAGAAACAAAGCGAGATCGGCAACGTGGAAAAAACATGGACTGAAACGCGAGAAAACTGCGGCAAAAAACACAATAATCCAGCGGCGAGATAAGCCGGAAGAAATCAGTGGCGGATGAGAAACCGGTGTGCCGGCGGGGCGGTCCTGGGGCGTGTAAGGAGAGATGACAGTGTGGGAAAACATGACCGCGTGATGAGAAGCCTGACGGCGTGGGAACGAAGCTGTCAAGGGATGAAGGCAGTGGGCAGTTTACAATACGTCGTAGCTGTGAAACGTGGAAGGTAGGGTTGATCCATCACATTGACGCTGGAGCAGGAGTCCAACAGCACATGGGTTGATAACCTTGGACACCGTGAAGGGGCCGATGAAGCAAGGTGAGAGTTTTCGTGAGAGTGTTCTCAGAGGGATGTGCCTGGTAGCAAGCATGACTCTCTCCCCTACCCGGTACCTGGGAGCCTCCTGAAGGCAGGATAGTTTCGCATGGCGTGGAGTCATGGGGAAAAGAGAACTGGCATGAAAGAGCGTCAGGCTTGGTGTTTTTGGAGCCTGGCCGGTAGGACAGGGCAAAGTTAAACCGGGAGAAGAATGGTGACCAACGAGCCTGTCGGGGATTGAGCCTCTTGGCCCTATTCAGGTATTCGAGGTTCCTGTGATCAGTCCACACTAGAAATGGGAGCTCGGTTCCCTTCAGCCAGTGTCTCCACTCTTCTAGTGCTAACTGGATGGCTAGTAGCTCTCGATCGCCCACGTCATAGTACCTTTCGGCCGGGGACAGACAACGGGAAAAAAATTAACAGGGGTGCAGTTTGTTATTCTGTGGCAACCTTTGGGACAGGATCCCTCCGACGCCGGTGTTGGACGCATCCACCTCCACCACGAACTGGCGGGAAGGGTCAGGGATGATCAGTATAGGAGCTGAGGTGAATCTTTTCTTGAGATCGGCGAAAGCTCTCTCTGCCTTCTTGTCCCAACAGAAGCGTGTCTTGGAGGAGGTAAGAGTGGTTAACAGGTGGCGACAGAGCTGTACCCTCGAATGAACCGGTCGGTAGAAATTGGCAACGCCCAGGAATCGATGGAGATCTCGTCGCGAGGATGGGGTTGGCCAGTTGGAGACTGCCTGAACCTTGGCCGGTTCCATCTCCAGCCGCGAGGGGAATGACAAAACCTGGAAAGGTGGTAGCCGTCGTGTGAAACTCACACTTCTCTGCCTTGATGTACAAATTGTTCTCTAGCAGTCTCCGTAACACTTGGCGAACGTGATGCCGGTGCTCCTCCAGGTCGTGAGAAAAAATCAAGGTGTCGTCCAGATAGACAAACACATAGAGGTTCAGGAAGTCTCCGAGTACATCATTGATCAGGCTCTGGAAGACAGCAGGGGCGTTGGTGAGTCCGAACGGCACTACCATGTATTCATAATGACCGGTCAGGGTATTGAAGGTGGTCTTCCACTCGTTGCCCTCCCTAATTCGGACAAGATGATAAGCATTGCACAGGTCTAATTTCGTGAAGATGGTGGCTCCCTGGAGAAGCTTGAAGCCTGTAGACATGAGCGGTAAGGGGTAACGGTTCCTGACTGTTATTCATTAAGACCTCTGTAATCTATGCACGGACGGAGGGACCCATCTTTTTTTTTTGATAAAGAAATAGCCTGCTCCCGTGGGTGAGGAGGATGGGCGGATGATACCAGCAGTGAGGGCCCCTGTGATGTATTCATTCATGGCTCCTTGCTCTTGGCACGTCAAGGAGTAAAGACGACCCTTTGGGGGGGATGTACCTGGAAGGAGGTCTATGGGACAGTCATAAGGTCGATGAGGAGAAAGTGAGGTGGCCCAAGCCTTGTTGAAGACTAACTTGATATTCGGCGGGAACGTTGGAGATGTCCGGAGGATCCTCAGGCTTAGCTGGAGTGGAAGGCAGAGGGAGAGCTGAGAGATGGCAAGACCTGGAACATGAAGGACTCCAGCCCATGATGGTATGCTTAGTCCAGTCAATCTGTGGGCCATGAAAAGCTAGCCAGGGAAGGCCGAGAACTACAGCAGCATGAGATTTATCAATGACCAACAGACAGATCTCCTCAGAATGGTTCCCTGAGATTCTTAGTGTAAGTGGGAGGGTGCGCCGTGTGATGGCGGGCATAGGGCTGCCATCTAGGGCCTGAACTGAGAGCGGGGGTTCTACAGGCAACGTGAAAAAATCCTGATCGGTCTGTCTCGGAGGAGGAGACCTTTGAGCTGTCCTGGGAGGAGAGGGTCTCCAAGTGGAGAGTGGTCTTCTGGAAGCTCGCGCGTCGACCCGGCCAGCAACATCCATGAGTCCGTTAAGGTCATGACTGCCTCTGAAAAGCCCTTGAGGAAGACGTCAGATAGGGCCCTGTCATTCCACCCACTTGTGACGGCGAGGGTTCAAAATTCAATAGCATAATCGTAAGCGGAGAGTGATCCTTGGTGAAGCTTCAACAACCTGCTCCCAACCTCCCTGCCGACTCTTCATCTACTTGGAGAAAGCCTGTAAGTCGTAAAAACATGGATCGCGAGCCTCCCAGAGAGCCGTGCCCCACTCCCGAGCTCTGCCTGTAAGGAGGGTGATGACGTAGGCCACCCGCGACCATTCTGAGGAGAAGGTGGAGGCTTGTAGCTCAAAAATCAGCGAGCAGAGAGCGAGAAAGGATCTGCATGTACCTGGCTCCCCTCTATAGGTGGGCGGGGCTGGCAAGCGTGGCTCACGCGGGGTTTCAGGGCTTGTGACTCTGAGGATAAACGGAGATGTTACATCTCTGTGGTGACATCGGCGAGAGTCTGCCTAGTGGTGAGGAGCTCTTGCTGCTGCTGCCCGAGGAGGGCGCCCTGGCTCTCCAGGGCCACACTCATCCTGTCATTTCTTTTGATGATGCGACAAATGTGCAGAGCTTATAAAATTATAGTATACAAGTAAGTACAAGTGTTACTGTTACTGTAAAGCCTAGCAGACTGGTAAAATAGTACTCCCGTTCAAATACATACTATTTGGACTAATATACACCACCGTTCAAAAGTTTGGGGTTACTTGCAAATTTCTTTGTTTTTGTTTAGTGATTTATTTTCTACATTCTACAACAATACTGGGGATTTCAAAACTATA
>JAQMYJ010000037.1:13047871-13076757 GCA_030014305.1 Clarias laeviceps
AACGTCTCGGGTTACTTTGCTGTAACCCTGTTCCCTGAAAAAGCGGGAACAAGATGCTGCGCTCCAATGCCGCACTGTATGCGTGACTGGACGTCCTTTCAGACAAAAATTGACCTGAGGTTGTTTCCGGTTCATGGCTATTTATAACCTCTGTGTTAAACAAATAAATATCTCCTTTTACACCAGATTTTATGTATCTGTATTAACTGCGCTTTAGCTGAGCAGTTTGGTGGTTGGTACAAACAAGCAAAATCACAATGAACATCAGGACTGGCCTATTGCTAGCCTCAGTTAGCTATTGAGCTCGGCTGTGACAGGATTCAGAAAAGTAACTTACATCCTATAAAGTTGTGTATGCAGGCAGACAGAGGCATTATTTCAGTAACTTGTGTTAGCTGCTTACTTACTAGGATTTGTAAGGTGTGTTCCAGGTGCTTCATATCCATCCTCGCCTTCTTGTCTCTGATGTTACACCAGACTTCCCATGAGCACATGCACAGGGCAATTTACTCAACTATTTAAGTTTTTGTTGTTAAACATTAAGAATATTGAGTTGGAATGAGTGATGATTGTAGTTCTTGAAACTAATCAGTATAATTAATCCATTGACAAATATTTTGATTGAAATGAATCAAAAATATTAAGTGCATGTTAAAAATATAATTCAGTAAGTCAAATGCTAATTTCTACTAGTGATGTAAACTTAAGTTAAATTTAACTAGTGTAAATTTAAGAGAAAATTAATAGTTGTTTTTTTAGGAATTTCTTTTTGATTTGGCTAACTCAAACAATCATGTATGTGATTTTTAGAGATTTTATCAAGGTAAAATAACCTTTTAATACTTAGATACATCTCTGGATGCGCTGGGACACATCATCAGTGATGTTTCCTGAGATCATCGAGTGTTTCTGGTCTCACAACATCAGACACCCTCTCTCAACCCAGCCGGGGTTGATTACACCCCAACTTGTGTCGAAGCACTGGCCCACTTTGCGGATCTCTTGATCCAAATCCACCTCAAGGCTCTTTCTGCGGCTTTTGTAATGGACTTAATGGCTCTCCTCGTTGCAGCTCCTGTGATTCCAAACCTGGCAAAGATCTTACACAGGGAGCGAGTGGCAAAGCCTCTGCACCCTACTTCTATGGGCTCACAGCAAGCCTTCCAGCCCTTCCTTTGGCATCTTCCATGCGGTCCTCCCATGGGACTGTCAGTTCCAACAAAAGGACTTGCTTGGACGATGCAGATGTTAAAACCATATCGGGTCTCAATGAGGTTGATGTTACAAATTCCCGGAACTTGAGCTGCCTGCCCAGGTCAACCCGCAGCTCCCAGTCTGCTGCCAAAGAAAGGAGGCTGGTTGATTTTTCATTTGCTTGCAGCTGCTCACCAGCCCTTACGAAGGCAATTCTTCTCTGGCTGCCAATATAGTTGTTATTGGCCACTGCATGTGAAATGGTCTCTGCTATACACTTCAGGACCTGATCGTGTCGCCAACGGTATCGGCCCTCTCCAAGGGCAGATGGGCAGCTACTAAGAATATGATCCAGGGACCCTCGTCCAGGACAGAGTGGACACATAGGAACTTCACTCTTGCCCCAAACATGTAGGTTGGTTGGCCAGGGGAGCACGTCGTAAACAGCTTGGACCAGGAACTTAATACACTGTGGCTCTGCCTTCCAGTCGTTCCAGGTAATCTTCCTCTCCAGCGCTCCTTCCCACCTCGTCCATGCTCCTTGCTGCCGCATGCTCACCGCCCTGCTGGTCCTCACCTCCTCGACACCTGCTCGGACTTCCTCTAGGACCAAGTCTCGTCTCGCCTTGCCCTGAGCCTTGTTGTACTGTGGCTTTGGGATTGCTCCCAGTCCTGCTCACCCCGTTGCCACTGTGCCCACAAGTGCCTTCTGTCTCAGCCGAGACTCTGCCAACTCCAGTCCCTCCTGTGGTCTCTACTTCCTTCCCGTTTGCATTTCAATACCTGCTGCTGTTACTCTAGAATCTCCAGAGCCTTGATAGACTAGGGCCTCTCTTATACGAGAAACCCTGAACTCCTCCTCCAGGCTGCTGATGGGAAGCTGAAGCTTATTACTCCTGCCATATAGTGCTACACTCGTTAAGACTGCGATGCAGGCCAAGCCATCTTCGGAGGTGGCAACTGATCTTCCTCTCCAGGGCCTCTACTGTAGACATCGACACTTCGTACACCAACAGCGGCCAAAGAATCCGTGGCAAGATTCCATGCTGGTATATCCATGCCTTGAGTCTGCCAGGTAATCCAGACTTATCTACTGCCGACAACCAAGCTTCCAGCTTCTTGATCATTATCTGGACTGACGCAGTGTCTCTGAGGCTACAGTCAAAAACCTTACCTAGGCTAGTGACTGGTTTCTCATTAATTGATTGATTAATTGTCCACCACTTTCCCTCTCTTCAGTACCATAGACCTGGATTTTGTTGGCTTGAATCTCATTCTAGCCCAAGAAATTAGCTTAACCAGGCCCTGACGAATCCACCTGCACCCAGGCACTGAGGTAGTGGTGCCTGTCAAATAATCCATAAAGCCTCTGATTGAGGGCTGCCGGATCCCAGACTTGGACAGGGGGCCTCTGCACTCCGTTTCAGCAGCCTTGACCAACATATTCATTGCGAGAGCAAAAAAGATCACAGAAATTGTACAGTCAGTAATTATCCCTTTCTCGAGCGAATGCTAGTTTGATGTAATGCTCCATGAAGTAACTCTCAGCCTGAAGTTACTGTAATAATCCAGAATGAGATCCTTGATCTTACAGGGTACATGGAGTCGATCTAGAGTCGTCTCAACCAGCTTGTGAGGGATTGACCCATATGCAGTGGCAAGTTCCAGCAAAAGCACAGCTAAATCTGCATTTCCCTCACGTGCTTCCCTTATCAATTGTGTGACAACTCCAGTATGTTCCATGCACCCTGCCACTCCAGGAATGCCGCCCTTCTGTACCGATGTGTCAATATAAACATTCTTCAGTAGGAAGTCCTTCTAGCTAAAATGCTAAAGAAGATTTTGCCCTCCACACTGAGGAGTGAGATGGATCAGAAGTGCTCCAGTTTTGTTGAATTCTCCTCCTTAGGGATCCAGACGCCCTCCGTCTGCCTCCACTGTTCTGTGATGAGCCAAATCATTCTTTCATTCACTCTGAGAATCTTCCAGAGGATTCAAAGGAGTCCTGGGCAGCGCTTGTACACCTTATATGGTACTTGACTGGGACCTAGAGCAGAACTCGCTCTGGCTGCTGTTACCACCTCTTGAACTTCTTGCCAGGTGGGTTCTGAAGTGTTGAACTCAACTAGTGGTGCTGGCACCTTCAAGAGGGCTGTCTGTGGCTCTAACTCTTGCTCTCTGTCTGGATTGCTCAGGGTGTTGTACAGGAAGTGATCTACCTCTTCCTTAGGGCAATCCAAACGTCCGCTGTGCTTCTCTCCCAGCAGCCTTTTTGTAAAGCAAAAGGGGTCAGCTACAAATGAGGTTCGCTTCCTAGCTCTTTCAACTCTCCGTCTCCTATGCCATTCTGCTCTGCGCAGTGTCATGAGCTTCTTCCTAATAATCTGCCGAAGCTCAATAAGAGATGACTTCTCCTCAGCTGCTTTCCTGAACTGCTTCGTCAGAATCCGCAGCTCTTTTCGGACTTGATGGATCTTATCTGACCTGCGGTTCCTGGTATAGGTACGTTTATTTAGGCTCCTCGACGCCGAACCTCTCAGTTGTGAAACTTGTGATGACTGTGGTCAGATTAAGGAGTCATCCTTCCACATCACCCTTGCTGTTACATTGATGATTCTAGATGTATCCTCATCAAACTGGTGCCACAGCTTGTGCTGCTTTGCTGGAGACCACTTGACGATGCAGATGTTAAAACCATATCAGGTCTCAACGAGGTTGATGCTACAAATTCCCGGAACTTGAGCTGCCTGCCCAGGTCAACCCGCAGCTCCCAGTTTTTATTACTGTGAAATTTACAAGGCCACAGAATAATTTTTTAGAGTGAAAGGAATTATACATTCATATAATCACGTGTTTTATGATTCTTTTCGGTTGTTTCTACGACCAAAAATAATATAATAATATGAATATTTGGTGAATTTGACATTTTTCTTGATGTTTTAAAAGTAATGATAACTTGTTCTACCAGACATAACCCAAATGCACAGTTTGGTATCTGAAGCCTCCCCTGTTGACACACAAAGGCAGGGTGTCCATATAAGCAGTTTTTTTTTTTTTTATCAATCCTTAACCAGTCGTGTGTTTCTGGCACAAATCTATGTCACTTGAGTTTTAAGAGTTGATCTACTTTTGTAGACACTTGCTAAGTTGCATAGTCAAAATAACCCAATGTGGGAAAAGTAGTGTGTGGAGGGGAAGCACCACTTTATGTCTTTCATTATTCTGGAGATCTGGTCTATGACCTGTCTAAAGTAGCTCTGTGTTTCTCATTCACTTTGCATTTATTGTTTGAGTAGCAAGAGCAACAGCAATATAAAGCAGTGAAAAGTAGCATCAGCATTGACCTTGGAAGCGTACTCAGTATCGGCCGATGCGATTTAAGCCTGCTGTCACATTCTCATGCAAATAGAGTGGCGAGTGTCCCTTTCGCTCCCGTAAACACACCGATTGCCATTACCCATGTTTATATGCAGAGATAACGCGTTCAGAGCTCGCTATCAATACACAATATGAAAGGAGATTATGAGCGGCGTTTAAAAGGACATCAGTCACAAAAGAATGCATTAAGCAAAGGACCTAGTGTAATGGATGTCTTCAGACTGCCCTTGCTATAATCTGAGGATTCTGAGCACTCAGAAAGTTACTCAGTGACCACTGAGAGCTTGAGAGTGCGATTCATAAATCAAGAAGGGTAAAAAGAATACAAATAGGACTCCACTTGAAAGGTTTAACATTGCAAACACTGGGATTGAACACACCTATTATAGTATCTATGCATGTCCTGTGTAAGGTAAGAGAATGTGCCTTCATCAGTGCTTAGCTTTTCTCAAGGCTGAACAAGACCAATCAGGAATTATCAGACTAAATAAAAAATGTTAATGTAGTATTTAAGCCACAATCAATCTTCAGGTCAAAATATCCACCGAGTTTCCTAAAATGCTGGTATTAATAATCCATGCTTTAGCCAAAACCTGAAATATAATCCAGGGCCAAGGCAATGGCATAAAAGTTGAAAATGTTTAAAGTTTCTTTTGTTTTTGGCTAACCCTTATGGCTTAGGAATGTCATGGGTTTGCAATATCGCATTAGCTTCTTCAGGTCTGCTGAAAAATGTAGCTTAGGTTGACTGTTTATGCTGGCTAGTGCAGGTCTGGTCATTTTTGTACCATACTAGTTGACCAGCAAAACTTTGCTGTTAAAACCGAATTTAAATAGTCCTATTTTTATTGTTGTGAAGGATGAGTAATAAAAATGCACAATAAAAAATGCATAATAAAAAACACTTCACTTACAAATTTCACAGTGTTCCTTAAGGATTTTAAAAATGGGTTAAATGCTGTTTTCAGGTTCTGTTTGGTACATTTTGCACGTGTGTTTACAGAAGACAGGGAGTGATAATTAGCAAGGTTATTTGATGAGATTGCCAGAACATGGCTAAGGCAAGAGCAGTGCTTGAGAGTTAATGATGAGGGTCCACTCATGTAGAGCTGCTGCAGCCTCAGGGCCTGCTGGGAATTGGGTGGCCCATTAGCTAAAGCCCTGAGGCTAACAGCCCTACACACACACACACATACACACATACACCCTAACTCAAACCCACTTTTTCATTGTTTAGGCTCTCTCCTCCATGCTAGGGATGGAGATAAAGTGGATAAAAGCTTGACTTAATTAGCACTTAAGGAATGGTTTGACAAAAACGAAAATTGGTACACCCCCTCCCAAAAAACTTGTCATTTAATTGAGGTTTGAATCTGAAGTTTATTACGTCTATATCAAAACTACTTTCACTTATGTAATAATTACATGCATTTCATGTCATCGTCTGTATTTCACACAAGGTTAGGAGAGTAGTACAGTATGTGATCACATGAGAAAAACATGTGAAGGTTAATTTCAGACCGCTGTTCCCTAACACTGTACACATGAATTCAAGTGAACTAAAGTGACATCATCATATGAATCATGTGATCTAATGTGAGAAATATGACAATCATATACAGTATGGAATATCTGAAATATGTCAGAAATATGACAATGTATGCAAATTAAGTGATGTGTGTGTGTACATTTTTACAAGGGTACACCCTCGAAAGCAAATGCAACCCCAAATCTTTATGTATTATTTTATAAAATAAGTTTCCATATTTACAAATGTACGTTTAGGGTAAACCTATATTACTGGCTACATTATTCTTCATTTTTTTCATTACAGTTCTGCCTTCATAATTGGAAAGGCTAAATGTCTGTGTTGTGAATTTAAAAGACCCAACATTATATACAACAGAATTGCGGGATCAAAATGCTGTATACCTCATTTTAAAAAATGCTTAAGAACTGTATACTTACAAACGTACATTTATATACATATTACGATGGGTATACTAAAATCAATGAAGCTACAACATCAAATAGCAAACAGTATATTACCTACAGTATACACTGTGATCCGTTTCTGTGATAATAACATAGTTTGGGACTTTAATAAAGTCTTTTCAGTTACAGTGTTTTGGTCTTTTAAAGAATTTTTTTTGTGTGTAAAACTGCAAACATTTCTGCCATATTCTGTGGCAGAATTAAAAAAAAAAAACATTTTAACAACAACAGTAAAAAAAAAAGTCAGATAGAAAGCAAGACAGAATTGTAAATTCGATACTACACGGGGAGAGAGAACAATTCCTTTAAAATGTGCTGAAGTGCACACTGAAGCGGCTGATTGTGTTTCATCCTTTTTACTCTGGTGTCAAGCGAGGCCTATCCGTTTGCCATCCTTTTATCCCAAACCACCTGAAACCCAAGCATAATAAAGGTGGAAACACACCTTGGTGTTCGAAAAACACACACAATGAAGGGAAGTCATATGTTGACATACAGTAATCCCTTAATTGAAGACAGATCCACAGCGGCCCTGTAGGGAGAGGAGCAGATCTCCCGGAGGACTGAGACACAATACACAGCAAAACTCATGAGCAAAGAGAGGAGAGTCAATAGAATCAACATGTGTAACAGTATCCATGCTAAAGAGAGTCACATCAAATGCCTGGAGTGTTTCCCTCAGCTATTCTCTGCTCACTGTCTTTAACACTGACGTCTCACAGCTCTGGGGCTGCACATTCTGTCACATTACCTGCTTTTGTTAACAGCTCCCAGATTTACTCCTAGATAACAGCAAAAAAGGGACAATCTTGTGATATTTTGCTCTAAAAGATGCAAATGATGAACTGTACAATGGATGTCCAGTATAATGCAGATATTTTCAGTAGAAAGGTTATACTGTCAAAATATAAAGCTTGCATTGTGCAAGTGGATATCTTCAGCTCTGTCTTCATGGCACCGGATCGGGTATAAAAGGCCGGGATCTCAAGGCCAGACTGTCAGAAATGAATCTGTATTCAAAACCACTGAACAAAATGAATAGCAAACAGAGCCAATAATGTGATAAACAAACAAAAAAGTAGTACAGGACTAAAAGAAAGCTCAAATACCAATGCATTTAAATAGTTATATTCCACTTCATTCCTTTCCTTGACACTGAACAAATGATTTAACGTGATAAAATACATATAACCTTAGTAGTCACCAATTTAATCTTTAAGCCACGAGAAAAAATAAAATTATTTTTTTTTTTTACACATTTATGTGACTCATTACTTTAAATGATAATTGTGTCAGGGAGGAACAAGGCGATTTTACTGATGAAATAGCCTCATCTATTATTTTGACAGCTGGAGATTTAGACTCTATTTACATTTTTTAAGGTAACATGGCAAATGTTTATATTACAAATATGTTATTTAATAGGAATTTTATAATAGAAGTTTTTTAAGAAGTTTTTTAATTACTCAATACACTTTCAAAACAATAGATTTTATAGGATTTTTTTTTACCAGGTGATTGCTAACATTCATGAAATTCTTGTATTGAAACTTTATTCAAATATCTACACTTATTTATGCACATAATGTTTGTAATATTAAATAGGCATCTTGTTAAATTAAATTAATGAATGAAATGATTTATTTGTTGTCTAGAAAAATATTTATATTTTATAAGATTTTTCAAATTAAAGTTTTAAATCTTACAAAGCTCAAAAATTTGGGACATTTCTCCACTTAGCGATATGAAAGAACATACAATTTCCATTGATGAAAATCATCTAGAAACTTAAAACCTTGATTCTGAAAAAGATGAAAAAAGATTTTTAAAGAAAGAGTTTTAATTTAGAACAATGAGTGTTTTTTTTTTTTTGTTCTCATTTAATACAATGAGTTTTGTGTCTACCAGACTAGTTAGTTTGGTTCAGAATATTACTAATAAGAAATTAGCACACATATTGCAAGGTCAAATAAATTATATAATTTTTATAAGAGTTTTCATATATTTATCACTACAGTTTAAAAGAAGACCACACATGTCATTGCTGCAGATTGTTTCAACAGTTTCACCAAAGAGTCACTTAAAGTGTAGGGGAAAAAAAGGATTTGCACTGAGATGTCACTTCAAATCTAAATTTCATGTTACTATAAACCTCTATGATTTAACATGTGCTTAAGAGGGATGGAGAATGAGAAGGGTTAGAATCCTGTTAAAAAGCTGACACATTTAAAGCAGCAGTGGTATAGACCAACCTGGGGCAAAATGGAAAGTCATGGCACCAGCCGAGCATAAAAGTGAACCTCAATTAGACAATTCCAAAATATTAAACATGCCAGAAGACTTTATCTTTTGATGTGGGTCAGAAACATAAGAGGTCGTATAATCCCCTTACCCTTGAGCATTTGGACTACATGAGCTACGTCTGGACTGCACAGGAACATCTCAGTCGGTGGAGGAGGAAAGAAAATATATATCAAAAGGACATTAACCTTTACTGCCCATGCAAATGTGGGACCTCAATTAACAGAAGTAAATAATCCTTGTAATTACCCCTGGCCCAAACTCATCAAGCATAAACCTTAGTAAATGGACCATTACAACATAAAATGGGTATCTAATTGAAAAAAAGTGCAGGGAGGACGTTGGGGACTGTCATATAAGCCAATCAGCTCCAACACTTCAGCTGTGATTGAGTAAATCATTAACTATCAATATGTGTTGCTCATAACGCACTTCACTGCACATCTACACTGACATTAACCTCCTACGTTATATTGCATTCAGGGTCACCCACATTTGCTGTATTTCTTCTTTATACCTTTTTTCCCCAACTCTCTTTCAAAACACTCTTTTTCACCGGGATGGTATCTTCAGTCAAATCTTCTTATCTGGTAATGTAAAGACCATGAAAATGGGAAATGGTGCACTAATTACGAGGAAGGTACAATTTGGTTTAAAAAAATGTCAGAGTGTTGTGCTAAATATGACACTGTTTTTTGGAAAAATCAATACCCATATACAGTAGATCTAATATATGCAAGTAATGTATTTGATACTGCAAATGCTAAAGCAGAATTGCAACCTGAGCATGGAAAGCTGCAGCCTAATCCTCCTTCGGAGTTGCCTTACTGCTCTTTGAGTCTCATTTGAAGCTGTGAAACACTAGCTTTATGAAACTACGACTTAATCAGACACATAATCACTGACAAAGCCTGGCCTTGCACACAAACAAACCAAAAAGAATGATGGGTATTACTATTTTGAGCTGGACTTCCAATATAAAGCTTTTTCAAGCTTTTGGTTCATTCAAAAGGAAATCGTTTTGGGGGCATTCATGCAGTTTTTGAATGAAAAGGATGAGAGGATAAATGTGTTTTTACTACATCCAGAGAGTAATGTGTTCATTTCCCTTTATTATTTGTATGAATTGATGGCAATATCCTTCCGTAATGAGCATGACATTGGTGGAAAATCGGAGAAGAAGAGAAAGGCTTTAATTTACTTGGTGCCAGAGGGCAGAAGGGTGAGGCACCAAACAGAGACAAGCACGGCATCCACGCTTCACGTTTCCCTCAGCGTTGCAGAAAGGCACGCCCCTTTATAATCCAAGCGTTCGTCATTCATTTTAAATAACATTGCTATAAAATAAAGCCTATAGATATACCTTCCACTCATCACAGTGCTACCATTGTTCATTCTTTTAACTATCATTAAACTATATGTCTTTCCTGAAAAGTCATTCACTAACTCTGGGAACATCACAACCATAAACAGGAACATTTCTCTCTCTCTCTCTCTCTCTCTCTCTCTCTTCAGTAGCATTTTTTCTTCCAGTTCTGATATTAACATTTTGCTTGTGGCGAGTGCCACTAATTTGGATTGGTATTTTCATTATAAGACAGCCCACAGCCATACTCAGCTGGATCTGTGGTCTCCAAATTGAGCTGTAAATTTTGAGACCATCTGACACCACGCCTCAGGCTTGCATCAGAAGGCTAACAAGATGACGACGACATTTCCGTCTGAGTAACGTGAGCTTCGACCCCACATCAGGTCAGCCGAGGACATCGGCCATTCCGGACAAGACACTTCTTAAGTGTCTCACTAATAATGAGCTAAGCTGTTTTAAAGTGGATTCACTGCCGTGTTAAAACTAGATCGCTCTGAATTCAGAATTATTCATAAGTCTTGTGCCGTCTGTCTTCTCGCTGCTGTTGCTGCTGCTTTGCCGTGTAAGGATGTGTTCCGCAAAGTTTATCATTAAAAAAATTGCTTTCATCAACCAGTTTAATGAAGATCTACAAACCTTTATGCATGTGCTTTAATCTAGTCATTAATTATACATGACATTTACTGTAATTATCTCAATTGTGTGAAGGACAATGAAACCTGAAGGAGCTATATGTGCCAAAGTGGATCATGTACATGTTCGGTTGTGAAATGTCATCAGGCAATCACACGTACAGTACAGATCGGAAACAGACTTTGGCTCTTGTGTTGTAGACTCTCTGCCACCTTCTGCTGCTGTGTCCAAATGTTAATGTAAAAATTTAAAACTATAATCTTCCAGGAATAGATTTAGTTTCTAATGTAAACTAATTGAGATTTTTTTCACATATTTGACTAAGCAAAGCATGGTTCCTGTCTGACTTTTTGTGTTTTCGGGGGTTTTGACATTTTGCACTAGAGCTGTGAAAATAATGTGGATGACACGTAATCAAAGACAAGATCACCTAACATCCCCTTCATAAATACAGTGATTGTGGTTGTTCCGGTTGCCAGCTCTTGTAATTTCAGCTCAGTAAAGGTTTTTTCATATATATTTTTTTTTTGCCATAACTGAAGGAAATGGAAATGTCTTAGGGCACATGTTTAGACATGTTTTTATAAAAAATAAAATAAAAAAAACATTTTGGTAAGATTAGCAACATTAGCTCAAGTACAAAACTAAACATGTAAATGTCACACACCAGACATGTCTTGAATGATAATAAATGGAAAAAAAATTTCAAATTAAATTTTCTCTTCCTTTCAGGCTGATTCTTATCGCTTTCTTGATTCATGTCATTAACATTAGACATGATCCTGAGTGATGAGGCTGAAAAAGAGCCACCATACGCAGACATTTTGCCCCAACCCCTTCCTAAATAACAGTAGTGTATGCTCCAGACATGTCCCAAATCTACTGTCAGCATGAGATCCCTCAGGGTCGATTAATTTTTGTCTGAGCTGATGTCTCAGTAACAACTTCATTATGTTTAACTGTAAAATAACCCATCATTATATATATATTGTAGATAAAAATCCTGCTCTGCATGCATCCAAGAACAGAGATACTGTAATCAGAAACATCCCAACTGACAATAATACAATATGTGTTTTGGGTGGAGAACATTTCTGGTTTGAGCTGTTTGGTTAATAAAAATTTTAAAGTTTTCGACCTAAATATACATGTTGTCTTTAGCCACCATTTTAAAAGTAGGAATGGGTCCGTGTCACTGCTCTTCATTCTAAGCAATATGCATTTTATTTAGGTTTTCCCATAAATGTAAACATTAAGCACAGTTGTCTTTTGTTGAAACACAACGAAAAAGCAACATCTGATAAAGGTTTTGGCATATTGTTCTTTAGAGCTATGTGATAAATAAAGTCTGTTAACCATTAAGGGAATATGAGGATCTTAGTTGGCCTGTACTGGTTTGGATTAATGCTCAGTGACCTCAGCATATGACTGCTACGAATGGCCATGACTACTCAGACATGTCCGCAATGACAAACATTGACTGGTCTCACACACGCATACACGCTCACGCATCATAAAACACAAACATCCTGCGGGTTCCTGCTTCTGATCTGTCAGGTGTGGTTAGCACATAACAGAAAAGAACTAAAGCAGAAGATATGGTCTTCAGACGGCATATATAATTCTTTTAATACAAATACTTATTAGTATTAGCCCCTTTCTGGTATTTTTGCATATTAGTCACTCTTAAATGAATTTTTATATTACACAAAGATAACCTGAGTAAATACAAAATGCAGTTTTTAAATAATGATTTAATTTATTAAGGAAAAAATCAGTCCAAATCTGCCAAGCCATATGTGAAAAGCAATTGCCCTTAAACCTAACAACTGGTTAACTGTATATGTATATACTGTATATATATTTGAATCATAGATTTCTGCTGCATGAAATTAGCTGCAGAGATTCTTCTTGTTCCTCCACCTGGCCCTGAGGTCAGAGGTCAGCGGCAGTATTTTGTAAAAATATTTCAGTCAGAAATGCCTCATCCTGCTCTCACCTGTGCCGTCCTTTTATCCACAGTTGTCAAAACACACAGCAAAAGCCTTGCACAACTCTGCAGGTTTTCTGTAAACATGTGCAGCACTGGGACATGCCTGAACTGTGCGCACACATGTGCTTCTGCATGTGTGTCTGTGTTTAGGATAAAGAGCCGCTTCCACAGCTGAACACCTGGCTCTTTGTGTTTCTGTATGTGTGTGTATGTGTGTCTGCATAAGGGAAAAGTGGAGGGTGATGACGGGGCGGGGGGGGAGGGGGGAATGAGCTGCAGGGCAGCACACACACACACACATTAATACGCACACTACTGGACCACTAGACAAAGAGGAAGGAGCTCTAAGAGAGTGTATGCGTGTTTGTATGTGACAGCGCTCTCTTTATTAACTCTGCCATCATCTTGTCTGCAATCAAAAAGTGCCCCAGAATGGTACCTACATCCAATTTCTTTATTCGTTTCCAGGGCTACAAAACAGCAAGAGAACCAGTTGTGGCTGTTATTAATCCTCCATCGGTTTCAATCTGAATGCCTGAGAGCCAATTAAAGGCGCGTCTGATTGAGTGCACCACAGGACCTTCACAAGGCCAAGCTCAAATGAGCTGAGCCTGGCGTACAGACATGGAGAGAGTGGAGGGGGAGGGCAGAGGGGTTAAAGAAATGGAGTTAAATTAGCTTTAGCCAAACGCCAGGCTGCAATTGCCTGACTATTGATGTAAATTAAAACTGCTGTTTTAACATATTAATTCTGACCAGCTGCTTCATGGAGGTGATTCTGCTGCTGACCTCACATCTCCCTTAAGCTGGACCTGGTCCATACCAATGTGACTGTCCAAGTATGTTAAGTAGCCCAGTAGGCTCATTTGCCAATAAAAGAGACTGGAGAGGTAACAAAATATGAATACATTATTTGGATTGAACAGATATAAACATTGTACATGGATATAAATACTGACATGCAAATGAGGACTCAGATATGAAGTCTCAAAAAACCCAACAAAGCATAAAGTATTTACAATGTCCTTAATAATTGCCTGGCCAGGTTTGTGGTAGATAATAGCATTGTGTTTTCACTCGCTCACTCATCATTTATACCACTTTATTCTGAATACGGGATGGTGGGATCCTGGAGCCTATCCCAGGAGACTTAAGGCATGAGGCGGGGTACACCCCGGACAGGGTGCCAATCCATCGCAGGGCATAGATACACAAACTCTGGGCAATTTCAGAATGCCAATTAGCCTAATCTACATGTCTTTAGACTGTGGGAGGGAACTAGATTGCATTGTGTTATGTCCCTAACAAATAAACATGGATCAGAAGTTTGTTATCTTATTCAATTTATGAGGACAGGGCTTTAGAGACATACACTTGTAAATGAATAATTCTACTAATGACAAAGTAATGAATAAAAACAAGAGAAATAAATGAAAGAATAGTATATACACAGTATATATATTGTAAATGTGGATCAAAGCCATTCAAGCAACATACTGTACAAAGAGATCCTATTTATATGTCATCATCTCCTGAAAAATCATCTTCTACGCTACATGTGAAAGTTGTGAGGAAGACAGACTATCAAGCCAACACCCACTTTCAGTGCAGCGGTGAGTCTAGTAGCTGCTCTTTCAAATAAACCACCTTTCATTTGGAATCAAGCCATGATTAATATGTTTTATTTCCCAGAGTGCTTGATAGAGAGGAGCAAATACAGGCCTGTTCACTTCAAGGAGGCACTTGAGAGATGGGAGGGAGAAAGGCTTTGAGAGGGTGTTAGTGGATTAAGAAAAAGGGAGAAAACCCCTTATAGTGGAGTCAAAGATTTATGGTTTGAGTGTCGAGGATGGATGCCAATATCCTCTCTGAAGAGGCAGCAGTTCGTAAAAGAAGGTTACCCTATCAGTATGGAGTATTTGTTTGTTTAATAAGTTCGACACTTTTCTCCTCCGTAGAGATCCTAAGAGGGCATTATTGGACATTTTTCTTGGTCAGTGTTTGAAAAAATTATGCTAAGATCTATAATATGTATATATAATGTACTTATCCAGATAAATACTTGAAAATAGATAAATAAATACATAAATAAATAAATATGCAGGTTTACATACATACAGTATTGATACACCAGCTATCTTTTGGAAGTTCTATGATCTGATGTGCATAATAAGCAGAATCACATTTTGGTTGAAAACAGAGTCATTTTGTAAAGGTCACATAGATAGGCTAAGCTCTACTGGTTAAACTAAAGTGTTAACAGTTTATCATAGATACAGGAGCCAATTTAATTGGTTATTTAATTGGTCCATATTATCAGACTGTTATTAGAATTCTGAAATTGACCAATTAGGCAACCACATGCATTTCATTATTATTTTATTATTCATGTATCTCTAGATTATGCAACAGAACAAAAGATGCCCATCTGGACTTTCACACATTACTCCACGTTACTTGCTTTTCAACCCTGCTCTGTTCTTACATCCTGCAGTGTTGAGGCACCAAAACATACACATGCCACATGCTAGTTATGGGAACACACATCTGACTTTTATTTCTCTCATCACGCATTACCAGACTAGACAAATTATGAATTCATTAGCTATCTCACCAGGCAAGTAAAATGTCCACTGTGCTCCATAGTCTCGTGCTTTTCTTGCCCAGAAACCTAATTGAAACCCTAAAGCTTAGAACTGTTGCAACATAAAAATATAAGCACAATAAATGTTGCTTTTATGTCACATGTTTTGTTCTGTGTTCCGCATATGCTTTTGTTTATTATGTACTATTCTTTTTGTTTCTGTTCTAGTCCTGTCTTCACCTCTATCCTCTCATAGGCTTGTTACTCACTATGCTCATCTGTTGTGTGTTTGGTTCATGAATAGTTTGCTTTCTTATATACGCTGTCTGTCACTGTTCATCAAATGTTCCACATGCTAACAAGCCATTGTTTCTAGCTCATTATCCTCATTGGTTTAAATGGTAACTGTTTATATATTTATACAGTGGTACGTCGGCATACGATTGCCCCTCTTTAAGAATTTTTTCGCCTTAAGAACTGAAATCTTGTAAACAATTTGCCTACAAAGCATTTTCAGCGTACAAGCGAACGAACCGAGCCGAACCAAACGCAGACTAAGTAATGCGTACATCCGGGGATCTTCAAACCTTGTTTGTGTCAGTAGAAAGCCAAGCAACGTGAGTTTTTTTTGTGAGTTTTTGCACTTTTTTGCAAGATTTAGTGAAGACATAGCAGAATTGGTCCCAAGAATGTTAGCAAGCAAGTATCAAAAAGAAAAACAGAGCCACTTCTAGTTTAGTTTTTAAAGCATGATAAGAGGAATCATAAATTAAGGTTAAGTGTGTGTGTATTTATTTAATATTTTACTTAATTTACATGTATTTTCTAAATGTTTTGATTGTTTTTGTATGTTATAGTGGTGAAAATTTATAGTATTGGTAATATTATCTGCAGATTATCTGCATTTACATTTTTTTCCTATTGGAAAATTCATTTCACAATACAAATGTTCACCTTAAGAACTCACCTACAGAACCGCAATGCCAAGGCGATACCACTATAGTTTATATATATTTAGATATACCTGTGATAAGTCTGTCTGACTGTAGCTTGATCCTTGCTATGACCATGATCTTTGTTCTCTCCATAATAGTGTTGTTTTATTTGAAAAGTTTTCTTGCAGCCTCCCTGTGCTACATGATAGAAAGTGAAAAGTACGGATGTACAGTATGTTCATTATCCTACTCTAACAATGTGTATACTGTAACACATCATGTTTGTGCTCTCAACAGAAAGTCAGTATGTTGTTGGTTAACGTAGGTGTTCTGTCTGCACGTCACTTGCTATGCATAACCATGAGGTGTTGCTTAAAGCAGGAGGCTTATATAACACCATTATGGTGGATTTTTTTTTTTTTTTTCATTTTGCTCTCACCTGCTGTATGAGTTCCTGATTCTGAAAATATTATCTGTCATCCCATGCATGCTAATTAGCTGACAGGAAAAAAAAACAACAACAACAACAGATCACACCTTGGCCAATGTGTGTAGTGCAGCAGATGATGGGGATACAGAACAAGTAGCATGTTATGCTGAAGCACAAGAATGCCACACTTTTATTTGGGAAAGAAAAAAAGAATTTTTTTTAACAATGAGTTAAACCTGACTTGTCTACTTGTAAATTACCCAGCATTCTTACAGTATGTCACCTGACCTTCTCAGACGAGGAGAGAAACAGAACAGGTTATGAGTAAGAAGCGTGAAACAACATGAGTACAGGATAGAACTTCAGCTCCCATGAGCATACATTACCCAGCATTCTTAGGTCGCCTCACCCCTTCAGACTGGTAGAGTATCATCTATCACAACAGCACCTCCTATCACGAGTCCTTGTGTCCTTTCTCAGCTTCTGCTAGTTAAGGCATAAGGCAACGGCCAGCCTCTGCCCTCCTTTCTCTTCTAATTACACCCCACTGGATTCAGAGAGCAAGAGCAAGCCTGCTGCTATTTGTGGTAATTAGTGCACAATGTGTGCTGTCGACATGCAAAAAAAAAAAAAAAAAAACTCCCGCCTTTCTGCTCCAGGGGCGAACACAACAACAAGCACCTTGCAGCAGCCACAAGAACGTTAGCTCTCTCTCTCTTTCTCTCTCTCTCTCTCAGCCACTCGTGTCAAACCCTGGTCCCTCCGAACAAAATCTTAATAATTAACTGGCAATTTTTTTTACATGATTGCTTGTGACACACCTACTCTGGTAATTATTGCTTTGAGGCCATGTGCTGATGAAATTAATGCATTCGTTGCCCTAACAAATTAGCATAACTCATGCAAATGGCCCACATTTTGAAGCCACTTGTTAAGACCAGGGAAAAAAAGGAAAAAAACAAAAAACAAACAAAACAAAAAACCGCATCAACAACAAGAAAAACTGGCATTAATAAAATGCACATACTTTCATTTTTTTCTCGCTAAAACCATAACGGCTGAAGGCTCTTAATTTTAACCACCGGTGAGCAGAGCAGAGAGCTGTATTGCTTTATAGCTTAGCACTGCATGATTATCATTATCATCATTGCCGTCATAGCTGATCTACAAGTGCATCGTTCTGAGAGTGAATATTAAATGGGCACCATAATGCAGACATTAAAAGGTTATTACGCTGATGCATTAGTTGATGTTGAGTGCTGCTGAAACATCATCAGTTTGATGAGGGCACGAACTGCCTCCTGCACGACTGCAGTGCTGTACATCAGAAGAAAAAAAAAAATCACACACTGAATGCTTTTAATAATTCACCTTTTTCCTACCTGGACATAAGTGGACATAAGTGTCCATATCTATAGTTAGAATCAAATTTAAAAGTCTGAATGTGCCATAATTCTAGTTATCAGAAACTAATACTAATTTTAAACTTTTACTTTTTTTGCATCGGAAGCTGTTTCAGAAATCCTTGTAGGAAAAATTTAAACCCAGCTGAATATCCTATTGACACATGGCTTGCTTCATCGTCTCTGTCATTCCTTTTATAATCAAACAAACCATTTAAAAAGCAACCAAACAAAACAGCAATCAGCATGCCTTTATATTACAAGGACATTAATACCATACTATGTTCTCCACAAACTCCTCAATTCAATAAATTCTAATGAATACATTTGCCTTTTGAACATAGCATTTTATTATTAACTTATTGCATAAACATTTTATTAAAAAATATAAATTTTGAATATTTTGCTCACCAGCATAAGATATACACACACACATAAACACACACACACATATTAATACACTGATGTATACACTGTACACTAGTATTTGCACTTCTGGTGGATACATGTATACAATGACAAAGTTATACCTACTTATCTGCCTACCTACCTACTGTGTATACACATCTGCATTATACTGCTGCATCACAGAAAACTCCAAACTTACATATTTTTAAATGTCAATGAACATTTCTATCTATAATTTTGGTAATTAACATTAATAGCAAATTGAAAGTAATAATAATAATTTTTTAAAAATCTGTTAAAAAAGTATGGAAGAGAAATATTCTATACTGTATGCTCTATAACCGGCATGGTGGCGTTGTGGGTAGCACTGTAGCCTTGCACCTCCAGGGTCAAGGGTTTGAGTCCTGCCTTCTGGTTTGTGTGCATGAGTGAGTGAGTGAGTATGTGTGCGTGAGTGAGACTGGCACCAAGTCCAGGGTGTACCCTGCCTAGTGGCCCAAGTCACCTGGAACAGACTCCTGGCCACCAGTAGACACAGGATAAAGAGAATAAGTGAGTTAGAGTGAGTGTATACTCTGTTTTAGTTCAGAAGTTGCACAGAAGTCATCATCTTCCATTCATTTTTAATTATACTGTACTCATCTACCTACATTTAAATGTTCAATATATTTACAGAACATTTGTGATATATTTTTTTTCAACCAGGTTGTATTTTCTCCTAGTTTTTAGTAGCACATTAGAGTTGTGCTTGATGATATACTGTATATCTTGGGCTGCCAACTTGGGGTGGCATCCGAGGTTAATGAAGACAAAGAGCTGGCCGACTCCTACTACACTTTAGATCAGGCTGTGATGATATGTATGTCTACAAGCGTGTGACAAGTTAGTGTAAGAATTATGAGGTAGTGTGTGTGTGTGTGTGTGTGTGTGTGTGTGTGTGTGTGTGTGTGTGTGCGGTGAAAGTGGTAACCAGAAGATCATGCCCATACACTGTGACATGACATACACCCTCCCATTTTTTGTTTATCTATAGGAAATTGTATCTGTACAATTGTGTCTGGTAATTTAGTTGCAACAGTATCTCACAACGTCTTTTAATTTGAAAAATGCAGAACCATTACTTTGTCCTGGACAGTGTCATGGTGGATCTAAAGCTTATCCTAGGAACACATCTTAAATAATCTGCCCATTTTAACTTAATTGACTGGCAACGCTAATGTGACTGAAGGCAACCAGATGAGAAATCAATTAATTTCAATGTTTACACAGGCTGAAAACAAATGCATTTCATTTTCTGGGCTGCTGCTGCTGTTAGCTATGCCTACTCACAGAAATGTGCTTGTTAATCAACAAGCTTGATAACTGTTGTTCCTGCTGCATGGCCATAGGTTTCAGTTTCTGTTCTGTTCATTTCAGCTGAAAGTTAGCCTGGTTAACACTTTTGAAATCATAGGATGTGCCGGATCAGGTGCAACTTTAGAAGCTGCAGAATAATGATGCAACATTGATTTGTACTGTACATTCGCATTGAAGGAGCTTCCTCCAACGCCTGAATTCCTGAAATGTTATTCAAATTGCAAGCGTAAATTTTTTGTCCTCTTGGCAGAGACTTTCTTCCAAGGGTAACCCTAACCGTCATTTTCCCCACATATTGCTAACCTTACTTGTTCTTGCCGATTTCTTTACTTCTTCACAACATCAGAATAATCCACCCATTTCTTTCTACACAGGCTACTCAGGTGCTTGTTCAGTCCCTTGACTGGACTTCAGCATTTCACTCCTGGCAGGCCTCCCTCTGTCCACCATTCGTCCTCTGAAGCTGATGCGGAATGCTGCTGCACCTCTCGTTTTCAACCTTCCCAAGTTCTCCCACATCACCCCACTTCTCCGCTCCCTGCACTGGCTTCCTGTAGCTGCAAATTCAAAACACTGTTCCCTCCAATCCTCCAGCACTGTCCAGCTGGTCCCACCATCTCTCAGAGTGAAGAAGACATACATCTAGACTGTTTGCTGTTCTGACACCTAGGTGGTGGAATGACTAGAAATAAGCATGTAATCTTATTTTAAGAAATTTTAGATACTGTAGGTTTGGCTAGATGAAAGAATATTTTACTTACTAAGATGTCATTTTGTTTTGGAGTGAGCACTCATGGACACCACTCAAGTAGTCAAATTAGCGGACCAGAACTAACTGTTGTATAAACAGGCAATATACTCAACCCCAAGTATGCTTGCCATCTTCTCATTCACATATCTCAGTATTCCATCCATCCATCTAGGAACCTCTGTAGTACAACTAGTGACCGTGGAGGCTAATGATGATTACCTTTGTATTTATTCCCATTTTTACAACCGTGGTAGGACCTCCGATCAACATTCACACACTTATTCACACACTACTGGCAATTTGGAAACAGCCATTAGCCTAATCTGCATCTCTTTGGACTGTGAGGAAACTGGAGTACCCAGAAGAAACCCACCAAGATTTGAACCCGGACCCTGGAGGTGCAAGGCGACAGTGCTAACCACTAGGTCACCATGCCGCCATCTCAGTATTAGTAGATTTTACATTCATTTCTCATTTTTTTCTTGCTTTTATGTTACATCATAACAACAACAATGCTGTCTCCAGTCTGAATGTTCTATTCTTGGAGTAAAAAGACAACCTTGGAACTGTACGCTACATGCACAACCTTAATAGAAAGACCTAAAATTTGTCTTTGAAACCATGTGCAAAACTTATGTATACAGTATATTTATATTTGACTTTTGGAATTTAGGTCATCAACTCTAAATACAGCTCAAATTGCTTATTGTTCTGTCTTACATGTGGGGTAACACACCACAATGTCCGAAAAAAATGATACTGATTCACAATAAAGCTAAATCCAAGCACAACCTGTTGATGCACTGATTACCAAATGGAAATTTCAAGTCTCCTAAAATGTGCAGAAATTCAAGCTGATAAAACAATGTGTGTAATCTTAGAGCCAGTGAGGGACACATTTTGCGACCATACAGTAGATATAGGAAATGGTAATAATAGTGAGTGGGGGTTGGGGGTGTGTCCCCTAGAAAAAAAAAAGTGTACAATGCTACTGGTTGAAGACACTTTGTGTGTGTGTGTGTGTGTGTGTGTGTGTGTGTGTGTGTGTGTGTGTGTGTGTGTTCACTCAAGAGTAAGGTGAAGGGAAGAGTGCTGCTCACTTTGCTCGAAATTGTTTTGCACGCTCAGTGTCCCCGGCCTGCCTCGCTCAGCTGCCCCAAAGGCTCGGCGAGGCAACAAAAGCTGAAAATGACTCCCATTTAAAGGGTATTGGGTTGCATTACCCTGGTCAGGTGGGAGAGTCTGCAAGCCATTATGGAGGGTTGTGGAGGCCACTTGGTGCTGCAAGGCGCAAAATAAGACAAAAATGAAAAAAAGAGAGACAGAGAGAGAGAGAGAGAGAGAGAGAGAGAGACAGAGAGGTAGGGCAATAAAGAATCCCATGATCAGTCATGCTGGTGATATTACATTCTATGGCTCTTGAAATATGAGAAGACATATCTTAATATTTAGATATATCATTTAGTTGAGCCAAGTTTAACACAAAAACAACTCAAAAGAAACTCTAGTACCCCTGGGTTGCAGAGCCTAAATGGAACCATTATTTGTTTTGGCACGATAATCATCAGATGGCTGCTAATGCACACTAACGTTAAGTGGGCACATAATCTATTGCAAAATCTATATTGAAGTGTAGTCAGGCCAGACACGACAGAGAGCGATGGCCTTCTAAATGCTATTTTCTATATAATATAGCACTGTTGCTTTTAGGATTAGGTATCTTCGAAAGAAAAACAGACATGTTAAAAATTGAGGAGTCTCTATGTCACTCAGTAATGACAAAAGCCCAAGGGATGAGAGATTGTAGAGGACATATGGGCTATAATGAAATAAGTCTTCTTTTTCATATTGTTCCAATAGACAGACAGTCCAGATGAAGGAGTTAAGAGCTGGCAGGTGCAATAAGTGTGGAGTGGCCTTTGTTTTCCAAATTCATCAGAAGGCCTTTTCATGCTTTATGTCTTGTTTTCTGTCTTAATGTTTTGCAGTTTTCGTTTCTTTGTCCACTGTTGTGGCAGAGCTACGGACCCAACCTTGAGTGTCTGGTTTCCCTGGGATTTGATCCACAATGCATGATATGTGTCTGCTTGCTCTTTATGAACTACAGTGTGCCTGTCAATGGTGGAGGGTTTGTATGCTCATTCTGAGTAGTTTCAGTACTGTTCTGCAATCACCTTGCACATGCACAGCTTTGCCTTCAGAGTGTGGCTGCCTTAGGGCGTAGCAACATAGGCTGCTAGTGGTACGGTAAGCTCAATGGTACTGTAAACACAGCTCAGTTTTTGTGGGCTTTGTGTGTTTTTTTGGGCGGTTTTTTGTCTCTGTAATGTGGCTTTGAATGTGAGAAAGACACTAAGCACATCATTATTCTTGTTTTATTTAAGGGTATTTCACACTGTTGTGACGCTCATAAGGGGTAA
Organism: Clarias laeviceps; assembly: GCA_030014305.1. NCBI lineage: Eukaryota > Metazoa > Chordata > Actinopteri > Siluriformes > Clariidae > Clarias > Clarias laeviceps. The sequence goes on from JAQMYJ010000037.1 coordinate 13,071,022, forward strand.
TGACATAAAGTACTTCCAGTGGTTAACACTGTGGGGTTCGATTCCCACCTTTGGATCTGTGTGTGTGGAGTTTGCATGTCCTTCATCTGTAGTGAGATCCCTTCAGGTACTTCGGTTTCCTCCCATAGTCCAAAGACTGTGTGAGTGTGTGTGCTTGAACCCTGTGATGAATTACTCGTTCCCCAATTATTTCATTCTAGCTAGTTGGTTAGTAGCACTATTTTGTCAATAAAAAGAAAACTGCTAATTGTAAACGTATTAATTGTGAGACTGACTGACATTCACCTTCTGCTTTCATGTGTGTCAGTACTGTGGAGAGATATCAACTAACTGGGTTGTGTATGGCAACTTATCCCCTACTAATTCCAAAATCCCCTACTAATTAACCAATACTTAATTATACAACACAGAGACAATATCTGAGCATCTGAAGCGCTTCCTGTCTTGTTAAGAGTGTACTGTATGCTGTGGTGCACCAGGCTCTCCATCCAGTCCTTAAACTTACACAAGCACTTCCTCAACAACAGGGCAACATACTTAACTGACAGCAAAGGGCAAAGGACCAGAACAGGCAGCTTAACTTAAAAGATATATTCTTGAAGACATGTCCATGTCCATTTCCAAGAGAAATTGAAAACGTTAAAAGCAACCAGCTTACAAACTCTCCAGCAAATGCTTTATTAAATATAATTAGAAAAGGGGAAAGTAATCATAGGTTGTCATTGGTTTAAATTGGGTGCATTAATGAGGTAACAAATGTCTAATATAATTTTAAAAAATAACTATTTTTATGTACATGATGATTGTACATACAGGTAGGAACTTACAGTATGTATGTAAATGTACATAAGGTGCAGCAGCAAGTTAAAATATTAATAAAAGAGAGAATGAGGGAACATGATCATATCAGTGCAATACAATCAGGTGGACAACAGAATGACCCTATTGATAGTGATGTCACAAAAGAAGATCCCGCTTTAATCTCAGTTAGACTGTACAATAACTTTGTTCTGTGTATATAAGTTATATGTGTATAATTCTATTAGTCAGTCTATGTATGCATATGAATAGTTGTTAGAATATGACTATATATAATCAGGGAAGGACTTTATATTCGTCCTTTATTTACATAAACCAAGTACTGCAAGTTCATTCAAATAGGTTTTGATTCCCATATGATACGGCTTTACGTATGGGTTTTCAGCTCATACAAGGTTAGGTGAAGGTTAGAATCCATTTATCAGCTCTGCTAAAGCACCTCAGAATGAGAATTGAAACATCTTTAAACACATGTCATAGACAAATTGAGTTTCATGGTTCAAAGGGCCTTTGATTCAAGCGGTTTTTCTGCTTTTAAAGTTGTAAAAGAAAATACACACAAAAAAATCCACTTCTCTAAACGCAAGGCACAACACAACATAACGGTAAGCATCCTTGTGCATTTCATCCTCTAGTCAGTTGACATAAAAGGAAACGTTTTTCCTGTAAAAAAAAAAAAAAAACTCATACACACTCTCTTTGAGATTCTAATGTAGTCACTACTGTTTACTGCGTTTCGCAGAGTTCAGCTGGAACGTTAGCATGAATACACTCCTGAAATCATAACATGGGCAAACAGAAAAGTAGGACGCTGTACCCCACACACATGCTGCAGCGAAGTGCTGACCTCCTGTGTGTCGCCACATCAACATCTGTCATTTCCCACAAATGAGTTCCTGCAGTGCCGCGTGATACGGCCTCATGGAATTAGCATCATGGAGGTATTGGGGGACTGAGTGCTAAATTTCAGCTCACACACTGAATATGCATTGGGAAATTACATTGCTCACCTCTCATGCCAAATATTATGATCATCTATTCCCCCTCCTACCCACCGTGGGTGTCCTGGCACATTATTAGCAGATAATCCTAAGGTATATAAACTGCATAAACAAGATGGCCGCTTTTTAGACCGGTCCCAACTGTAGTGGAAGAGAGAGCTGATTGCTCATTAGTTCTATTAGTGGGCTGAATCGGCGGGTTTCGTTCTGTTCCAGGAGACGCTGCCCCGTTAATGACTTAAATACTCTCTGCTGGGAGAGGACAGAACGGCCCTGCTAACACACTGAACATGTACACACACAAGATTTGTGGTGGTGGCCTTGTGCTTCAATCCAACTGGCAGAGATTAGAACGTCTTGGCCCAGGCAAACTATAAACTAAAAGGCAGGCTTTTTTTCTTCTAGATCCATTTAACTGCACTAAATTTACAGACTGTAAGATTCTCATGAAGGTGCTCCTGCATGCATGACAACAAAGACCCTGGCAAATACAGTACCGGCATAAAAAAGTTCAATACAATACCTGAAAGTGTAAGGAATAAAAGGAAACAGGTGTGCTGTTAAAGGAAGACAATCATCAATAAAGTGTGATGTGTATTAGTCTATACTGTAAATGTACACCCATTCACAAAAGTGAGTACACCCCTTTAATTTCAGCAAACATTTTAGTATATCTTCTCAAAGGACAGATAGAATAGATTTACTGTCCTCTGAAAATTACTCAACATACAGCCATTATTGTCAAAAGAGCTGGCAACAAAAATGAGTACACCCTACAGTAAGTGATAACAGCAGTACATCTTTAACCATGCAAAGTCACATGTCCTATTCATCATGTTCATGTGTTTGTCAGTGGCCACGTACAGTTTGTCTCCAGACCTGAACCCTATTGAACACCTGTGGGACATCCTCAAGCTCCGTGATATCATTATGGAGGAGTGGAAAAGGATCCCAGCAACAACATGTGCAGCTCTGGTGAATTCCATGCCCAGGAGGATTAAGGCTGCGCTAGATAACAATGATGCTCATACAAATTAACACTTTGGACACGGTTTTGACATGTTCACTTAGGGCGTAGTCAATTTCATTGCTATTTATTTAGACAATAAAGTCTGCATGTTGAGTTATTGTTAGAGGACAGTAAATCTGTACTTTAAAGTATATCCAATTTTCATTTCTATAGTATCGTCCCTTGAGAACATATAATAATGTGGTTGGTGAAATGTGAGGGGTGTACTTACTTTTGTGAGATACTGTACATCCGAAACTGTTGTATATTTTATTTCTACCAAAGCATTTCACCACTAACTACATATTTATTTGTTTGCATCATACTGTTTATTCATCCACAATTACATTTAACGTTGTGAAACATCCTGATATCACTTATGTTATAGAAGCTATAATCGTTTTTCACTAGTCTCTTTGTTCTCCTGCTCTTGAAATAAACAATGCAACACAACCTGTCATTTTCCCCAAAGAAATTGGACTGAAGAATCAAGTAATGAAAAAAATGTAATTAAATTATTGACTTTACAATATGACACACGAGACTACTTCTATAAATGTTAAATAAACTTCTCTCATATTAATAATTAGATTTTTGTTTTTGGTAAATAGCAAAACAACTTTTTAATTTTTATCATTTGATTTTGTAATGTATATACCAAACCAATAAATGAGCTGTTACTGTCGTGACAATAATTTATCAGAAAGAGTGGATTAATATAGAGTTGTGATTTGAATTACATTCTGGACTACTGTCAAAGCTGCTGTTATAGAATATTAATTCACATCAATCAGCATTAAGAATTCAACAGCACCGTGGTTATGGTGGTCTTACCTCTGCATTGCACACTCGACACCTCAGCTGATCCTCTGTCTTCAGGCTCTAAAATAAAAGAAAATATCAGAAATCTCTCAAACAATATGATGTACATTTACTCACTCATTCATTCTCTATACCGCTTATCCTGCACAGGGTCGCGGGAGGCCTGGAGCCCATAGCAAGGGGGCTAAGTGCACAAGTTGGCATATACTGTACACTGTATGGGTGTATCACTCACACACTACGGGCGATTTTGAGACACCAGTTAGCCTGATCTGTATGTATTTGGACTGTGAGAGGAAACTAGAGCACATGGAAGAAATTCACCAAGCACAGACCCGAAGGTGGGACTCGAACCTTCGACCCTTGGGGTGCGAGGCCACACTGGTAACTATTGCGCCACCATGCCGCCTGATGTACATTTAGTACATTTTAAATGTTTACAGAAGGTTTTAATGTCACCTAACTTAAAGTGGCTCACAATGACATTTTTGTGATCATACTCCAATCATGAGATATGCATAATTTAGAACTTTAGATATATAGAATATTTTATGGACTACATGTAATTTAATTACTGAAATAATTAAGGACCTCATAGCATAAAAGCTACTCATTAGCAATTAGCCAGATTTATCCTTCTAAATGCTGGACGTGGTAATGGAAAGACATGCAGAGAGAGTGGGGGAGAGAGGGAGAGAGATGGCTAAATCCAGAGCTTATATGCCTGACATGCGGGAGCTTATTTTGATAGATGTTAATGGCATATAATTATGGAACAGTGCTATTAAGCGATGTGATTTTACAAGGGGCCCATTGCCCCCTGGCGCACTGGCCTGATTGCTGAGAGTGTTTGGCTAATGAATGGAAATGCATGTGTGTTTGCAATGATGAGAATTATCAAGCCATGAGAGAGTGAGAGAGAAATATGACATCTAAACCCATCCACTTAGGATTACTCTCAGCACACGGAGTCCACTTAACCGGACGCATTCTTCATACGCCCACCAAGGCATGGCTGCTTCACAAACGCAACACTCATGCCTCAAGCACACGGATACAGCATTTGGTGTCATCATAAGAGCTTTTGGTACGGAGACAATTTTATTTTATTTTTTTTAAAGATCAGATGATTTTTTTTCCCCAACAAATTAAATACAAAACATGATGTTCTGAACCCTGTAATTAAGTTACATTAAAATAAACCTCAGAAATTTCCATCCTCTTGTTTATTTACAGAACAGAAATAAAAGATTTAGACTAGGTGAACACAAATATATCATGTATTATGTTACTCCAATATTTCTAAATGCAATATGCAGAACGTAGAGAGCTTAAGGAACTGTGGTTAAGTTACTTTTACTCAATCCAGCACATAAAACTGTTTTACCCTCGCAAGCAGGTCTTTGAAAAATCCTAAACATCATTTAGCCAAGGCCACTTCTCAGAAGCCAGCGCCGAGCATGGGCTAAATTTAGGCAGTTGTTAGCATTTTACAGACTGCATTGCATCTGGCCAACCATAATCATATCCACTATTTTTCCCTTGTCATTTGCTCCATAACTCTGAGGTCTATTTCATATGGATTGAATTACAGATTTTGAAAAGAGTATTATTTTTCACGTAAGATCACTTCCATTAACTGCAGCAGACTGAAAACAGATGTCAGCCCTTTCATACAAGAATGGAAAACATATTCATATGTCGGTATATGGGGCGAATGATTGCGGCGGTTTTGACATGGGCGTAATGGATGATATTGTTCTTGCTCTGTGGTATCTCAATCCAGTATCAGCCCCTTTTGTCTCTTTCAGGGACAGACTGACCTGCTTTAGCAAAAAAGGATTTTTTTTAACGTTAAATGCTCTAATAAACCTGAGTCATTGAATAATAATAATAATAATAATAATAATAATAATAATAATAATAAACTGAAATTACTCTTCTTTCTCCTAACTCTCTCAGTTATTATCATTAGCATTCATACAGTATCTATCAAAATCATTATAGGGCTTTGTGTGTGTGTGTGTGTGTGTGTGTGTGTGTGTGTGTGTGTGTGTGTGTGTGTGTGTGTGTGTGTGTGTGTGT
>JAQMYJ010000037.1:13076820-13110830 GCA_030014305.1 Clarias laeviceps
ATATACACACACATATAAAGACAAAGCTCAGTGGGATGTCTACACTACAGGCTTGATCCTGATTTTAGTTGTCCTAATGCCTCCTACGTCCTTGTACTCTATCGAGAGTCTCTCTCTCTCTCTCTCTCTCTCTCTCTCTTCATGAGCGGCCTGCTCCTAATGAGGGTCAAAGGTCATTAAGCTGTGTGCCTAGAGGAGGCAGGATCTCCCAGACCCACTCAGTCACTGACTCAGACTCTATATTTAAATCAGGCTTCTGGCGCTCAGCTGCATCTCTTAACTACTTCCTGGTTGTTAATTAGTTTTTGTGTTGTGCTATTTATCTCTCTGAGCCCGGATGGGCTTTGGGGTTGGGGGCTGCACTGGCCTAAAAAAAGATACCAAGTGCATGCACATTATGCTCTTCTAAACCTCCTGTAATACAAATACTGCATTTGATTTGTGTATATAACACAAAAGAAAGCAAATAAAATTGTGATTTTTTTTTTTTTACTCTTATTGGTGTTTGAGTTTTAGATTATGACTGTGTCATTACTAACCAGTGAGTAAATGTTTTAACTGAGCTGAGATAAGGACATGGTGTTATTACTTCATTTTTCCTTCACCCAGACCAGTCTGCTTCTAAGAGTAGTATCAGTAGGCCTACATGCTCTCATTGGAAGCTTCATGGCACAAAGCACTCACAAGTCAAATGGTTATTGGATTACATGTTCTGGCTTCATAAAATGCGGTTAAGAGGCACTTTAGGTGGACGCGGCTGACCTGCTTTTCGGGGAGATATCTATCAGACGAGAAGTGACAGGTCAATCACTGAGTTCAGCTTGACTGTCGAAGGCACACGGCTCCTTCTACTTTCCTCTGCTCTCTTCTATTCTCTCCTGTCTCCACTCTACTCGTTTCGCTCTCCACTCCTAGTTTCTCCACCGCTCTGTCCTACTCCCCTTTCCTCTTTTTCTCTCACATGATCTCATCCTCTCCTCCTTTCTCTTGTATTTCTTTCAAGTTCCTTACTCATACAGTACGTCCCTCTTCCTTATCCTGATTTTTAATTTCCCAGAATTGCTGTATAATTGTGGAGATAAGTCAGAGCTGAGGTTATCTATTGAAGCTTTGTTGCGTTCGTAAAGTTGATAGTACTTGATATAAGTAAATAGGAAACCAGAGAACTTAAAGAAATCTCAGACACACTTTGGAGAATGTACGAAAGTCTGTGTGGACCACAACACAAAATGTGCCTCCATACGACCCAAACTAATTATTTCATTTCATTTTAGAATCAAAGCATTGTATAAAATAATTTGTATTTATAATTGCAATTTTCACCCAAAATATCATGCTTCAAATAAAAGTACATATCAATGTTTTGAGTGTGTACAAAAAGTGCCTAAGGGAGACAATGGCAGTCTTCTCCTCTCCTTTTCTTGTTTCTTTTCTCTCCCCGTTTCCCTTCTACTCTTTTCTTTTCCTTTTTGTCTCCTTTTTTCTCTGCTCTCATTTAATTTTGCATTTCAAAATTTTTATGTGTGTGTGTGTGTGTGTGTGTGTGTGTGTGCGGGTGTGCGTGTGAAATTCACAGAAAAGAATCTGGTGTGTAACAGCTATAGGACAGATGACTCCTGTACCATGCCAACTCTCACCACTGCTACACATACGGGCTACCCAGCACTTAGTCTCTCTAATACAGCTTTCTGTTGCACACATCAAGCGCTACGCAGGGTTTGTCAAATACCGGCAAGCAATTTACCCAATCCCAGGAGTAATTTTACCCAGAAATATGCGGGACAGATTTTAAAAGTTCATAATTATGTGTGCACAGTATAAGTGATATATTATTTTTGCATGTACAATAAGAAAACCCATTTATTATTTAGTAAGAATAACAAAACTGAATCTCCCAGCATGAGCTAAGCAGGCTATAAAACGAAGACAAATCCTTTGTCACTTTGGAAAAATGTGTCTTTTGATCATCATAATCTCACTGCGGATTTGAGTGCTCTATTTTGGAATAGTTTCGGCATGATGATGAAGGAGATCCGCTGGTTTCAATTTCATGTGGAAAACAACAGACAAGTCCTGTGTGTGTACATTTACGCCTGTGTGTGTGTGTGTGTGTGTGTGTGTGTGTGTGTGTGTGTGTGTGTGTGTGTGTGTGATTGCAACTGTTTTGAAAAAGCATGCTGGGATTTGTGGCGGTCTTCAAATCAGAGAGCCAGTGTTTATGAAACGGCAACTGCATAAACAGGATTTAGCGAGACTTTCATCAGAAGATGCAAAACCCATAAAGCAGTATTAACTGTTGGGACAAGCGATCGCTGTGTTGGCAGATTCCTGTCACAATCTAAACAACCTGGCCCAATCAAAAAGAGCTTTTGCCTTCATTTTATTCTTTTTTTTATACACTTTCATACTGGGAGGTCCTGCTAATTACTGCCATTACTTAACTATACTACTGAAGCTCCCTTTCCAGTTCTGGCCTGCACATTCCTTGTTGGATGGAGATGCATGATTTGTACTTAAGTCACTTTTCTATTGTGGCAATAAAAACTGTGCCGCTAGGTAGGAAGAACCTCTGCTACATCAATTTTCTGTACTGTTTTTGAAAAAAAGTTTGAGACAGCCTCCATTAGGGATGTCTTTCCTCCTTTTTTCAGAGTTGAAATCCATTTGTGTTTGCACTGAGCATGGAGTTTAATTAAACAGAACTAACTACAACACATATTGGCTGCAGTTAATCACAGCGATGGGATATTGATGGCCGATGTGCAGCGATGATGAACAACACTGTGTGTGTATTCATCACTAGTCCTGGGGTGAGAGCAGGTCCCCTACCACCTCCACCTGCAGGACCTAACGCAGCCTCGACTACAAGATAAAAAACACACCGACATCCCTCCAACCAACACACCCAACCAGCCTAGCAGAAGCCTTAATTAAAAAAGAAAAATTGCCTTGAATGTGTTAGCTAGCGTTGTACTTGCTGTATTTTACTTCTTGCACATGCTGATTAGGCCAAACTGTGAAGAGAAAATGCATGCCTAAGTATTGCACTAAGACCAGGTGTGTACTTTCCTGGACATACAGCACATTTGGTCAGCACAGGTGTGCGAAATAAACAAGGTTAGTTTGTAAAATAAACTAACCGTACCGTTCTGATCCAAATAAGCAAGCAACCATGATGTGCCACGAGGTTCTTGCAGTCACAAAACCTTTTCAGTTGTTCTCCGTCCACCAGCTGCACATCTCTGCAGATGAAGCACTCAGGAGCTTCTGTAACAAAGAGAAGAAAAAACAAAAACAAACAGGAAATAAATGAATGCCAAAAATAGTCTCATCATCACAGACTTGCAGAAAAGAACACAACCACAGTAAGTGAGATTTTCCAATATAGTCTGTAAAATCATTTGCGTGGAATATATAAAACCTTATCAGCATGTAAACAGTTATATTTAAATATGCAACCTTATCAACATGTAAACAGTTATATTTAAATATACTATATACAGTAGTAAAATGTGACCTCTGACCATGGCTTTGATCACAGAACCAAACTGTCTAACTTGTGCATTTCAGAAATTTCCGGTCTGGAGTTATATAGACCGAAGTTAAAAAAAATAATAATAATAATAATAATAAATAAAGAAATAAAGAAAGAAAGAAAGAATCCCCGTTTGATGAATTGGTCCAGGGCGTACCCCATCATGTGCCCAAAGTCTCCAGAGGTACAGTAGGCTCCAGGCCACCCTGTACAGGATATGTTGTATAGAAGATGAATAAATGAGTGGATGAATGAATGAATGAATGAAAAAGAGACAAGAGAGATTGGGTCGAGCTGAAAGCAGAAAGTAAGTGAAAGTGAGTTAAACAACTACCCTTTACAACCATGCTGAGTAGAACAATATCTTAACAAAAACAACACACTGAATTTTGAGATAAATAGGCTATGACATCAGCAGACAACAATGTTTAAAATGTAATAAAATTAAGCTATTGCATTCATCTCATCATACATTTAATTATTTATCTATCTATCCATTCATCTGTTTCCATTGCGCATTGAGATTTGTTGATTGTCCATAATCAGCAATGGTACATTTTTGTTGGCTAAAAAGAAAAAAGAAGTGTATGTTGTTCAGCTATAGCTTTACACCTAAAGGAAGAAATCTAATGTATTAACATTTTAATTAAACACTTTAATGTTGAGTTTGCATGCTCTCCCTGTGCTTGATGGGTATCCTGTAAGGGCTCTGGTTTCCTCCCACAGACCAAAAACATGCAGATTTGGCTGATTGGCATTTACAAAATGCCTTGGATTCCAAATGACTGTAGTGTGTGAATTTGTTTATGCTTGAGCCTTGTGATGGACTGGCACTCAATCCATGGTGTATCCTTCCTAGTGCCCCAAGTCCCCTGTGATATGATCCAGGACTCCATACAGCAGGGACTTTCAACTCAAGTGTCCAACATAGTTTGCTCAAACACAGATGATTTAACTAATCTGTAAATTACTAGATTCTGTACGTTATCAGGTATATAAGCAATAAGCAGAGTACTTTAATCATGGTCATCTGAGAACTCCTATTCTAAATATGCTCCTACTTTCAATAGACTTTTCTACATTCACCCAGAAGAGGACAGGTTCCCCTTGGAATCTGGATCCCCTTGAGGTTTTTCATGTTTTTTTTCCCCCTTCGACACTGTCACCCCTGGCTTGCTCATTAAGAATTTAGATATGCATCTGGATTTCTGTAGAGCTGCTCTGTGGCAATGTCTGTTGTTAAAAAGTTATGGAACTAAATTGAACTGACAGTTTTAGTTGGATTCTGAAGTTGTGAACAGTGAGGCTTGCTAATATAAGCATACATTGATTGCAATAAGCTTTTAAAACATTGTTATTTTGTGTCTTAGATGGAGTTCACTCTGTATGATCTCACAGTGATCTGGTGAGCAGGCTAGACACATAGATTGGCAAGCAAGGCAAAACAATTCCAAGACACCAGAATTTGACAGTGAGAATGCAGATCATATAAAGGTATACTAGGTAAGTTTGCTAATTTACTATTTAAACAGATATAGATTCAGGCATAAAGAAGCATGGTGTGGTTGAGAGCTTTGATCAGTTATTGCAGGATTTGTGACTCATTCTTTGAGACTAGCAGTACGGTGACCCAGACAACATGTTGATAAACTTTGTAATTGAAAGAGTGTGGGAAAAGAAGGTACAGAAAAGGTTTTAGATAAGCCTGAGGACCCGGCAGTTGAAATTAGGCACCTCTATGATATGTTGTAAAAAGCAAATCAAAATGCCAGAGTAAATGTTGCAATAGAGTCTGCATTGTCTACCAGTATTAATCAACCACATGTTAAAGGCTACGGAATACAAATCAGGATACAAAATCAAGAATCGTCTGAACTGCAGGAAATCATGATAAAGGCTGTCTATGTTCTTACCAAATCACTGGGTGGCTGATTGCTACAAACATGCAACATAAAACACTTGGAAGCAGCACAAACCTTCCCTAGATGATGTTGGATGTGAATGTGACACAGACAGAACAAGCTTATGTGAAAGAGATAAATGTACAGTGAAAGTCAAAATTCCATTTCAGGACATGTAATTCAGATTAGACACGTGCAAAGTAAAGCACAATTATTGTCAATTAAAGCACAATAAACTTCATGTTTTTTCCAATCACAACCTCCAGTGACCAGTAGCCACAATTGGTCTCCGCAAGTTAAACAGTCTGAAATTGAGAACATACCATGAGAATGTGCTCTAGGTCTAATTATTACTCCCCACAGAATAGCACTGAAAAAGGCAAGATAGCCAGTGCTGGCAAGGCCTCGTTAGTGCAAAATGCACCAGCTGGACTGGAAGTCTTTTCAAGACTGGCACTGTAATGGAACTTTGCCAGGCAAATGCGCAGTGCATCCTGTGACTGGTGGCACAACTCAAAAGACAGATTAGACAGTAAAGAGTGGTAATAGTAATGGTATTAAACCTCCAAAATACACTGCATGTTCAAATTATTGGGCTGCATCAAGCAAAGAAAACAACTCAGGATATGGAAGTACCTTTGAAATCACTGGAACTGATCATTTTGAAATTACTGGAACTTGGTTAAGAAACCTTCAAAAAATTATCAAAACCTCCAAGAATAGTGTTGAACCATCAACTTTGTGGAAAAAATGGGGTCGGAAATAAATCATGAATGGAGATCACTTAAACAATTGGTGAAGTTGCATAGTACAAATCAACAGTAAAAAATGTAGCTGTTTAATAGTGAAATTAAGAGCATTTCCGTATGAACATAATGTGATGAGATTTTACAGGACTGGAACTTAACAGCTGTTTGGGGATAAGAAAACCAGTTGTTAGCAAAACTAATCAGAAAAAGTCTTCAATTTTCTTGGGATCACAAATACTGGATATCACATCAATGTAGTTTTCCCTCCCTGATGGCAAGGCCACATTCCAGGACTCAATAATTGTGAAAGAATGGCTCTGGGAACATAAGGGGTCATTTTCAAGCATGAACTAACCACAACATTGTGTGCTGTAATCAAAGATTAAGGTGATTGTATTGAATCTTACAATAATAATAATAAGAAGAAGAAGAAGAAGAAGAAGGTGATATTATCCCATGTGTACCACAGAAAATATTATGTCCATCATGCTGACTGCTGGGTTATTTAAATTTTACCCATATGAGTCACTTGTCCCTACATTTAATATGCCAAATGGGAAATTCAATTTGGTAGATGATTCCCTTTAGCCTTCTAGATTTCCTTCAACAATCATCTTGGACAGCAGGATGAAAGTCTTTGCCAGCACTACAGAGATTATGGGTGGAGCATCCATAATGGAAATGCATGTTGAAACTCTCTATGAAGTACTTTTTCACCATACATTTTCTATTTGTCATGTGTGGAACCTGTTGAAGAGAGCTAATTAATTATAATCAAAAAAAGGAGCAAATGCTTTTCAGCATTCATGTTATATTGCAAACTGTGATGCCTCCTGGTGTCATGGTAAGCACTATTGTGGCAGTATCATAGTTGCCAGCTGGCCTCAGGCTGAACCTAACAGACTTGATACCTGAGAAAGAGATACAACTTCTAACTCTTCCAGAGCCCTTAATAGAGTGTAACAAGACCAAGAGGCAGTCAAGCTTAACCTGATAAACAGTACGCCATCTGATTGGCGAGATTATGAAACATCCAGAGAACTCATTTGAGCTGCCTTCTCTAGTTCCAAGTTTTCAGTTCATGGGCTTGGTTGTGGACCGTACATAAGTTTAATAGTTATAAAGATATGTCCAGTACACTCAAGGATAAAAACAACAACAGTTATATGTTTAATATTTATATTTAAAAAAAAGAAACCTTAACACTGATTAAAAAATTATGAAAAATGATAAAAGAAGAAATTATCATCATTATGTGCAACTGAATGCAGTCTCTAGTGTGTGTCCATTACTGGGTTAATGCAGGCATAATTTGTGCAACATTAACCATGCGCCGGGCAATTATTTGATTAGGGCACGCCAAGAGAGATGTGGGAGTAAATCTTCTACGGCTTGCCTCACACGCGTTGCTTATTACCTTGTCAATTTGTCATTTTGTCACACCTAACAGCGATTGATGTGAATCTGTTTTTGTCAAGTCATTAACAGGCTCATTCACTCGAGGTGCCGCCTCAGATAGGATCTAAACGGAAAATTATACAGGAGCCACCGTAAACAGAGAACAAATTAACTATCTGCACCAAAAAAATAAAAAATAAATAAGCAATTACATCAGGCAATGGCTGCCCCTTAATGAACACTCCATCAGCCATGAACACCTAAGTACTTTCAGGGGAAAAAAAATCATTATCTCATTTTAATTTGCTGCGCAAATATTATGGACTATAAGAGGAATTAGTAGTTGTGCTCTTAAATAAGTCAGACATTTTAAGTCTTCTGAGGAAAGGGATGGTTAGGTCAGATAGGTAAGCAAAGCATATATTGAATATAACATTAAACATTAAATATAATTCATAACCATATAAGGTCAATACTTCTGGATATAAAAAGCTTCACATAGAGATACATTTACATTTTTGATTGCAATTTGTTGCAATCTACATAAATAAAAGAAAGGTTTTGTCACTACTTTTGTCAGAACTTGCTCTTTCAATGACACCTTTATGTTTCATACTGTACATTGAGGGACCCTAAACCATTTCTGTCCATATGTCTGTCCAGTCAGATTTGTCACAGCATCACGCAAAACTGGCATTGGCAGAATTTAATGAAACTTGGGCAGTACTTGGGTATTTGCCTGAAGTTAAACCAGTGGCATGAATGAAATCAAAATGTTGTGAATAAGTGAAGTTATAAGCAGTTATGTGCCAGATCACAGTATGTCACAGCACATAACGCTTCTTTTCCTTAGCGCTTTTCCTCTCAAAGCTGGCTTGACTATATGCATCACTCACCAGCGCCAATCAATCAGAGCCAATCAACGCAATGGTTTACTGTGTATAGATGGAGAAGACACAGAAACAACGGTAATGCAACTACCGCCTGTCCATGGCACAGATTGCTCCCCTACATAATCGCTTGGAAAATATCAATTAAAACAAAAAAAAGTATCATGCAAAAATGTCTGGACAGAATTTAATGAAACTTTTGCAGTACTTAGATATCTGCCTGAAGTTTAACCTGCACCATAAATGAAATCAAAATGGTGAGTAAAAGCAATGTTATGAAGAGTTATATGGCGGATTTAATAATCTACTTTAAAATAAGATACTAATAAGCTATTTGCTTACAAACAGCACCAATAGATATTAATTAGAAAAGCTAAACTGAATTCTTTTTACTGGGATTAGTTAATATTTTCACTGCTGAAATAACAGCGCTAAAGTGGTATAAGTGAATTTTAATGTGCTGAAGTCGTTTTAAAACGTATTCTTTATCCAATCTACTTTTTCGATTTCTCATCTGTGATTCACTGAGCAGGAAGTGTATTTGGCTGACGATGAAAGAAGTACAACTTAGCATAAGCAAGGTGTAATATACTCAACCTTACAAAATGTTATTTCTCTGTATTAATAAGTTAGGCAGTACAGAGTTGTCGTACAGAAAGACAGGCAGACCTGTATGTGGGCTTCAACCTGAAATAATGATATCACTGATTACATTAGATCAGCTTATTTTAACTACTTCTAAAAACTGGACAATGACGGGTATGTACGGTAGTATTAATATAAGTAGCTTTGCTCTAATTGCACAAACATAAATGCATCGTTAGTGATATTTGTTTGCAAAGGATAAAGAAGAGATTTATTTGTTAGGTCATGTGTTTTCTATTACAAAACTAAAGCCTAAGGGAGCAGTGTGAGAGGAAAGAGGAGAGCTGTTCTCATGCACGCTGCCATGGAGGAGTGTGTGCAAGTATCTGTTTCTCGTCACCTTGTCAGACACATCTTCAGGCTGTCCCCAGACTGCACGGCTGCCCAACGCATGCCGCCATATACATCATATGTGGAGATTAACGTCCATGAGGAATGCAAAAGAGGCCTTCATCTAAAAGGGCATGTCATGAATCGGTTCTTTAGACTCCTTAATTGCAGTCATATCTGCATCACAGACAGTCCTTTTAGAGAGGAAGCCATTACTAACTTTCTAAATACATTTACCTGAGGGATCATTTAGCTTCTCAGTGTTCAGCTTTACCGCAGTTGCTGAGATAGAGAAGTGTAAATGTGTCTGAATGTATGACATCAGTGATGGCCCTATCTTTTAAGAGGATGTTGAGAGCATATGGTTATAATCAAGGCAATCCATAGAGAGAGAGATGTAAAGACAGAGCTGATTATTAAGGCCTTATTCTCGGAGGACACTACCAATTAGAGGCAAAAGGATCAGATAGTCTGGAGTCCAGCCTGTGTGTCTCATTAGCAGGAAAACTGTTATGGCGCTCACCTTAACTACTCGAAAACTGCTTTTTGCCAGACTGAATTGCTTGCAATATTACAATACTAGATTTTTATATAATATATATATTTCAAACATTTTGGTTTAATGCTGTCCTTTTTAAAATAAGAAAATGTTAGCAGATATCATGAAAAACAGCGAATACAATATCACAGTATCTGCATGCAGCATTACATTTTTAAGAGGACAATGTTAAACAGCATAAAATGCTGTACCAAGAATATGAGATTCTGTTATTCGATTAAATCGCTAGGCTTGTTAAAAGGACTGCCCTTAGCCTCTAGTAGTTTGTCAAAGTAAAAGCATAGCAGAAGTCCAATTTTCATTTTTGTTCTTTTTATATAAAAGGCAGTGCTATTAAAAAATAAATAAATAAATAAAAAACACGGCACAAAACAGTGCATATTAATTTCTGTCTTAAAATTCAGTTATATCTTTTATGTACATTGAAATTAAGGTTGAAACATTTATGTTTACATGAGTTCAAGGGGTTAACTAGTAAATAATGGTACTCTCCATACAAATACACTTTGTTCAGTAACTACTTCATAGTGGTCAAGGGTGGTGGTGGATCCACAGACTATGCAAGGATCCACAGGCTGAAGAGCAGAAAAACACCCTGGATAAAATTTCACGGCACCATTCATACACACATCCACACACTCATTTACACATAAAGGCAATTAAGCATAGCACGTCCATCTACCAGGAGATGGGAGGAAGCCGGAAAACCCAAATACAAGCACAGTGCTACAGGGCACAAGCATTCTGAACACCACATCATGGATCCACAGAGCCAAGGAAGTCACAAGCTCTACATGCAACATGTACAGTATGGAGACTTAAACAGAGAGCATGGCAGCTCTGGAACTACTCAGAGTGATGGTGCCAAACTTCCCACTACTGGTTAAAGTAACAGGCATGCCAAAAGTGACCAGATAATGCATTGCAAGATCAAGACCAGGGGTAGATTGTCTGGGCAAAAACATAAAAAAAATAAGCAATAATTCTTTAAACATTAAACTTAAAGGAAGGAACTCACACGATGTACTCTTAGTCAGGAACCTGAACTCAGCATCGACATGGAGAACAGGTTGTTTTCCTTTGATACACCCTGACTAAGCCAAGTTATGTCACAGACACTCAAACGCATTTTGCTAAACAATAATATAAGTAAGTTAAAGCAGCTGTGTCTTGTAGTCCAAACTGGAAGTTCGATTTTCCTTGGTTTGTGGCATTTGTTGTTTTGTTGACATGGGTTTCCTGAAAAATCCGGTGTAAGTCATGGTAGCTTAGCATACAGCTTAGCATAGTCAATGCACATGTGTGTGTGTGTGCAAGTGTCTACTGCTGCGAGACAGGAAGTGTGTGTGGGTCAAGCTGTGCAGTAATGAGAAGACACACACACACACACACACACACATATCTCATCTCGTGACTGAGAAATGACCCCCTATCTCACTCACTCTTTTCATCTCTCTCACTCTCTCTCTCTCATCATCAGATCCTCCCTCTCTAGCAGAGGTGTTTATTTAATGGCACTGTGACTGAAGCTTTTCATAATTATGTTAAATACTGTCAGCCTTGATCAGACTCCACACCCAGCAATCACAGGTCCCTCTCCTTACCCCTATCAGCAAGAGTCCATGTGTGTGCATGAACGCGCGCACGCGCACACACACACTCACTAATGAGCACAGACTCAGAAGCGCTAATGAAGGCACTCAAATAACATGTTAACTGTGCACACACACAAGTGCAGACACATTCACCATCTGACTAAGCCAAATGGCATTTAAAGTAACAATCCTCAGCTGTCATATGTGCTGTGTGCAGAAAAAAATAGCTCACTGCCTTTAGCTTTCTCTCCAGAACTGCAAGTGTGATCTCTCTGTTCTGTTCTCTTTCTTTCTTTCTTGCACTGTGATCTGCCCTTTTCCAATAGTGCTGTTAGATAAACTAATCTTCATTTGTTTAATCCAACCGAGTGTTACAAGAACACTTGCCACCTTTGACTTAAAAAGGCTTGACATAACTAACTGTCCTACAGGGAAAATGACCAATCCTTAGGTACTCGCTTTTTTCAAGAATTGGAATGGATATGTAATTCTATAGTCTCTTTATGTGTGTGGCTTGGCACACATTGTGTATAAAATCTGTTATACAAAATACAGAACAGTACATGTGCTGAGAAATGTTATGCATTTTCAATGATAGATGGTTAAAATAAATGGGGTAACCTTAAGAACACTAAAAGAAACCAAAAGAGAATATATATATTTTACAAACACAGGGATCCCCAACATTAAGGTAATAATTTATTATTTAGTTTACGGACTAAAATTACACCACTTTTTTTTTTTTCAAGAAACCAGGACCAGTAGTAGAACCAGCCAAGATATGTCAGATCCCAGAGAAAAGACAATGCTGGCCAGGATAGAAAGGCACCAGAACACCCAGTGCACCACAGTCTGCCACTTACAAGACCCGAGAGACAAGACCCAATAATACAATTTAAAAATGTATTATTTATTTAACATCCGCAGCAGCAACCTTATTTCCTCTCTCCTCTGCTCCAACCACTCAGCATTCAGCATCACTAGTATATAGTACTAACCATTTGCCTGATCAACGGCATTTGTTTTTCACTGTGTGACTTAACAAAAAAACATTTCTCTAAACCTAATAGGGACTAGGGACCGAACATCAAGGGCCAAAAACATGACAAAAAATGTCCTTTGGGAAGCTTGAAGAACTATTCCTAAAAAAAACAATTTTTTTAAGTCTGGCTATTCAGAACTTTTTATATAATTTTCTTACTTTCCCTAATCTTAATTTATACTGCTGTTTTTATTATGTTACTATAAAAAAAACTTTAAATGATCTTTGATCAGTCATTCATAATTCTTATGAAAATTGGTAGCTCAGCAATATCCTTCCAAACCACACATAATCTTTAGTAACATGTTTTTGTACCAATGTTACACAGGGATGTTGGTGGGGGTGGATTAATAGAGATAGTATGTTTGTTCTCTTGACAGTTTCACTAACTCTAGTCTCCAACCATTTTCAATGGCAGAATTGAGCTGAAGTCCCCCTCTGTTGGAGTCAATGTCCAGATGGAGGGGTCAAAACCTTTAAGCTCAACAGTCATGTGCTTGTAAAAAAGCAAAAGTTCAGCCTTAAACCCAGCTGCCTAAGTCCCCAAGACAGACCTCTGGTGAACTACAGTACATCAATGGCAAAGTTCTCTGTCCAAGAGTAGACCCTGGAAAAGTCACTCTTACCACGACAGCAACAAAAGAGGAAACTGTAAGTACTGGCTCATTTGACATAAACCTAGACACCACAGGTATGCTTCCAATAGTGGCAGAGGTTGCAATGGTGGCAGCCACTGATCAGGTACCTGATAATCCTCTCTCTGTGACTGTCAACAGCCTCAGGACATATTCCCAGGTCCACTCTCTTCTGTTCTTCAATATTAAGTTCATGTCTATGAAACTAAACCACAACAAACCACCCTGGAAAGTTCGGTTTAACTCCACCATGAGTGTGGCAGAGTTCAACACAGCATTTCAACACACAATACAAATCTCTGTAAATACTGTAGGACCCCAGCAGGTAAACTCACAGGAAATGTGGTCTCACCTAAGGGGCACCTTGTACACTTACTGTACTTGTAAGGAAGACAGGAAACCACAAGATTGGTTTGAGAGTTCCTTGACTGAACTAGCACCACTCACAGAAATAAAGGGCACAGCACTGATGCAGTACAAGAAGAATCCTGGCCTGAACAACAAAACAACCAAACAAACAAAAAGAAATATTAAGATTTCCAAAAAGCTTAGTCCTTTAAACTGCCAGAAACTGTGCCAAAAACTACTGGTTGCAGATGTGCCAGCCTATTCAGTCATCAGCAGACAGTAATAAGAAAGCAATCAGTCCCACTCCATCAAGAACTGTGCCACTTATAACTAAGATGGCCCTAGTCATCAAGGGCAAGAGCAAGCAGATGGACAGAGGGGGGAGCACTTTTCTGAATTCTACTCTAAAGAAAACCTGATTTCTCCAAAAGCACTTGCAAACATTGAATGCCTATCAATAATACCAGGTTCGGGACAAGATCTCTACTCTGAACTCCGAAAAGTCCTCAAGTGCCTACCAACCAGCAGGACACCAGGCTTTGATGGGATCCTGCCTGAGGTCACCTACAGTAATGTGTGTAATGGGTGTCTTTCTCCAACACCTACACCAGCTACTCTATGTGTGCTGGAACAAGGGGTTCATTGAATGAGGATGAGACTGTAACATTGAAAACATGAACAAAGAAAACAAAAGCAATTGCAATAACTACTGTATAGAGGGATGTCACTGCGGAGCATAGTATAAACACTTTTTGACAAAATCACACTAAACTTCGTGTTGCAGGGTAGCTTCATTGCCAACCAGTCAAGAATCAACATCTGCTTTTCCCTGTGACATCTGCAACTAAAGTGCAGATAACAACAGTAGCCCTTGTACCTGGCATTCATTGACCTGATCAGGGCTTTCAACCTTATAAGTTTTTATGGATTGTTTGCAATCCTTGCCCCTAAAATCTACCCACCAATGTTGCTCAGCCTCATTGAACCCTTTCACAAGCAAATGACTGGAGTCACTCAGTTTGGTGATGAATCTTCTGCCTTCAACCTTGTTTGTTGTTTTCTCTTAATCCACATCTGATAGAAAACTGTTCAGTTTGTTCAGACTGAAGGTGCAGTTGAAGGTCCACAATGTACTGATCAGATAAATGCTTTTGGCAGTAGATGCTGAAAGAGCTGCAAATGTTGATGGACTGCTTTGTTTTAGTTTGCCAGGAGTTTGAAGAACACTCAGATCATTTCCCATGGCAGAGAAAATCCCTCTGTTGTTCATCAAAGACTATTAACTAGAAGTGCACAAATGTATATACATGAGCCACACTGTATTGGACAAGCTGTTAACAGGCAGATAAGTCATGCTAGCACTACCCCGGGTCATCTGAAGCAAAAGGTATATACTGTAAAAGGTATATTAATACAATATTATATGATATTGAGTTGTTAAAATAAGCGAAAGTCTCTGACTCTAACTCACCATTTCAACACTATTTAGAATTTGTGCAACAGAAAAAAGTAGCGCTCATTTTCAAATGCATTTCTCTTTTTCTTATTTTCTTATTTTTTTATCTGAGCAACACATAAAGGTCATTTTTTTGTGTGTGTTAGTGCTCATTTTCTTTAATAGGATATCTACTGTAAGCTTGTAGCAGTGAAAAAAATATTTCATTGTGTCTGTGTTTGAAATGAATCCATCATTACCATGGTTATGTTGTGTGCCTTGCTAGTTAGTTAGCCAAGTAATTGGTTACCCAATATGACAAAAGCAATGCAGGCTGAAGCTAGTAATCACATAAAGTTTTATCTGGTTGACCTGATAACATCAGATCTCACAAGCTCATATCTCATTTTTAGGCCCTGATATCAGCTTAGCTCCATGTACTCTCCCAGCCAAGGACTCCACTCAGCTCTCCATCAGATCTGCAGCACAACTATGGCCTTCAGCACAGGCTTCCACCCCTACCACAGCTTCCTTGGTACACTCATTTCACATCCTGAGAGGTTTTCTGGTTTTAATGCCAAAACCTTATTTAAAAAGTTATATAATATTGTGAATTTGTTCAAAATTGTTAACACTTGGACTTAAAAATCTCTTTTACTACAGGTGATCATGCAAAAACAGTTGGAAGGTGAAGTGGCATTGTACTTTAACCAACTGAAATTGCTATTTTCACAAATTAAGATTCCAAGCACTGTGATCAGTAGGCAGAGATCTGCATCCCTGGCCAGTGGGCAGAGATTTCAAGATTAACTGAATCTTAAAATAAATGATTGCCTGTTTTGCAAATCAAATCCAGTTATTCGCAGCCACTCAGATTTCCTTCATTCATTTTTTTTTACCTGCCTGTAGAGTGCTTGTAAAAATGCTAATTGACATTAGTGTCATACTAATTTAATGATAATTAACAGATGTGTATGTCCAGTATGGCATTAGAGCCTTCTCAAATAAACTGAGTAGCTTAAGCAAAAAAATCAAATTACAAACATATTAATATACTGTAACATTAGAGCCCTAGTAAATGACAATACTTGTACATTACTTGAGTACATTTGAAGGCAAGTCCATTTGTACTTTTACTTAAGTAGAAATGTTAATGAATGTCTTATTCCTAATGAATGACTTAACATGATACTTGTTTCAGTAACATGTTACAGTACCTAGGGTATCTTTATTTTACTCAAGTACAGGATTTGTGTACTTCATCCACAACTACACCTGGTCCTCATCGCACTCAAATTATACGGTATATGGACCGACAGTACACACACCTGTTGCAAAGAATAAGCTCTGTGTCTTTGTATAGGTCTTTGCCAAGCTTACTGTTTATGTGTTTGATTCTCACATTTCTGATCTTTGCTTCTGTTTTATAGACTTTGTTTATTGCCTGCCTGTTTTACATTGATTGCTTATCATTTGACCTTTTCATGGGATAGCAAATTTGCCCTATGAAATTATCTTGTGTGACAAAATCATTAATAACCAGACAAACTGCACTTTCATCCTTACCTCATTCAAAGTGAAGAATGTTGACTTGCATTGGCAAACTAGGAACATATCATCCAAGAATAAAATTTGTGGATTGAACAGCTCACATCTCATTTTTTGGCCTTGATATCAGCTTACTGTAGCTTCAGTACTCTCCCAGCCAAGAACTCCACCCAGCTCCCCATCGGATCCTCAGCATAACTATGGCCTTCAGCACAGGCCGCATCCCTACCACAGCTGCCCTGCTACACTCATCCCACATCCTGAGAGGTTTTCTGATGAGTTCTCTGGATGTATGAGGTTTCTGTTACAGTGTTATACTTCACAGGCCAGGAGGGAGTCTCAGACTATTTGAAAATAATGCAATTCATAAACTTCCTCAACAACAAGGCTCTAAGTTGGGCTATTGCAGTATGCTCACAGAGTGGTGCAAGCCTAAACCCTTCTGAACAATTTATCCAGTTATTTCAACAGATTTTTTTTATCACTTTCCCAAGAGCAAGAGAGTGGGCGAGTGCTTCTTCCTTCTAAAACAAAAGGAGAGAAGTGTAGCGGCATGTGCCTTTCACATCCACACCATCACAGCAGGAAGCAACTAGAGCATCCCAGCACTCAAAACAGTATTTCGTCAAGGACTAAATGTGGAGCTTCTGACGGAAACGCCATGTTCTGATGATGAAGTTTCTACGGATTAACTGATTGATCTGGTAGTTTTCTTGTTATTAAACTCCTAGGCTTGTAGCCAGTAGGAGAATTCATGTCCTCTGAGCCAGATTTTTTCTAGGGCAAATCCAGGTTGATGAGGATGAGCATCAGTGACAATGCTAATGAAGACTCTGCTACTATGGTGGTCTTGATCACCAGGTAGCTCAAGGCATAGCATGCACAGCATGAACAGCCAAAATCCCACTGTGCACTTCAGTGTGAGCACCCTCACTTACTTCTTGACTCAACATGGTGAGTTTTTATGTCAAAAAACTTTGTCCATAAGGAACAAAATTTTCCATAAACAAAATATTACATCCTTGATCAGCTTTGGTGTGGGTGATAACTTCATTCATACCACTGTTGAAAATTCCAGCTGTAAGTACAAAATCTCAGTCACTCATGCACCATACAAGTTATGGATGGAGGACCCATGGCAGAGATTTGTCACCATTATACCAAATTCTTTACATTAATTGACACATCTAAAGTCATAGAAAATCTAAGACACAAGTACCCTACACTTCAGGAAGTATTCAGACCACCAGCCTTATGATTGTGCCATACTGTAAAACTGTTATTGGGAACCACAACCCATCATAAGAAGAATTCTACCCCTGTGACCAAAGAAATCTTGTGAAATATGTGGTAGAAGTCCACATATTCCGCTCATCAACTTGACCAGCTATTCTTCTTTCTAGTTCTTCTTAGTGGGGAACAAAGGGGATGGTTTCTGCCCATTAATTGATTATCTGGGCTTAAATCAAGTTAGAGTTGTGTACCGCTTTTCCCTGCTACTGATCTCTGAAGCCCAAGAGGAGCTAAGGGAGGCTAAACTCAGATGTGAAGTGACATTTTTGGGATATATAATCAGACCAGACAGGGTGATCATGGACCAAGATAAGGTATCTGCGGTAAAACGTGGTTGAAACCAAAAAATGTCAAAGAACTGTCAAAGAACATCAAAGAATTCCTCTCATCAATTTAATGAGGATTCAGCATGACTGCTGCGCTACTAGGCCTACTCAAAAAAGGATGAATCATTTTCAGTGGAACAGGCCCTCAAGAAGTTGAAAGATGCCTTCACCTCAGCGCCTGTATTTAAACATCCTGATCCGTTGAAGCCTTTTTTGTAGAAGTGGGTGCCTTAGACTAACTTGGGTCAAAACTAGTGCTCTCACAAAAATTTGGAACAAGCCTAAACTTCACCCAAAAGCCACCTTCTCATGCAAACTGAGGTCAGTTGAATGTAACTAAAACATCAACAACAGAGTCTTCTTGCAGTCTTATTAGCATTAGAGACAAGGAGATACATGGCGAACACCCATTAAAGCTCAATGGGCCCTATTTTTTGCTAGATTGGATTTACCTTGTCATACTGCCCAGGGTGCAAGTATGTCAAAGCCAATCACCCAAAACCATACTTTTATCTTTACCTCATTCCCTGACACCCAAGTACTTACATTTACATCAGTGGTTTTTAAGCATGGTCCTCTCTGATCTGCATATTTTAGTCTTTTCTCAGCACCCAGCATACCTGTCTTGTTACATGAGACACATTAATGGAGTAGATTTGCATAATCTATAAAAATCACAAACAATGTTGATGCTGTAGCAGCAGCAATAACAAGCAGGGGTAGCTCAGTGGTTAAGGTGTTGTACTACTGATTGGAAGGTCCCAGGTTCATACCCCAGCACCACAACGTTGTTGGGCCCTTGAGCAAGGCCCTTAACTCTGAACTGCTCAATGTATACTGAGATTAAAAAACAAAACAAAACAACAAAAATGGGAGTCTCTCTCTCTGGATAAGTGCTTCTCGGCTAATGCTGTAAATGTAAAACAACATGTGCTTGTAGTGTGTGCAGATGACACCAGGTGATTTGCTTCACAAATGACTTGCCATTCATTTAAGTGTCACCCACTTTGATGGTGCAGCCTGCACCCCTAGTGATGCCACTGCATTGCATGATTGTTGGTGCCATACACACTAGTTTGAGTATTTATTTAACTGTTGAAAGTCATGCAGGTAGCATGATCAGACTTTGGAACCAACAACATGAATCCATTATGTCAACAGTCCAGACTGGTGTAGGTGGTGGTATACTTGCTTTCCTGGCACACATTGGGCTAGTTTGGGCCAATCAACCATCGCCTAAATGCCAGTATTTGTATCTTGCTTTCAATAATGTGTTGGTTCAGTGAGTGATGGATCCTAAGAAAATGCACTCTGAAGGCATTATGCACACACATATATTCAATTATTAGGGGAAATTAGCATTAAGTGGAGCCTGTCCACATTCCAGCATGTTTTAGGAAGTAGGAGGAACAAACAGAAGCCAGAGGAAAATCAGAAAGACAGGGAGCGTACGTAAGTAGCTTCTCACAGTGCAACCAGAGATCAGGGTGAAACCAGGGGTCTAAAGCTTATATACTGAAAAAAAGTGATTCTTGATTTAGGAAGTCTGCTAACACAGTGTTTAGCTATGTACTTTTGTCTATTTCTAAAGATATTGTTAGAAACTATAGTATGTACACAGCTTTTTAGCGAGCATCCATATCGAGGGAGACTTTTAGCAATGTTTCATTTTCTACTGAAAAACACTTTTATATTCTAGTACAAGTAGGTCAGTGGCTAAGAATACATTAAGCTGTTAGGGAAGACTTAGTATGGGTGAGGAATGAGAAATGAGTGGACAGGTTAAGGTCAAAAAGTTTACTTGGGAAATGAAACAACTTTTGAGTATGAACATTTAGACACAGTTTGAGTATGAACATTTAGACATGCAGTTTGCTGAACTCAATCTGGCAACTGTACAATTTCTTAACTTGCTCCTACAGTATATTTACATTCAAAATAAACCAACAAAAAATGCTTTTAGTAACCAACATGTTGGTTCAATGACTTTGGGATAAAAGGAAATGAAATTTTTAGGATGATGTATGACTTTTATAAATGATTACTTTTTAATAGACTGTTTAAACTTGCACTTATGAAATCATGTTAATTTAATCTGATTTTGTGTTCTTACTTCTTGGCAGTATTTGCAATGAGGGGACATTTCCAGCTTTGTGTTAATACATTGCTCTGTTCAAACATAAATGCATGTTTGGAAAATCCTTGTTTAGGAAACACTGTACTGTAGTTTCCTCTTTTAAAATTGTGCAAGCCGTTGCATAGACTGTGCGGGCCTACTTTACTTTTTTACTACACATATTTTCCACCATGGTCCAGCTTCATTTCCTGTCTTGAAATGAGTGTAAGGGGAAAATGTTTTCGTATTAGTCCATTAAATCCAAGTGTCAACTCACTTCAAATAAGATGAGCATTAGCTAAGTGAGTGAAAAAGATTCTTGGCTTTTAGAGGGGGGGTTACTGAAGAGGAAGAAGAAGAAGAAGAAACAGTCCTCTCAAATAAAAAAGTTGCTCTCAAATAATCACAAATTCTATTGGGGATGACCTGGACTAAGTTACACACTGATTTAAGATGTATAGAATTCAAAACGCAATAAAATATAATAAATGAAGAGACGCACCCTTCTAGGAATGCTAGTTGTGCGTGAGCAAAACTTTTTCTGCTTTTGCCTCGCTGTCTTCCATCATCACTTTAATCCCTAGAATTACAAGCAAAGCCTGCTTTCTGAAAATCAAAATCATTCCCTGTGCTGTAATCACGCGATGTAGGGAAAATGCACAAATGAACGTGGTTAAGCTCTGAGTAAATATTTGAGGCATGTTTTTGGCCATGCTTTAACAAGGAGTGTCACAAGAGAAGATGCAGTTTCTAATGGAAAGGGCTTTCTGCCATGAGTGTAAAGTTTGTAGATTCGCTATAACAGTGTAGATAAAAGACACAATTCGTAACTTGGCTTTTAACGCTAAAATGATGTGGTAGGGGAAAGTCTCCATTCCAAACCCAAAACTGTTTTAAATCTAAGTAAAGAGCTGGCAGAGGAGTTAAAACAGAGGAAAGTCACACACATATTCCAGCTCTTAGCCTGACTTGTGTGCTGACAATAACCAGCCTTGCATGGGTGGACATCTAACTCCATAACTCCACTCCTGAGTCTGTCTGAGGAATTCATTATGTATGAAGAATGAAATATACTTACAGATGCTTCTGTATGATTCAGTATGAAAATACAGTGCTCTCCTGCTAGGACATCATTATCTTTTTTTTTTTAATTACCAAAAGGCAATAAATTATGTATTAATAAGTATATAGAATTTAAGATAGCAAAAACTTTTTAGTGGATCTTTTTTTAGCCTCGTTTGTTGTTGCTCAACAGAAGCTGCTTAACATGCTGTCAAACTGTCAAGTAGATTGGCCATTTTGTTATGTTTAATCATGAGACACTTGTTTGTTAATGGTTACAATGGAATGGAATAAAATTTGCCACTTTGCAGCAATAATTTACGTTGATTAAATGAAGATGATAACCTGTGGAAAAAATAAATAATGTGCAATGAAATATTAATATATTATTTACATATATGATAATATACAATAATTTAGTATTGTAACTACATTTAATTCCTTACAATTATTAATAAAATACAGTATGTGGATAAAATGCTTACCAGGAGGCCAAAAATCAAAATGAAGAAAAGTAAACACTGAAGCAACACGATTAATTAATATATAAATCTTAATTACATTGTACACCCTTGCTACAATACAACACAAAGCAGCTTACAAGAATGGCTACTATGGACTCCTGCACCAAACAACCACAGAGGCTGTCACGGTCTCCAGCTCATCACACACTTGAACTCAATCACTCAATCACAGGCGCACAGTATATAAGGACTCTCACACCCACAATTCATTGCAAAGTCCTATTTAATCTGTGTTTCATTTCAGTCAATAGCAAGCCTTTGATTTTCCTTGCCTATCTGATTTTGTGATCCTTTTATAATTTTCATAATGTTGCCCTTTTAGTTTGCTGTGGTGAAATATAACACATAAAATAATGCACCATAGTATTACCATGATATTTCTGATATCACCATGGTAGGCAGCATAAGACTTTATAGTGTACCAGGGTGAGTGGGTACCATGTTATGCACCACTGTACTTTAATGAATACTGTGTTAGGTACTGTGGGTACCATTATAGTACAGTACTATGGTGTGTACCACAATGCTTTGGTGAATATCATGATACTTATTAGATGCCACAGTGGCTACCAAAGTTCAGAAAGAATCTAATAGGATAAAGAATAAATTCCTGGCATATGGCACAGCCATGTTTTGTTCAATGGTAAGTATCATTCTGTCTACAATAATATGCACCTGTATCTTCAACTATACTCTGGAGCAATGTACTGTACAGTATGTAATATTAAAAGTTTTACCATACACTGTTAAAATACTATGATATTTAATTTTGTGCTACACACATAAAACTGTGCCATACTCTATAAATATTACAAATATGCTACAAAAATGTGCATAACATATTTTGACAGTATCCTGGTATGTGTTCCATAGTACCATTTAATAGCAATCTACCATTCTATTGTACACGTACTGTTGTAGCAAAGTTGACCATGTGTAGCGTACCATGGTAGATTTGCTGTTAACCCATTCCTGTAAAAAATATATATATTCCCATACTACATATCCTACACTAGAGAAATGTACATATCATATAATGCATTAAATAATGTCAGTTAAGAGAACCTAGGATAAAACATAACCCCACACAGCAGGGTTCTGAACAACTGATCGTAAGGTAGAAGTTTGAATCCCAGCACTAGCATGTTGCCACTATTAGGTCGACCTTTATTCTGAACTGCTCAGCTTGAATGTAAGTCACTTTGGATAAAGGCATTTCTCAAATGTGTAAAATGTAAAAATGTACAGTAAAAGTAACAACTTAACTCCCAGCTAAGCACTGGCATAAGGACAGGCACTGACTTACACAGTCAGGACAGAGGACAAAGGACTAAACACTGCCTCAGAATCTATTCAAGTGGTCAGACTTGTTAACTTTTATACTACCCATAGACAACACGCAGGCACTGAACCGACATGTATACGACCTGCAAGAGTGTGAACTGCATCATCTGGCCTGAAGCAAGTACTCTAGCTTGAATCAAGCCTTTGATTCAACAGAAGACATTTACTTTGTTGTACTGGCTGTGATTTGAATCCCATGCAGCCTCTATAACCACTTATTTTTACAGACTAGGCAAACAACACTATCCAGGGGTCATTAGATCTGTTTGTCCTTGAAACATGATCCAGATTGATCACAATGCATCCTTTGAGTCTAATTCTGTCAAATCATAATTGAGTTAGTGTGATAAAATAATGGTGCATTGCTACCGACCAAAAAGGTTGCCACAGATGAGCTTTATACAGTTTTTTTTTTCATGACACATCAAAGAGAGACACTAGAGTAGTAATACTCATATGAGAATCACCAAAGACAACAGAAGAATTCACCAGAAAAAGATTTTACATTACTTACATTTTATATCTGAGGGTTAAGGGCCTTGCTCTAGGGCCCAACAGTGGCAACTTGGTGGTAATGGGGTTTGAACCTGGGACCTGGGACTATAGCCCATTATCTTGACCACTGAGCTGCCTATGTCCCAAGGGGAGCCACATTTTAGGGTCAGAAAAGGGATTCACCAGAGAGAGAGAGAGAGATAGACAAAACATCAGAACAGGTATCAGAGAAGAAAAATATAACACAAGAAAGGAAAGAACATTGAGGAAAAAACAAAGAGAAAGACAAAACAGAGATAGGCAAAGATCAAACTAAACTAAATTAAACAAATTGTGCTTGACTGCAGGAAAATGTTTTTGTGAGAAAAAAAAATAACTGGACACAACCACTTCTCACTGTATCTTACAATTGAAGCATACCTTTTATTTTTTTATATATACTGTATATATATAGAGAGAGTATATATAAATTATTGTGCTTTCACATGCAGTGTTTAGTTTGTTTGACTTGAACCCTTGTGCATTTTGCACTCTGGTGTGTTTGTTTGGGAGGTGAGAACCTAATCTCGAGTCGAGTGTAGACCAAAATAATCAGCCCAAGACCAGCTGAGTGAGATGGTTTTAAACTCTAGTGGGGTTCAATTACAGTGAGTAAGCTTTTTGTCCCCAAATCAACCCCACTGCACAACGTGAACCAAACCTGACATGTGTTTTAGATTGCAGGAGGCAGTTTTAAGCCGGCACAATGCAGTGGTTAGCACTGTAACCTCCTACTTCCAGGGTTGGGGTTTGATTCCCTCTTCAGGTCTGTGTTGATAGAGTTTGCATATAGAGTCTCCCCATGCTTGGTGGGGTTTCTCCGGGTATCCGGTTTCCTTCTAGTCCAAAGACTTGCAGGTGTAGCCAATATGCCCATAGTGTGTAAGTGAGTGTGTGTGTGCGGGTGTGCCCTATGTTGGATTGGCCCACCTAGTGCCTGGAGTCCCCTGGGATAGGCTCCAGGCTTCCTGAGACCCTGAATGGGATAAGCGGCATAGAGGGTCAGAGTGAGAAAGACAGTATTAATAGATGTGTTGGAAGGCACAGGTGCAAAGACCGAGCCAAAGGACAGAGCTGTAGAGCTGCAAAAATGCATTGATGGCAGCAAGAGGAAACAAACAGTGAAAAGATTTGAAAGGAGCTAATTGGGCATTTGGCAGAGGTTGGATTTCTTCTTACATAATATTTTTGATGAAAAAAAAATAATGGAACAGTCATTTAATGCAGTGTTTCCTTGATTCACTCATTTTAACTGTGCTTTTTTTTAATTGTATATCTTCTAGAAGTTGCTAATAAGTGTGGTACAATACAGTCTAAAGTTCTTGCTCAAGGGCCCAGCAGTGGCTCTCTGGCAGCCCTGTGATTTGAACAAAACCCTTAACTGCTATGCTGCCCCCGCTCACATATATGAACTAATGGTTTGTTTCTGGAAGCCAGTAGAGGTTTGTCAGCTTGTGGGAGTGTGTCAGAAGATTCACTGTCCCAAAAGCAGTGTTTACAAAGTATTGTGTGTCAAGTTGGTGTTAATACTTATTTTGCTAGCTGCTTTTGTTTTGTCATACTCACTCAGTAGCCTGCCTCGCTAAGGTATGCCAAAGGTGAACATGTGTTGTCTGTTACACAGGAACACAACTGCAAATTGCTAATTGCTAAAGCTAATTGCCGGCTGTAAAGGAGGGGCAGCAGCTGTGGTTTGAATGAATGGTAATGGAATCATAAAAATGTCAGCAAGGTCAACTCCACCAATTATTTCCTTTCTCACATTAGATACTTCTCTCTCTCTCTCTCTCTCTCTCTCTCTCTCTTTCTCTGTCTCTCTCTCTCTTATTACCATCATTATGGCAAGCCCTCAGGGACTTTCTCACACGCAGCAAAATAGACTCATTTCAGCAGCCTGCGAAAACAATAGAATAACACTGGGAAAAAAAAAAATCAACCCAGTAAGCAAGTGGTGAGTGAAGCACAGCACAGCTGACACACATGTCTACAGCGATCCATGGCTCCCATAATTAACTGTCAACCTTTCTCACTCTCTGAATGGGTAGCCTTCTAATACAAGGTTAGCAGTGAACTAACTGCACCAAGTCAGCCTGCAAACACCTTCTGACAGAACAAAACTTCCTGTGGATGTCAGCCGTGCTACTCTGCTCCCATAGCACTGAGGCAGAAGGAGAAAAGAGACGGTTAAATCTTCAAACGTGCTTTTCTGATCTTATCTTAGACATTTTCTGCGTTCTGCCATAAGACTCAGTATGCATTGTCAGAATTACATTACTTACATCTGTGTCTTGCAGTTACTTAAAGTATCATGTGTTTTAACAACTACATTTCCTATGTAAATAGACAAGTCTGCATAAAAAGCATGAGGCAAATATGCAATGTATGTTCTTGTGACAGATAGCAGCATGTTCTGGGGGTACAATCATAAAACCACCCAGCATGAAACCTGTCAAGACGTCAACATCTCTCCCACTTTACACACACCTACAATAGTAAACATTTCTCTATTTTTTTATTGCTTAGATATGAATACAGTTTTAACAGGGATGTAACCCAATATATATTCATAATTCAGAATGAACAGATAATGTTTATAGATGATAGATGTTTATAGGAGCCACGTGATGATTATTTTTTTTCCCCTTTTTTTAATAGAAATTTTGTCAGAAAGCTTCACAGGGTGTCTGGTAGATATTGGAAAAAAAATGTGTCAAAAGGTTTGGGTGAGCAGTGGGTTTTTAGTTTAAAGTGGGGCGTAAGCAAGTGGTTTTAAATAAAACCGCCTGAGACAAAGGAGGACCAGCTCTCAATCATCCTTATGAAAATATATATTTTTGGTGAAGAAAATCATGGACGAATCCCAAAATTTAATAAAGTATAATAAAATAAAAATGTCATGCAAGACCATTTATGAATGTGAGTGAGGTAGATGGAGCTGAGGAGGCATCAAGTCCAGAATTCACTGTCCACAATGCCTGTTACAACACAATGGCATTACATTATACTCCTCAAATATAATATATTACTGGTCCACTTACGTATTTGATTGTTTGAGGGGTTTTCCAACAGTTCCGATATTTAGAATAACCACACTGGGACATTTTACTATAATAAAAATAAATGTTGATTTTAAAAAATGTATGAAAGCTTGATAGTTGATGAAAATAAGTCATCTTGAAAAGGAATGTTCAATTGAATGTATTCTTTTTTTGTTTGTTTAAATTAATGTGATTTACTGTAGCAATAAACCAACTACCATGCAATAAAGTAAACATTTCAGGTTTGGGACCTATTTATGCTAGGAGAGCCTAAACATAACATTTGACCATTTTGTGTTAAAATGTTTAGATACTCTGTATTCATTTCTTGATTTCGATTTTTCATAAAAGAATAATAATAATAAAAATAAATTGTACTGAATATCACAGCTATGCAGATATTCAGTATAACTGTATGACTGACAGTGCAACAAAATGTGATGTACCTGTATACTATATTTTGTAAATATTATCCCAATACATTTTAATACATTTTAAAAGTGTATAATTAACAAGGAAGGATGTGTGTAACAAGCCAAGCTAACATTGTTGCTGATAACACAATTTAAAAAAAGTAATGCCATGGCCAAGCCTACTGTAAAAGCCCAGCGTGGAATTGATGAATAAGTTGCCAGTTTACCAATACAGCTTCCAAAACAGCCTGATCGAAGAGAACTTAAAATTCAATTAGCAGTAATGTTGTTAATGAGCCCATTAAAAGAAGAATAATGTTGAATTAGGCCAATCTGGGTTAGGGATAGCCTGTGTGACAGCCATCTGGCCAAAACAGGAGGCAAAAAAAACAGGATTGCACCACGGCCAATAGAAGCATCCAAATACACGTTTGGACCTCTGCCATATGGACACATCTATCTTGTCTATTAGAATGTAGTATCTCTGTCAAAACATCGCGAGTTGTGAACATCTAGTAGAGATCAAGAAAACAAACTACTGCTACACCTTAAAAGTGACATGTAGCCATTTAGTTATGCAGTAGCCTACATTAACCTCCATCCATTCTCTTTAATCTGAGGCAGCAAAGCGAGATGCTTTGGTTTAGTTTGTTCACACCACAGAAAAAGACTCTTGGG
Source organism: Clarias laeviceps (assembly GCA_030014305.1). Taxonomy (NCBI): domain Eukaryota; kingdom Metazoa; phylum Chordata; class Actinopteri; order Siluriformes; family Clariidae; genus Clarias; species Clarias laeviceps. Next base: position 13,104,759 of record JAQMYJ010000037.1, read on the forward strand.
GTCAATACATTAGCAAACATTAGTGCACTTTCAATTTGCAAGGGAGGCATAAATTCACTTTAACTGCACTTGGCTCATGGCTGCACTGAAACAGCCCATTTTGTTAATTTGTTTCAATTTTCCAAGATGTAGCATAATGAATCAGGAGTGTATAGAGTGTGATAGGCATCCAAACACCAAGGACAAGGTCGATCAGGAGCAGCCTTGAGAGTCAGCAGAGAGAAGTTTTCATTTGGGCATTTTTGGTCCAGAGTGTTCAGTCCCAGGTGCATAATTTGAATTCGAGTCGAGAGATAATAGCAGCAGTCTGATATTGTAAGAGGTTAATATAGTGAATTAATCTGTAAATGAGACACGTCTTCCCAGGTAAATAAATATGATTTTAAATGATTAGGATCAATCTTGACTTGAACTTTATCATCTGTTTTTCTAGACTTTATTTGTCATTTTATTTGTCAATTCATATACACCCATCAGTCAAAACATTAAAATGCAAAACATAAGCCTGATAATGGGTAGGATGCCCGTGTGTTTCAAAGAGGCAGCTCTGGCCCCTTGGGGCATGGCTTCACAGGATCTCTGTGTGTGTACTGTGGTGTCTGGCACCAGGACGTTAGCATCAGATCCTTTGGGTGCAGGGTGAGGCCTCTGTAGATTGAGCTTGTTTACCCGGCACATACTATACAGTAGATGCTCGGTCAGATTGAGATTTGGCGAGGCCGGGTCAACAACCTTGAACTCTTTGCCTGCTAAGCTCCATAACACAGCAAGCTGTGATCACTAAGTGTTCTGATACTTTTTATACCTATTTAGCGTTAACATTTTTTTTTATGATTTGTGCTACATTAGCTGCTCTGTTAGATCTGACAGATGAGGTAGTTCATCTATGTGGTTCAGCACCTTAGATGAACCTTAGGTTGATAACCAATATTATTCAGTTCACCTGGTGGTGGTGTTAGAGTTGTGGTTGATTGGTGTACATTGTAATTACAGTTTCTATGCCACATGCATAAATATGTGGATGCTAATCACTTATGGTCAAGCTGAAAATAGGTGAATATAGTGCATTTAAAATCAAAAGCCTACAAAACAATTTCATTAACCTCTTAAATGCCCCTTAATAGTCCTGGCTTATATCTTACATGTGTAACTTTCATATAAAGTGAGTGTAGTGACTAAAATCATAATATTATAGCATTTATATTTGTTTATAATTATTTATTCATAACAAAAACATTATGCTATAGACCTTTGACATATTTTTCTGATCATTCTAATCTCACAGGATGAGTGGCATCTTGTCTATTTTAACACGAGAGAGTAAAATTGTATTTAAATTTACAGAACTGTCGAAAAACAACGAAGATAACATTAAGTTTATCACAACAACACTCATCATTGTGGTTACAATTATTATCTTCTTGCATAAAGCTTATTCTGCCTTCGCTATTTCTCTTAATTATTACTCTCATTACTATGTTTAGCAGCCATAATAATTAGAAAATGGATTTGATTTGCGATTGATATGTTTTCACTGGGTTTGTGGGAGTAGGCTCAGACGAGCAAATGCAATTACACTAAGCTTATAGCGTTAATGAATATTCATTAATGATGTTCACACTGATTTTCTTTTCATTCCATTTCTCACTTCCAAAGCTGTCTAAGCTATATGAGCTTCTATTAATGAAAACTATTTGACTTAGAAACTGAGATGAGAGTTAAGCCAAGCTCAATGTGGGGATATTAAGCATTTGATATTTTGGACCATCATGTTAGTTGGAGAATGTTAAGATAAAACTAGAACACTGAAAGAAAAATGAAAAATGTATTTAAGAAGAAAAGGGCATCTAAAATCTTTAAATTAAATTACAGGACATTGGTCAGAATCATTTTAGTAGTACTGGTGCTTAAATTCTGAAAGGACAGGAGATACTGCTACATTTCTTTGGCCATTCTTTAAAATCTATTTTACAAGTAGAAAAAAAATTGTGAGCCTAAAAATATAAGCTCTTAAAGAATTTTAAAAGCCTATTCAAATATTAAGGTTACAATCAGAAATGTATTGTTTTATTCATTTGACATCACATATTCTTCAATTTATTATTATTATTATTATTATTATTATTATTGATGTTGTTGTTTAGACAATCAGAATATTTTGTATAAGTATTTTCTTGGGTAAAGTTTATCGATAACAGCAATCATTAAGTGATATACCAATATACTGTACCATAATTTTAAATTATTTCAAAGGTGAAGTCTCTTTAATAAATACAATGATTTTTTTTGGCTGGATTCTTGCCAATCCAAATTTTAAGCTACCTAGTTTAACACTTGTCAAACTACTACTTGGACCAGACCTTGACGGAACCACTGATATGTCCTCTTCCCGTGTTAATTGCAACAACAACAAAAGCCGTGCCGACAGTCATTCATAACTTACCTTCAATAAGAACGTTACAGGTATCTGGACAGCCATCATCCATAATTGCTTTGATACTTTTTTGATCTCTTTCAAATACTTTTCACTGCTTTCTCTTTACCATTTCATGTCCTACTGTATATCTCCCTCTTTCTTTTCTTGTTGGCAGATGTTTTCCAAGACACATCTAACACTGATGCAGGACACAATTCTGTAAGCTAACAGCTGTGCAGCTGGCAGACATGTGAAGGACACGCTCACATGCGAGGATCTGTTGTCCTAAACCGGCAGAGACCTGGACCACAGTCTTTTCCAACATGTATGCCTTACTGTTTTTGTATTTCAGGAAATAGCCAATCAGGGAGCCAACCAGATCTCTTTTTCTTCACATTGACCAAACAGGAAGTGACTGTAGCAAGGACTGAGTCATTCTGTGTGCATGTTGAGCAAAACATCCTCCTGACCCAGCCAGTCTAATGTCATCAACAGGATGGAGCTTGGCAGGTTTCCTAGCTGGTAAAACCAGAACCATAGAATAAGCAGTAAATTGCTTGACTTTTTTTCCTTTTTAAATAAATGGTTTGCTAATTACATTGCTTACACTGCTCAATAACATGATAGCATTCTTTAGTTCTATAGATATTAATCTGTATTAACCTAAAAACATTTTCACTGGGGTAAAAAAAAATCTGTATGGTTTTACTTTCATTTCTGAAATGTAAGAGGATTTAATGAGCTACTCACATGTTAGGACGTTATTTTTTTATTAGACTGACACAGAACATTCAACCTTCATTCACACACCGAAATTGGTTGCTATGGAGAAACAAAACCTTATTAGTGTATCATTTATTTGGTTATAGGTAGTGTCTAAACCGCTTGCAGAGGATGTCTGTCAGTGATTTCCCACAAAAAAAAACAAAAAAAAAACGTTTCTGACTCTGTGAATGGTGTGCAGATTACAAAGATCTGCAACTGGTCAAATTTGTTACCACATCCTTAATTCACATCCAGAGCTTTTGACAGTTCTACTATAAAAAAAAAAATTGGGGAGCACTACAGATAACCTCTAAGTGGTTAGCACTGTGTCCTTGCATCTCCAGGGTTTGCATGTTCCCTGCTTGGTGGATTTCCTCTGGGTACTCTGGTTTCCTCCCATAGTCCACATAAATGCAGAGTAAACTAATTTGCATTTCCAATTTCCCCATAGTATGTGAGTGAGTTTGTGAGTGTGTGTGTACCTGTGTGCCCTGCAATGGATTGGCACCTCCTCCAGGGTGTACTCCACCTCATGCCCTGAGTCCCCTGGGATAGGCTCCAGGCCTATGCAACCTTATGCTAAATGGGTAAACGATGCAAAATATTACAAGAACATGGGAATGATAAACTTTTATTTACATGCCCCATGTGCTAAGTGTTCTATTTAAGTCATCTGTTCACCACTTCATCCTGTTCAGGAGTGTTGAATCTAGAGTCTAAGCAACACAAAGACAAGGAAGACGAAGAACAACAACACCAAAATCATGGGTGTTGATTTGGATATAGATAGTAGTAACATTTCCCCGCATTTGTGACTACAGCCCATCAACAATCAGGCTACACTCATTGTCCTCATGCATGCGGCAAGGTGCTGAAGGGACAGCACCCTTTCAGCACACATAATGTTCTTGATCAACCACAACAGAATGGCAGTTGGGCGGGCAAAGCAATAAGACCCTCCTTAAATTCTTTGTAGCTTATACAACCAAAGTGGTGCCTCCAGCAAGTGAGTAATGTATTGTGTGCTTTGGAACAGCTTGACCGTGGTTCATGTCATTCACCTCAGACTGTGAATGCTTTACTCCAAGACAGCATCACTGCGTTTCACCTAAGCTGGCAGCCAAGCCACCCAACCCTTACCAGAAAGCCAGACCCGGGTGAAAACTCACCTACATCACACACACCAACACGCTTTCCTGTCTCACTCCCACCCCCATTCTTCCCACACTTCTCTTAATAAGGGACGTTTGAGCACTGCCATTGACGCTTCTGTCTGCAATATGCCCACGCTAGCTGCGAGTCAGACTCTAGAGAGTGCATGATTGTTCCTGCTAATATTTTCAGCAACATGCAAACTGCCATTAATCAGCTCCATAAAGGGTTACATAAATTGCTAACCCTGTTTACGCAAATGCACTACTTAAGCCTCTCCACTCCCCAACTTACAACAGTATAAATGCATAAATAGGGAAAATCAGGACATTTTCAAGAGTCAATTAACTTAAATAATTTGGTTTAACAATTTTTTTCCATTTCAAGGCAGTCCAGGGTCTCAGGTTCAATCCTGAGCTTGGGTTATTATTTCTGTCTGTGTTCATTTGCCGTGTAAGATGTACTCATGTTAGCATGAGTTTCCTCCAGGTTTCTTGGTTTCCTCCAACCACCATAAAACATGCCAGTAGGTAAAAGAAAATGTGGGTAACATCGCTCAGAAATGTGAATAAAAATATAGTATGTATGTATGATTGCCTACAATCTGGATCCAATGTGATCCTGACCAGTTACTGTTACCGGTTACCAGTTGCCAAAAGCAGTTCCTGAAAGTGGCTGAGAGAGTTATAGATTCCAGTTGAGGAGTACTGGCAGAAAAGTAAAGTTGGTGCATTATATAATAGGATAATCAACAAATTCAATGACCATTGCTAAGATAAGTTGAAGGAATGAAAAAAATAATAATTACTAACAATTAGAGTGTCAGGTACTGTAGTTAATAGTGAATATACATATTACTTAACTGTTTAGTAATGCTTGCCACTCTATTAATTAATACTTATTATTAATGTGTTCTTATGATACATGTCTTTCAAAGCAAAACTTTTAAACTAAAGTAGTCAAAGTAAGAAACTGAAATTTGATGTAGTTGACATTTAAAAAATTATTTCAAGTGCTAAGTGGACTTTTATGGCTCCATTAAGTATGAAGGAAGCCTACGCCCTTTCTGCAACCTAAAAATAGTGACTATGGCATCTTCATCTCCTGTCTTTAAAATTTAACTCTAAACAGCCAAGATTGTTATACTTATTACCTATACAGTGGAATCTTGGATTGTGAGTAACTTGGTCTCCGAGCATTTTGCAAGACGAGGCAAATTTTTAAAAACTAATTTTAACTTGATAAACGAGCGAGGTCTTGACATACGGGTAGTATGCATGTGCTTTGTCTGTCAAGCGTCACATGATCACAACTAAGGCAATGGTTCTTTCTCTCTCATGCTGTGGAATTGTGGGTAATCGTCTCTCATGCTCAGTCTCAGTGCACGTGCGTCACTCATATAGTCAACATCTGTGCATGTGCGTACTGTTTACTATAACATTATGACCGCGTGTGTGTGTGCGCGCACGTAAAGCATTCATTTATTTATTTATTTATTTATTTATTTTGTGACCAAGTGTGGTGACTGTTCTTTAGCTAACTGTACTGCAACAACGGCCAAAAAAATGGTAAAAAGGCTGTAGCTGCCTCCGAGTGGCGCAGTGGTAAAGCGCTCGCCCTATCATCCGGAGATCGCTGGTTCGAACCCTATGCTGTTTTCCTTTCACAGCCGGAGGCACAGAGAGAGCTGATTGGCCGAGCTCTCTCAGGGGGGAGGGATGAGAGGTACTTGCGCTCCC
>JAQMYJ010000037.1:13118724-13136313 GCA_030014305.1 Clarias laeviceps
ACTTTTATTTCTTTGTTTTTGTTGTGACTGGCAGCGGTAGCTGCTTGGCGCTTCCGTGACTTGTCACGTGACGTAACTGTATTCCCAAATATTTAATATAGGCTATAGGGAATTGCACGCAACATACATGGATTTTTTTTATTTATTTTGTTTTTAATGATCCGCCCCAACCCGCCCCGCAAATAAAGTGACAATTTCTTTACCCGATCTGGGGTCCGCGGGTTACCAGACGACCCGCGCATCACTACTGTCCAGGGTGTACCCCGCCTTGTGCCCTCTCCCTGGATTTGCCTTTGTTTCACCATGATGCACAGCTATTTAAGTTTCTGTTTTCAGTGTCACATTGTCAAGCTTTTATTTGACTCATATAATGTTTCTCAGTATCACTCACAATTCATTTGTGCGATTTCTATTTAATCCATTGTGTTTGTATTTGCTTGCACTTTGCTTAATAAATACATTGATTAATGTTAATAACCTGCAAGACAGGAATAGCTTAATGGGTAAGACACTGATTTTGGACTGATCAGAAGGTTGTGAGTTCAATCCCCACCAGTGACACATGTAAACATTTCACAAGCTCACTGAGAGTTTTAAAGGCAAAAAAGTAGAGACACCAAGATCTACCAAAAATGTTGTCAATCGTAACAGGCTACCTAGATCATTCACCTTTGAGTGGCTGTGTTCCCAATATGGTTAAGTGATAGAATTAAGTGGTAAAAAAAAAAACAAGAGAGTGAGCAAATCATCCAACTAGAGGTTTGAGTAATTAATGTTTCATTTTTAAAAATCTATCAGCCTAGGTCAACCACTCCTTGATAACATTTTCAATTACCAACATCAGCCCCCTTCACTCTGTCTATTGACTAACATTGGCACACAATCAAATCAACTCCTTTGCAATGTGGTTAAGGTCTGGCAGATGGTCATTATACTATGTAATAACGAAAACCTCATCACCCATTCCAAACAAACCAGAGATGCAGGTTGGTTACTGGAAGAGACAAAAAGCAGACAGTGTTGGACAGACTATGTGCATGAGAGAAACTCTGGACAGAGTGAAGGAGAGAAAAGAACAACAACTACAAAATTTCATGAGTGGATGGATGCTAGTTACATGCACCAAATCAACCATGTAGAAACTATTTCTTACAATCACTCTCGCTCAATCAGCTTTCCTGTAGAGGGTCACGGGAGGCCAGTCCATCACAGAGCACAATCATGCATACACTATGGGAAATTTGGAAATTCCAATTAGCCTGTGCTGCATGTCTTTAGACTGTGAAAGGAAACTGGGGTACCTGGAGGAAACCCACCAAGCATGGCAAGAAAATGCAAACTTACTAACTATCTCATGCACTCCTACCCGATGTGGAATTCGAACCACCAACCCTGAATGTGCGAGGCCACAGTGCTAACCATTACACCACCATGTTTCTTACAGGTTGATGCTATCAAAAATTAGTAAAAGTTATAAAAACTTGCTTTCTTTATTGTTTAAATGTCAAGTCTTAAACAAAGCCATCACATTTTTTGTTGTCTATTTTCTGCGATATTGGACCAACCACTCTTAACATAAAAAATTAAGAAATGGCACTATTTTAAGATCCACCTCAGAACAACTGTTTTCTGAGAACTCTTTGAAGCACACCCTGGTAATCAGCAGTGATACAGAGGATTAGGTTAATCAAGTTTATTTGTTTCTCTAAGGCAGGACTCTCTTTTGTTTTCTGTTGCATGCCTGGAGCATCCTGGATTGCTATTATTCATAGGTAGTCACTCTAAGTTAAAGGCATAATGGTGAAGAAAGCTCTATCTTGGCTAGTTGTTTTTACTCAGCTGCCAACTGGACAAGAAATTTGCAATTCTTTAGCAAACAACAGAACTTGGGAAATATAGCACCACCAATCGTATGTCATTTGGTGTGTGTATGTGTGTGTGCTGTTGATAATCTCTTTGTTCTCTATGAATGACACATATACACCTTAACAAATTATAGTTCTAGATATCCAAAAATATCCTTTTCTAAATAATTCAGTTAGGCAGTTTCAGTTAGGCATTTGAAATCATATCTTGAAATATTGTTTGATGGAAAATCATTCATTTTTAAATTCCATAGTGATGGTTATTTACACCATTAATTCACTCATTCGTTCAGTAACCTTTTTTTTTCCCCCCCGATTTTTTCCCTAATTTAGTCGTGTCCAATCCCTCCCCGTCACTAGTGCGCTCCCACATTAAGGCTACTACTACCACTCAGTCGGGAGGGCCGAAGACTATCATGTGTATCACTCTAATTTCCTCCGAACCACGTGACGCCAGCCAACCGCATCTTTTCTAACTACTCGCTCATGCACCGTTAGGGGCGGCGTAACACACTCGGAGGACAGCGCCGCTCCTTCTGCTTGCGTGGGATCACAGATGCCCCTGATTGGCTGTAGAGCTATGATTAATGTGGGACCGCATAACGTAGAAGCAATCACATTCACCAGTTCACCTTGCATGCTTTGGGAGTTGGAAGCAAACCACAATCCCCAAAAACATAGCACATGTACATGGAGGAACATGTGAAACACTGTGGAGAGTAACTGGGCTCAAAATTGACTCAGGGAACCTGGAGTCAATCATTTAATTAATCAAATGCATAAGAATATATAGAAAGTGCATCAAATCTACATATAATGTAAAGTTACATGTGGTTTGCTTTAGGTTGAGGGGTGATTAAGATATTCAATGAAATCTTGTTTAAATTCCAAATCTTGCATGACATTATGACAATGTCTTCTTTTTTCCCCTCTCCTCTTTAACAGAACAGCTATGTGAAATTCTAATGAAGGTGAATGTGTTAAGCCTTATTAGGTATCAGATCCCACTCACACCATCTGAGGTGATGTTTCCTTCCCATGTTCTTCCAGGAATTTTATATATAGCTTGGCTTATGCCACCACCATTAGCATCAAGCTGTCACATACATTCAGTGTCAAGTTTGAGCATTTCATGTCAACCAAGCCAAGTTTTGGGGGCTTGAATCCAAATGATTCTTCACACCCAGCACATTGGCATAAAAATGTTTTTCGAAATAAACATCCAATTAATGAATTTATTTTTGCCTGTATTTTTTTACCTTTTATTTATAACATTTATTAAATGCATTCCCAGGTTATGATTACTGAAATTCTCAAAGTTAATGAAAAAAAATCTTTATATAAAAATATATGTTATACATATTATCAACTATATTAAATATACACAAACATATACGTAGTTCACACAAAGGAGGCTAATATTAGAATATTAGAACGATCAGAGTTTCTTTTTGTGTTCTATTGTGGATTGATATTTCTACATTTTCAAAAGGCTGGAAATCAATCACTGTGTCATATTTAATCAGTTTATTTTATTTAAACTAAACAATTTTCAAGCACACAATGAGACTTTTGTTTTTGCTTTGACATTTGTAGGAAACATGGTTTAACAAGTTTTTAGGAATTAAATGAGAGTGTTGTCAATTAGCCAATATATTTTATTTACTTAAGAGACCAGTTTAAAATAATAGTTAAGTGGGAGATTTATTTGAGCTATTATTTACTATATTGGATAATTAGTTGGTCAAAATTTTGCATACACTTTGTTACGATATGGTTTCATTGCTTCTTACAGTAATTACTTACACCTAATTCAATAAGTGAGGTAACTTTCTGCAAGCTTTTCACAGTACATTGCTAGAATATGTAACACTCTTTATTATTAAATTATTATTATTATTATTATTATTATATTTATATATTTTTATTAATTTATTCAATTATTGACATTATCTACAAGTCATTCTGTTACAGCGTAGGAGCTATACATAGTATGAATTGACTTGCTAAAAGTAATGCATGGTAACATGGGGTTGTGGGAAAACTGGCATCTTCAGTCTTGATGTACATAAATAATTGGCCTTGGGTTTAAATCCCTGCTCTTTCAGAAAACCATTCTTGTCCCCTTAAGCAAAGCTATTAACACTCAACTGCTAAGCAGGATGCTTGGGTTGTAATTCAGCCATAAATTTACTTTTATAAAAAGTAACTGCTGAACAAAATAAACATAAATATTTAGGTAGAGGATGTAGTTGGGATCTGCAACACTTCAAACAATCACAAATGCTGGAATCTTAATTTAAATTTAGGTGACTGAATCACAGGAGAAAATAAATCTTCACATCCAAAGCAAAGAGTGTTATGGACAGCCACATCACATAATTCAGATTGCCTTTTTTCCCTATCAAATTAACGTCATGGGGCATGCCACTCTGCATTAGCCTCATTAATGTCCTCACGGTTCTTCCAAAATTAATGTCCTCTATTAAGAAATTAAATATTTAGACTTCAATGGAAGCCATTTTAATCCTTCCTTCTAGTGTGGAGTGCTTTCCGTGAGGCAAGCATGCACTCTCAGCTGTCTCTTGCTTACTGAATGTGAACGTTGGTTGTCATAAATCAAGCGAACTTTAGTGCAGATCTCTCTGCCTTTAGCCCACTCTAAATAGTTTACAGTTCTCTCGACATATATTAGAAAGCACCTAATTAATTGGCACATAAAATTCAAACATAAAGCTGCCTTAACAGTAAAACAAGTCTGTTGGCAGAGGGATCAGAGTCATCGAAGGGTCTGGTGAGGCTGGCCTGACGAAGGCCTTTGATCAGCTCCTCTAATGCAATCCTGACAACTTCACTGCTCCTAAATTTCAGCACCTCGGTTACTCGGTTAGCAAGTGAGCTTTCAAGAAATTAGCCACACACCACGTCCTGGTATATCTGAATCCAAGTGCTACAGGCAGCCATCTTGAATTATGTAGAATTCAGATGACTTGCAGAAGCTTGACAGTTTGGCAAGCTTTTGTCCCTTTTTTTCCATCTCAAACACATCTAATAAGGTGTGAAAGTACTGTTAGGAACAACCCTCTCCATGTTAGGAGATTTTAGCCCTTGTCGACAGTCGCTGGAGAGTGATTTGCGCATGAATTAAATAAAAACAGCATAATGCTGAATGATGAATAGCACTCTGTCGCTTTCTGCTCTGCTGGGCTTTTTTTCCTACTTTCATAAATTGGCGCAGAGACACTAATGCACTCTGCCATGTTGAGCTTAACTACATCATCTGACTTCACTTCCAAATGCATGCTCTTTTAGTGACACATCCAGACCTCTTTCAGAAACATGATTAGGCCAAGATGGAACAAACACAAACAGCAGCCACACAGCTGGATTATACAGCACCCATCAAAGAAATCTTACTCCTCATGTTTGCGAGCCAACCACTATCTATGCACCTCTCATAAATGAGGTGAGATTCTTTTCATTCCCACTTAATTGAACATCCAGGATGCAACAAAATATTTGAAACCACCAGAGCCTGCTAAACATTAGATATGAGGAGAGCTCTGTGTGTGTGCGAGTGTGTGTGCATGTGTGTGTGTGCGTGCGTGCAGTCCATAAGTGCGAGGACAGCAGCAATTATGAAAATTGAAAAGAGAATAAATGAAAGAAGAAGAAAGCTCCATGGCCGAACCTTCCCAGGGCGTGATTGATTCTGAGCATGGATGCCTACAGCCACGCTACCGGCAGACGTATGTCTGCGCCATAATGATAGCTTTATAATTAAGATTAAAGACCACTGAACACTTGGAAGACTCTATAAAGGGGCAGAGGGCTTCTGCTGTCACATTCTGAATAATTGGGGAAGAGGAACTGAAATCCAGGTCAAACCCAAACACACACAACACACTCTGAATGAGAGAAACAAACAAGATGATGACAATTGATTTAAGCGGAATGAAATGTGATACATTGTTATGTAAGTGTTGGGTGTCAAACTAAATGGGATAAATGCAACAATGCTAGCTTTGTTTGAATCATAAGCAGAGAAAATGGTATTTTTAAGTAGGATTTTTTTTTCTTTTGAAGCCGTAATGATTTAGTGACTGGAATCTTTAACTGAGTTACTCACAGGATAAATTATTTGGATGGAAAACGAAAGAGAAAGAACATTTACAGTACGTTTCAAGAATTAGTCGAGTATAAATTGCTTCAATATTTCTGTCAGGAAACATGTCTAACATGTTGACCATGTCTATGTGAAAAACATAAAGCTTTCATCTACAGGTACATGGCCATTGAGCCTTAAAAGCTGAACTAATCACAGACGGCTCATAGAAATCTTTGTTCAGAACTATCTGAATTCCTCTCCCTTTCCTGCGGCATGCTAATAATCATATCAAAGGTGTCATGTCACTCAGCAGATTTAAGTACGAAGGGCTTTCAAAGCTGCATTTGCATGTGCATAGCTGCCTCGGCTAAGAGGCTAATGCCATAAAGCACTGCAACGATGTGATTTAATGTAATTTGTCATGTCATATGCTAATCTTCAGCCACTTCTGGCCCAGTGTAAGCAAGCAAGAGGAAGGAGAAGAAGGGGGTGGAGAAGAGAGAAAGCTGTCCTTTTACCTCCCCATGATGTACCCGCTGCGTCTGGTCAGCTCAAATTGGTTCTGGGCAATAAGCAAAGGACTCCAGTCATTTTGATAAGGTCATGTCTGGACATGCATCGCTTTTTCTGCTTCTTACGTTTTCTTTTTTCCCGCCCCTTCACCCCTCGCAATATCCTTTTTTTTTTCTGCCGTATTGAAACAGCTGTTTCTGCCTGGATATTGTGTTTCAGATTAAAGCAGGCTCTGTGGAACTCAAACATCCCCCTATCAAAGATAACGCTGGCCTGATAGTCCGCGATTTATGGTTATACATAGCTTGTACAAATTGCTAATCCACCTCTCAGGCTCCTAAGTGCCTTTTCCTTTCAGAATTGCATTATTGCACAACACTTTCTCATCAAAAAGTCAAACAGAGAGGCAGGAGATTTATTTCCGAGGCTTACTGAGGGGAAAAGAATCTGTCACCTCTTCACCGTCCACCCTCCCTTTCTACTCTTCTCCATAACTGTGTTCAGCGTTAAACAGACTGCATTAGGACTTGGCTCCACTTGAAAGGACGAGACGCTTTTTCAAACCCAGAACGAGGACAAATCTATACAGGATGAAGCAGGTGTGAAGTGAGCATTTGGATTCCATATGCTGTATGAAGTTTTACCCCCAAGCCTTTGTTTAAGGTTTAATGTTTTATAAATTTAGGTCATACAGTACATACTGGCTATTGATATACAGTAATAATATAATAAGAAGGGGGCTGCAATTAAATTAAAAAGGTTTTTATGATTTTTGTAATGCCAGAGATCCCCCAAGCATTTCCTACATTCTCTCATCAAGCTCTGAATAGAAGAATTTATTCTCTTATGAATGTAAAACAACAAGGAGTAAAAAAAAAAGAGTAATATAAAAATAAATATTTTTGGGCAACACTGTATGACAAAATTAATGCGCATGTGTGCGACTACACTTTCACAGTCCTTGATTTGGTTTTCTAGGCTGAATCATGGAGTCAAAGAAAGGCTAGTTAATAAAAACAGACATCTATGAACAGTGTTTCATCTGAGAAACGTTTAGCTTGTGTGCCTCGCCTCTCTCCATTGCCTCCAGCTCTTCCTTAATGAGCCTGACTGCCTTAATTGTGAAATATGTTTTCACATCTGAGTTGTCCTCACGTCCCCATAAATAAAATGATAAGAGAATTTAAATGAATCCGGGTGAAATTGAATGAACAAAAGTACAAAAACCTCTGATAAAGTTCAAGTCAGGGTCATTTAAGCTTATAGTACTATCATTAAAAATATTTTATGACCAGGTAGTGAACCCGTAGTATTGAGGCGTTTCTTAAGCTTAGAAGATGAATGTCTTCATCCATCGTGTCTTTTCACACATTTTATTTATTGTATGTTTCATATTTGAGATTCAGCTCATACTCAAGGTCTTTCATACTGCAGAATATGTTATTCTGGTGTTATATGGTTAAGTCTGTGCACCTGTGGGAATGTGTAGACTAGCAAATAAACTGAGATTAATGCTTAATGTAAACTCTTTGTCCATACTGTCTGAAGACATACACTGTGGTCAAAGAAAATATGTTATTACATTTCAGAGGGATCAAATTCAATTCAATTCAATTTTTAAAGAATTATTTAAGTTTGTATGAAATGTGAATGTGTATGAATCAAAATGATTGTCCCTGATGAGCAAGTCGAGGACGACAGCGACAGTGGCAAGGAAAAACCTGAGATGGCAATAGGAAGAAACCTTGAGAGGAACCAGACTCAACAGGGAACCCACCGTCATTTGGGTGATAACGGATAACTGGGATTGATCTGCAAATTGGCCTCCATTAAGCAACAAGCAAAGAAAGTCAAATGACTGGAACTGTCCAATGAACTCTAAAAACCCAGAAGGCTAGTCTTGACCCATCAACTTTACAAAGAATAAAAATGTGATCAAAAGCATATCATAAATGACCATGATCGGAGATCACTTAAACACTTGGTAAAGTTGCATCGTAAAAATTGACAGTAGAAATCACAGCTATGTTTAATAGCAATAGTAAGAGAATTTTCACACGGACAAGGCAGCAAGAACTTGACTAGGACTAAACAGGATTGGAACTAAACAGCTGTGTGGCCATAAGAAAGCTTGTTAGTCAAACATTGTTCCAGTTTAATATATTTATTTGATATCTATCATATCTTATTCTATGTAATACAAGAGATTCTGAGGTGAAATAAGGAAAAGTACACATGAATTCTGATGTTTCTATCTATTTCAAACACTTATGCACATACATTACTCCACAGGTTCATCTTCTGTAGTCAAACACACTTCCTTTCTCTGCTACGGTGTTCCCCTGCATCTTCATTAAAGTCAGACATGTACAAATGGTCGGAGAGATGAAGGGAAATCTGTCTTGAGCGACCTTGTCACCCAAATACCAGTGAATGAAAAATCCATGCGCAGAGGGACGGCTGAAGCTGTGCCGTGCACTTTTCAGCTTCTGGAAAGATACAATTATACGCACATCCCCGTTGGGCTGAAGGAGGGGGTATTTCACACTGGTAGTCTTCATTGAAAACTCACTTTGTCAGGGTCTGCAATGGTCTGATCTTCATAAAGAAAACACATATGGCACTAGGGTAGATATAAAAGGAGGCACATGTAAGGAGATTTCTAATCTATCTGTTAAACTAAGGTGGAAAGAAAAATGTAAAAGTCATTGATCTTTGTGGTAGTGATTTTAAGAAGAAAGGCATTTCTGACAGATTTATTTAGGAAGAAAGCAACTCTGGAATCAAAGCAGTGTTAATAGTTAAATTTAATAAAGGCACGCTTGCTTTCAAAAGGGGGGGGGGGGTAAGTGTATTAATAATTGAATGAATTAAGAAGATTAAGCAGTTTAGCTATTTTAGTCCTATTCGTTGTTAAAGTTGTTTTAGCTTCTTTATTGAATCCCATACTGTAGATAAAAGATAATAAATAAAAAAAAACAGATTTACACATTCCTGGAGACAAATCATCAGTATATCATCATGTTTCTCCATAGCAGGACCTAGTTTTCACAATTGCATGAGATTGTAATAAAGAGTAAGAGCAGACCCTTAATAAGGCATAATAATTTTTACTGTACACTATATTGCATATTCAATAATCAGCAAATACCTCGGTCGTAATAGTACCCATATCATAGGGACGAAGTAATATATGACAGTGTTGTGAATTTACTACCTCAAAGTTGTTTTTTTTCCAATAACAGCACATTCTGTAGTGTTATGTAACTATTGTACCAATATTTTTTTTTCTTTTCTGTAAACTATATAATGCATGTAAAGTGTGTAATAATGTGCAACTTTTGTTAAACAAGTTAGCTCCTGTTACTATAAAGCCACTGTTTAGCGATGTTTTGCATTACAATATTTAATAAATATATTCAGGATTCAGGATTGTACAATATTGAGGGCCAACCTAGGCAATATAATAAAATTAATTTTATCTCATTGTAACCAACAAAATAAACATGACTGAAAAAAATGGTTAACATGCAAAAAAAAATTATCACATAATTTTATGGTTGTTTTCAGTTTCTGTAGCCAAAAAAAAAGACTTGATTTCATTGGTAAAAAAAAAAAAAAAACGCATATACGCAAGTGCATGTTTTCTGGCACAGATCCGTTCCATTTGAGTTTTAAGGGTTAATAAGGAAATAAAATATAAATAAATGCAGCTTGTCATGTTACCAAGTAGTCATCCATCCAAGGGCTCAACTACAGTACACTTCTGTACAATTAGAAATATTACCTTTACAGCAACTTATAGCAACATATAATTTTTTTGTGTGTGTTTTCATAACTTATGATTATTCGGATTATGAGTCTGGAGTAAGTTTTTCATGCTACACCACTCATATTTGAATGTAAAGTCAGTTCCTCTCAGTATCAGCTAGCACATGGATGTCATCACTCCATGTGATCAAACACATGCCTGTTTATAAGCCTAATAATGCAAACAGCTTAAAGTTTTTACTTCTCTGAATGAAATAAACATGGTTGAGCTGAAGATAGACGATGACAGTTCTTATGTGGGTTTAAGAGTGATGACGCCTCATTCCTCCCCCATTTAAACTTTCCTCTCTTAGCTTTCCGCCGGATTTATTCTCTATTTTATTTTAATGCACAAATTTAAAGTCATTATAAAATAAATGCGGGTGGATGGGGGATTGGAAGCCATTAGCATACATTTCCCCCACATGGGCAGTAGAAAAATAAGACTTTGGTGAAGAGGGGTGATTTGTCTCCCATTAGTGACATGGGAAAATTGTGTTAACACAATCCCCGCCTTATCATCCCTGACTGGCCTTCTCCAACGTCCATGTGTGTTTTCTGGCATATGTCAGATAAACCACAGCTCATAACATCCACTTTACTTATTTATTACCTTGTTTTTGTATATTTAAACCCTGTTATTAGATGAGTAAGTGACATCAATTCAATTAGAGAAGAACATGTCTGTGAGAATAATTTCCCTTGGTGGTGGGTTCAACATGAAGATAAGTCTTTTTTATCATGATATTTACATGTCAAACTGTAAATGCATTTTGAAAGGGTTTATTTTTGAGAGCACCTGCGCCACCTTTTTTTATAAAAACAAATGTGACCTATCCAAAAATTTAAGCAAAGACTTAAACAGAATGGAAAACAGAAATTATTTCCATTGGCAAGTACAACAACAGTTGTCTTATTTCCATTTTATCAGTACCAGTCAAAACTTTGGACACAAGTTATTATAAGAATTATTTTCTACATTCTACATTAGAACAATACTCGATTTTTTTTTAAAATAACTATGAAATAACACATGTGGCATTAGGTAATTAAATAACAACAACATCAACGGTCAGTTGTTATTTTAAGACACGATGGTTGGTTAATTCTGAAACAGTTTGCATGAGAACAGTATCATCACGTGCATTTGCAAAATCCATCACGCACCATGATGAAACTGGCTCTCATGAAGACCATCCCAGGAAAGCAAGACCAAAATATACCTCTACTCTAGAGGAGTTCATTTAAGGTTATCAACCTTATAAATCACTAATGAACAGCACCTAAGATTAGAGTTGTTATGAAGGCTTTATAGAGCACAAGTACTCAATATCAACTGTACAGAGGCAATTATTTTTTATTTCTAAAAATCTATTTTGGATGCCTTCAAGAAAAAAATTTAAATTAGGAAAGACCATGGAATTAAACGGAGGGTCCAAACTTTCAACTGGTAGTGTCCAGGTATGTTATCCATATTGAACTTTTTCTTTTCCAAAGTCTACATGCCAATAAGAAATGTCGGCTCAATCTTTCTTGCTCCCTGTAGAAACATTCACAGCTCAGCTATGTAGGCCACATTTCTGCTTCCGCGGCCCTTCAGTTATGTCCTGTTCTTATCAGTCGGCTCAGGGTGGTAATGAAAAGTGCTATGTCCTGCTCCGCTCTTGTCCTGTCCTGTGTTTGACATGCTGGTTCAGAGCTCAAGCTGTCCAGCCGTCACAGGCAATTGGCAAGCTTCGCAAGGAGTCAATCCTAATGTTTCCCAACATGGCCAATGTGCACGTGAGTCACTCAAATGTTCAATCGCATCCAGCAAATTCTGTGGCTAGAAGCACCCCCTCATCCAAATGCGATTTGAGATGATTGAAAGCTTTTTGATTTGGAAGTGTATTCTTTTAAGCTAAGTGCTCCCACAGACCATCAAGGAAATTTGATTGCTTCATTGAGAGCAGGAGAAAAAAAAGACGTTTTTCAGCCCAAAATCATATCAGATCTTAATGCCTCAATAGAAACACATGGGATTGGATGGTGCCTAATTTCATTTAGAATGCAATTTTCTGATGGCATTTCCGTACTCGGCCAAACACAGATGTAGGATAAGATTGATCAACATCAACATTAGATTGATCAAAATCTTAATGAGTCATTTTCAGAAGTGGACTTTTGCTTCCTTCTCCATGGATAATGGAGAGCGAAGGGTTGCTCTTGCTGTTAACCTTCAAAAAGCCGTTCATGGCAGTGACGTTTTGGATATTTCACAGTTGCAATGGCGTCTTCATAAAAGTGTGACAAATCAATGAAGAGGACATCCGTTTTCTTAGCTCTGACGTTCCCATGATGGCTGCCTTTCAATCTCTGCTTTTGCCTATTGATGTGAAAATGTTTCCAGGTCAAAAGAGAGGCTGGGAAGAGCATGATAAGACACTTTCTGTTGATCAAATACCATTTGGCTGTGGCGCACCACACCCAGCAGATGAACAAACGTAATGTAGTATTGATTTGGTTCTAACATGGATGGTTCCACACCATCCACTTTGTGTTCATTGGTAGAGTGGATTCCCTGAGCCACAGGACCAACTGACAAGCTGTAAAATCTCACACATGCAACAAAAAATAAACTGAATATACATTATGTGTCACTGTAATGTAGACCACACAGTGAAAATCTCACAAATCTTCACTTCATACAAACCAGAACTATTTGTATGGTAGTATAGAAGACAATCTGTATATCCTGTACCCTTGACAAAAGAGGTAATAAAGCTCTTTTTGCACAGTGAAAAAGTTTTTTGTCCTTGCAGAGGACAGATAGAGAAACTGTCCTACATCCGCTGTGATGTTGTATACATTGTCGTCTGTCCGGTATACCCAACTGCATTATATACATGTGAAATAAAAGGACAAAGCATGACCTACCCCTTGTATAGAAAAACTTCCAGGTGTATAAATAATATATCTTAAATTACTAATATTCTCTTCCTCAAGGTTACATGCATTCTCATAGAAACACAATTGCAAGTAATCAGTGAAGGGCAATGCCAAGGGGTAAAGCTGATATTGATCTTTAGACCTTCCTAACCTTGGGATGTGTACATGCACCATATATGCTAAACAAAGAAATAAATACTTATACCATGTGGTAAGAGTCATGGTTTGAATATTCTTCACTATTTTTCGAGGAATGTGGAACGGTGCTGTAGGGGTTATCACTGTGGCCTCGCACCTCCAGAGATGAGAGTGCATGATAGGTTTCCTCTGGATCCTCAGGTTACCTCCCACAGTCGAAAAAGACATGCAGATTAAGCTAACTGGCATTTCCAAATTGCCCATAGTGTGTATGCGCATGCCGATTGATGTATTGGCATCTCCAGGGTGTACCCTGCCTCAGGCCCCTGTGATTCTGTACAAAGGATAAGCAGTATACTGTAGAAGATGAATGAATGAATTTTTCAGGAGAGGTATTGAGCACCAATCCCAGGTTCAATTATTAAGTTATTAACAAATGATCATCATCATTACCAAATGTTCATTTTCACAGTTTCTACTGCCACAGTCTTGTCTTTAAAATTTGTGAATGTATGGTTGTCATTAACTTGAACATGAACATTACACATGACCATACAAGTTTATCTGAATGAATTACTCTCCCAATGTTCTGAAAAAACTTAGTGCATTTCATCTCTCAGTTCCTTGAAATGCCATGATTTATTTAAAACTTTCTTTTTTTCCTTGATCCTTTGATAGAATGAATTCAATTAGATAGAGTACACTACAAAGATGAGTAGAGGAATCCAGTCCTTATTATGAAAAAAGCCTTGCAGATAATGATCCACTTAAAGAGGGCTTATTAACATAATTTGATGCAGATTGCTGATTGTAATTTAATTTGGGAGATAGCAAACCCAATTATACAAAGCAAAACTTTGGGAGGAGAGTGAGGGGAAATGTCATGATGGTAAATTGACAAATTTTTAATGATATTTTACTTGAGTGATATAAAACACAACACAGTTGTCTCTTTGCTGGTCCAAGCTGAGAACATGTGCTTTTTAATCACAACGTATTAACACCAAATTAAATTATCATGTGAAAATTAAAGGCTTTTTCTTTGACTTTTTCATTTTATTTGTTTATTTATTTTTAATGTATTTATCAACAACAATTTACAGAAAGATGATTATCTGCTTAGTGAGGATATGTTAAGATATGCGTTATAAAAAAGACCCTGAAAACCTGCCCCTTTTCAGAACTATATCACTCGATACTGGAAAACCTTCATTTCTTTTTTTAACTGAAGCACTTCCATGGGTATCTAATAGAGGTCCATATTGAACTTCACTCGAAAGATGTACTTGAAGCCCTTGGTGCTCTATAAAGGAGCTAAAAAGCACGATGGGCAAGATATTAAGCAATATGATCGGCACGTAATAACCTTTCTTCGCGTCCTCTTACTGCAGCCACTGCAACACCGAAGGCTAAGTAATAAAATCCTCACCTTACCATGTGACAAATAATATCTAACTTTTATTAAGAAAAGGAAGCCAAGGCCTTTCGCCTCTTATTGATTTTCTACAGGCTTCCCTGTGTGCCCTCGGCTAAGCAATCACACAGTGCTGAAGAGAGCTGCAGGCCGAGAGGGACAGCAACTGTAGCAGGCACGAAACATCAATACAGAAAGCAACGCCGTCTCCCACTCAGAAATGAGCTAGTGTCAGGACATGGACAAGACCGACCTGAAGATACATCTGTAGCGGAAGCAAGGGACAAGACAGAGAGAGAAAGACAGAAAGAGAATGCAAGTAGACAGAGATATGAAGAGGGGATAAGACATAAGAGGCAGAGACATAGAGAGAGAAAGAGAGCATGTATAAGCCATTGGATGTTGTTGGCTCTCTTATATTATAAACTCTAAGACAATTTAAGATTTATGGAAGACAGTGCAACTTCAGTATGTCTTTGAATGTGTGTTTGTGTGGTTGTGGAGTATGTTTTTATATCTTGGTGAGGGCGTGTGTTTCTGTGTATGTGACAAGAACCGGCAGCACTAAGCGGTGAGGTGGGAGTGCACAGCTGTAAGGACATGACTTCATTATTGTTGCGCTCGTCCAGAGAGGGCTGGGAGGAGACTGGGAAAAAAGAACGAGTAAAGGAAAGAGACTTGAGCAGGGAGGAATTCCTCCAAGCTCTGAGATGACAGTCTCCACTGGATAGCAGCTAATAAGATCTCCCCTTCTCCATAAACTGACTTCCTCTGTTTTTGTTTCATGAACCAACGGCCCCCAGAAATTTAAATGCCAATAAACTGTCCACTAATTCAACCCAAAATTAGAACATTAGGGTGCATCCCTTATGTAACTCTTGTTTACATACAGTACTACAGAGTCACAGTGGATCTAATGAAGAGAAAAAGAAAAGATAAGAAAAGAACGCAACATGGGAATGGAGTTATGTGGGAATGTGGGAATGATGATGTCAGTTCATTTTTCTACCTTTAATGTGAAATATCAGGTAACAAATGAAAATAAAATGTTTGGTTGCAAAATGCAATAAACTTTATTTTCATATATTTACTAATTCTGGCAAATTATTTTCATCAGGTACACAAGGTTGTCTAAAAAAATAGTTGGAAATTCCCATTTTTTAAGCTTTGACCTATGGCTGATTTTGCTTTTGGGAGCCACGATCCACTGCACAGTAATATTTACAGAAAAAAAATTAAGCAGAGAGCTAGCATTACAACACTCTGGAGAAACTCCCATTTCCATTTCTGCCTTTTATATCTTGTTTTCCAATTGGGATTTCTGATTAAGGACATACAGCACCGTGCATTTTCAAGGCATTGTGCCATTTTTTCATATTAAATTAAATTAAATTATGGATGATTAAATGAAAGAACAAATGGGGGACAAAAGTTGCATGGAAACAAACGTTTTGCTGGGACAAGCTGAAAAGTGGCAAAAGATACAGTTTTAAAATTGCTTGTTTATATAACAACCTCAGCAGCCACCTCATTTTCCCTCTCGTCTGTTTCAACCACTCAGCATTCAGCATCACCAGTATACTAATCATCAGCTTGATCGTCTATTATAGTCTGCACCTGTTTCTCACTGGTTCATGCCTTAAGTTAGATTTTTTTTTTTTAATGCTTGAATGATTCATAGGTCACTGTGTGGCTTAACAAACAAAAATATTTATCTGAAACTGGTCAGATACAGGGACTGAACTGAAAATGAGAACCAAAAAGCTTCCAAAAATGAGAGTCAAAAAGCCTTTCCAGAAGCTTGAAGGAACTAATCCCCAGGAATATGTAAAACAAAGTACAAAAGTGGCTCTTTGAAATCAAAATAAAGTGTAACCTCAGGTTGCAAGTAACCCGGTTTGTAAGCGTTCCGTGATTTTGCCTGAATAAACGAGCGATATATGAGTACCAAATATCACCGAGTATCATGTGGCACGCATGTGCTTCTTGTTTTGATGCCGAGCGCCACGTGATCACAACTGAGTCAATGGTTCTTCTTTCTCGCGCCTGCAGAATTGTGGAGAATTGTCTCCCATGCTCCGTACGCACGTGTACTGTTTACTATAACACTGTTACCACGTGTGTGCGCGCACGTAAAACATCTTTTATTTTTTGTTGGGGTGTGTGTGTGTGTGTGTAAGTCGCCACACACACACCAGTTTTCCGAATAGAGACTCACCCACGCGCTTGCGTGTGTGTGTGTGTGTGTGCGCGTGTGTGTGCAAAAGTCATCACAAAGGTTTAAAGTACAGGTTAATTTGTTTTATTTTTACTTCATATTTTTATTAGCTATTTTTATATTCATATTTTTGTGTTGTGGAACAAATCGCCGGAGTTTCCATTATTTCTTATTAGGAAAATTTGCTTTGATATCCGAGTATTTTGATATACAAGCACGCTTCCAGAACAAATTATGCTTGCAAATCCAAGGGTCTACTGTATAAAGAAATGAGTGGTGGCTCGAGACTTTTGCAAAGTAATCTATATGTGGTCAGTTGATATTATATTTAATTTTACTAAGCACATGCCTGTACTATGATAAACCACTGTCATCATCTGTTGCAGTGAAACTGTAACTGGTATAGGAGAAGACTGATGATGCTGTAAACTTAAGTTTTGGTCTTGGTTTCATTGTTTCTCCTGATCTTCAAGAATCTTTGTTAAAATGGAATTGTGTGCAACAAAATTCAACAGTAACACTCACTCATCTTCTATACCGCTTTATCCTGTATTCAGGGTCGCGGGGACCTGGAGCCTATCCCAGGAGACTTAGG
>JAQMYJ010000037.1:13136413-13151165 GCA_030014305.1 Clarias laeviceps
GAATCGAGCCTGGCCGGGAATCGAACCCGGACCCTGGAGGTGCAAGGCAACAGTGCTAACCACTACACCACCATGCCACCTTAACACTAACAATAACCAGATAAAAGAACAATCTTATAATGCCCAGGCTACACTTGCACACTCATTACCTATTACAACATGTGCTAAAGCATAATACAGCATAATTGTAATACAGCATTCAGTCTTTTTGGCAAAAACTTTCCTAAGTACAGTACATTGTGTACTGTCTATTTCATTCAGCTCTTGTTTGCTTAAATTCTATAAATCTCTCAGTTTGTTAAGGTATATCCTAAGGACTGCCCTTTTTAGGTGAATTCACAAAAAAATTTTGTATTTAATTTTTTTATAAGAGGATTTAGAGTTGGGCTCTAACTGTTCCATTTCAAAACACTGAAGATCTTTTTCTAAACCCATTCACTTGTTCACTTGGATGTGTGTTTTGGGACAAAAAGTTTGAGCTCTCCATATCTTGACTCTTTTACGCTTTACAAGTTATTCCAAACTGCTTTAACGTTGCCATAGGCAGTTATGCCGATGTATCTTAAGCTCATATATCTTAATCTTGTCCTTATGTACTGTAAATTGTCCTCATGTCAAAAGTCCTCTTCTTGGTACTGTCACTGTAGTGTCTTTTCAGAATCAGTTTATGATGGCCTTCACAGTGTTCCTTGGTCTTTCTAAGGTTTTGGAAATTCTTTTGTATCCCTCACCTGATTAATACTTTTGTGGCAATTAGATTGTGTACATGCTTTGCAGTTTAGATTCTAAAAAATATAATAATAATAAGAAGAAGAAGAAGAAAATTAGGTTGCCTATAATATTTTACATAGAATTTTACATAGAAGCACTTTGACAGCAAAATGCAATAAATGCCATTCTCAGACTTTTAATCATTTTGACAAATTATTGACACATACTGTAGCTTCCAGATTTTCGAGCAAAAGCTGAAGCAGTATGACGAGTCAATCACGTCTTTCTGTCATGTGACCAGTGAAGCAAAAATACATCCCGAGCAACACAGCAGCTGCCGTGAGTGGTTTAAATGTGTTCGAGATTTTTTTTTTTTTTTTTTTTGAGAACGTAGAAATCAAGAAAAGGACATTTACACTTGTTATTGCCATTGCAGTCACTCCAATATTAATTATAGGTATGTGTTGCTTATTGTCCACAATGTGTTCGGTAAAATAGGACATAATAAGATTTGAATATTGTTTGGACAGAATGAAACTATGCGGGCTGTTGTAGTGTAAGCACTGTGGAGAAGCAGAGAAATAATGTCACAAAACTTAAAATATGCACAAATGATTTGTGTACAAGAGACCTGAGATGCACCCTCATCTATATGCACCCTCAACCTTTGAGATGATTTATCATGATTTTCATGATGTTCAAGAATCTTTGAATTAAAAAGGGTTTTGTGTGCACCAAAACTCACATTTTCTTTAACTTCCTGCCACTACTTTCTGTTTTAGCCACTATAAAATCAGCATTGTTATAAATGCATAGAAGCATTGCTATATTTTTTATTAAAACTCAACCACCATATTATTGATAGTAAATTGCATACTTATGTAACCACAAACACAACTGCAGGCGTCATACTGTAGCTTTTTGTAAAATCACACAAAATTCACACTTATATAAGCCAAACAATTTTGACTAAATATTTTGGCATTTGTGCTTTTTAACATTGTTGTGCCCCAAAGAAAATATGTGTGAAATATTCTTTATCAGTTTGTAATACTTCTTGTTTCATATGAAAAATCTCATATGATTAAATTAGAATTTTTTTCTCCATAATATTCACTAAAGTGTTTCTCATGCAATGTCATGAACATTCTATTTTTACAGTATGTTTGATTGGTGGACAAAATAAATGCCTTAAAGCATGTAAATACTATCCTTCTGATGTTTCATAAGTCTTGGCAACAGACGCTTGCTGAGAGATACCTCAATTACTGTAAGGCACCAATATATGATCAGCGTAAGGTGTCAGGCTCAGAGCTCTGATATTGGTATTGTATTAAAAATGAGAAAATCTGATCAGTGGATAAAAAATACTCTGGTGCAGAAGACAGTAATTTGGGTTATATTAAAAACTGTATATATAAAATTGCAAAAAAAAAAAAAAAAAAACAGGTGACATATTTTCTATTGAAGGTGCTGTATTAGTCTATATATCTATACCTGAAAGCCACTTTCTGCACACAATAGCTGTGAAAAAGAGATTACAGTATATCTGCTGGGTGTCTATAAATTAGCAAGAACTTGCATTAGCACAAATTGCTGAGATGTGGATTGAAATGGACTACGTCGAACAGAAATCTGTTCATTAAATGGAGAGAGGTTGCATCCACTCTACCTCAGCCCCTCAATTAAGATAATGCTTTGAGTATGGTCTTAAATAGATTCCGCATTGTACTGCGCTGTCGAGGATATATATTACAGACCCATTAAGTGCCTCTCTGTGACGGAGGACATCCATTTCTTAAGTAAAACCCCTTTGCCGGTAAGTGACTGATGTCAGGGTCACTTTGCGAGAGCTTCGCCAGTCTTTCTCGAGGTCTGGAAATGGATGCTGTCAGTCACATAAGTTAGCAGAAGATTTTGGCAGATGCCCCCTTTTTGCTCAAAGTGCCTCTTCTCTAAGTGGTGAGTGAGTGGTTGTGCAGGAAAAAAGTGTTCAATAGTGGATAAGTACAAGAGAATCATAATGTGCCAGAAAGTGGTGTAAAAAAAACACATAAATGTCTGTAACCAACTGGCAAAGATTTGTATTGCAGCACAATGGATTTAAGAATTAACAAACAGAAAGGCTGTTTAATTTAAGAGTAATTCTATCTTTACTTGAAACATCTAGGAAAAACTCTTTATATATTGTACAATATGTTTCATATTGTGTCTAAAAGTAAAATCTGAAAATCATTATCACTTTCAGTAAAGTGAATTATTATAAGACTGAAATATTAGAAGAAATTAATCAGATTGAAGCAATGCTGCTTTGTACATTATTAAAA
Organism: Clarias laeviceps; assembly: GCA_030014305.1. Classification (NCBI taxonomy): domain Eukaryota; kingdom Metazoa; phylum Chordata; class Actinopteri; order Siluriformes; family Clariidae; genus Clarias; species Clarias laeviceps. The sequence continues at coordinate 13,139,452 of JAQMYJ010000037.1, forward strand.
ATTTTAATACTAGTGTGATTCTATGACTGAGGTGCCACTGATATTACATTTGCAAATATTTATGTAAAATAAACAAGTCATAAACAATGATAGTTTGTGATTCAGATACATAAATAAAAAACATAATAAAACTTTCATAAAATAAACCACTTCATAAAAAATTCAGCTTTTAGAAAACATCCCTTTTTGCCTCTCATAGCCGATTATAATAACATTTTTCCTTGAAATATAATGATTCACATACTTTCAAATCTTATTATCTTACTGCATTAATGTGTGAATTCATCTATCGTCTTGTGTAAAACATATGTCCATGAGTTCTCCATTATAGGTTATGAAAAAAAATGTGTTTGAGTGTATTACAACATTCACTCAACCCTGTTGCCTGAACTCATTCAGCCACATAAAATATTTATTATCTTTTATATTAAACAAAACGCTGCATCAACCAAATTTCTTAAAGATCAAGAAGAAGACGAAAAAGAAGAAAAAGATTTATTTAAATTATTCTGTATTTTGACATCGACCACAAAGATTATTTTTGAAAGGATAAGAATATAACAAAAATTATAGACTTCTTAGTATTACATTAATAATAATAATAATTTAAAAAGTAAATTATTTAAATTTCCTTAATGAAATGTGGCCATTTCAAGAGGAAACAAAAAAATCAATCAAACAATCTCATCTTGAAATTCCCTGTTGGAAGTTTCCTGATTCTGAAGATGTATCTGAAAAAAAGCTAAATCTCAGTCAATCATAACAAGAAGAAAAAACTAAATGATTTCAAAGGATTTAGTACAAAAGCCAGACCACTGATTTTAAGACAAAATATCATTGACAGTTAAGATGAAAATTACTCTGTGCCACTGAAGTAGGGTGGAGGAAAGAAAGAAGCTGTTTGCGTTTTAATGTATCCCACCTTATCTGTTAAACATGACATACTCATTTTTATTGATGATGTGACTGTCAGTGATTATGTCAACAGGATAAATTGAATAGAAACATCTTAAAAGAGTATTTCATTATAAAAGCGGTATTTAATATGTAATTTGTCATCTTATGTTGCATGTTGTATGTAAGAATTTTTGAGAGAATGGTGGGTTACAACATTGGGTTAAAATTTAAAACAGGTCACAAGGAAGGATGGCTTGCATATATAATGACTAAAAAAAATCTGTCATCAGATTAAAGGTTAATTAATATTGTTAATAGATGATCATTTATTCCATGCATTCATACCATTTCACTGATTTACACTTTTTGCCAGGAGACCATGAGTTCAATTCCCAGTGATTCTAGAGCCAACTATGCTCAGGACAGTAAAATAACCAAAATTGCCTGTGCTTGCATGTATGACAAAAAGAATGGTTAGTGCTTTCTTTCTACAAGTGTGCATTCTTTTTTAACTAAATCCTCTGTTGCGCCTTTGCTCCAACATGATTTAAATAACTTGTACTAGTACTGTATGTTTTTCAGGTTATGTCCATAAACAGTGTGTTCCTGCTTCATGCCCTGCTCCAAGGATAGGCTACAGGTCCCACAACCCTAACTAGAATTAAGCAATCACTGAGAATAAAAGAATGAACTTTCAGTATGTCCAAGGAAACCCCTAAAGCTAATGTAGGTAATGGGTAACGGTCCATACTGTACACTGGGCAACAAATACTCTCTTTCCTGGAGATACCCATCTTTTTAGTGGCAGTTTCTTGACACGAAATTGTAACTGAGCTGTTAAAGGACCATGAACATTGGCCGATTAGGTGAAGCCCAGCTGTAAAAGTCTTAAACTGGCTTAAACAGGGGACCTTCTGTTCAGCAGTCCAATGTCTTAACTGCCAAGCTACCTCTAAAGAGCTTGATGTACAAGCTGGAAAAAACATTACTAATTTTTAATTTCTTTTTTTATAGAAGACCATATATTCATAAGAAAAATATTTGTGAAGAACCTCTGAGGTAAAATCTACAGTACTGTGCAAAAGTCTTGAGCCACCCATTCCATTTTGTTTAATTAAATCATTATAATTTAATATAATTAAGTTAAGAAACGACTTTTGCATGATATGGTATCTTTTATTTGACTAATTTCATGAAAATATGTGCATGGTTTCGATTTAAAATGCTGGATGCAAACAAATTAACTGAAATCCTACTTTATCACTATTTTGTAAAAGCGAGTAGACTGGTTTACATCATAGTCGGAGTGCATCTTTTCCTGCATGCATACTGTATAACAATAACCTGACATTTACTGCTATATTTTTCAGCGTGAGTGTTCTTCAGTGTGACCATGTCAATCACCGAACCTGATCTCGTTTAGCCCAGAAAACAAACAGAATCTAAAAATGGATGGTATTAGAGCCATTGCAGAGCAGATCGGCAGCATCTGGTGATGTTTATGGATCACAAACTTCAGGCAATCATTAACTTGCAATTAGGTACTAAACACATGACAATTTAACTCAGGATTATCTTAATTTATCCAATTACTTTTGATCTTATGTAATTGAGGCTATATTAAAAAAGGCTATATAAGGTTTCCCCAAAATAGATACCCTTAATTAAAAGTTGACATTTTGCTTCAACCTGATGGCCATTACTTTATTCGAAATCCAATATACGCAATCTGTGCCACTCTCCAATTACTTAAATTGCACCACATCCTAGATTATGTTTCAAACAATAAACTCTGATCACAAATTTTAAGCTGTGTGAAAAAAATGGTCTCACTATTGGGGCTGAAATTAGAGCATTATTTCCTGTATAAGTAATTATGGAAGGGCTCGGAGTTAATTAATCTCATATCCAAAAAGCTATTAAGACTTTATTAAGTTAGCAGACAGACACCACAGTGTTTATTTGCCTGCTGCTAATGAGCTCACATGTCTCCGACACTAAAGGACTTCCAACTTTGGGTATGATCTACTGCTGCTGCTTCTCGCAGAGAGAAAGACATACTGTAGAACTTTTCCACTGTGCTGCCACTGCATATACACAAAGCCAATCACTAGTAGTCACATTAAAAAAAAAAATTTAAGCCAACAGCAGCTGTTATTATAGAGAGAGCTACATTAGCTAAATGAATCATCCTTTTTGGCTAATAGCATCAATAATCATCAGTCTTCCTTCTTTTGCTTGCTAAATGCAATGGCAGAGGAATCAGAAGGAGTTTTGAGGTCTGTGTATTCACCCTGTCCTTAATCTTAATAATATTACTGCCACCCTGAAATGTTTTAATGCATTCATGAGCATGGTGGATATATTTGGGGCCAGCCTGACCACGCATGTCCTAATGCAGGGAAGTGAAATGCACAGGAAGACGAAAATATCGCCTGCTAGGAGATAATTAGCTCGCCTAGCTTGACAAATGGGATGATACCTATGTGCATGCATGCTTTAGAAAGCCGCATATGGCGTCATCTTTAATGGCCTTGATGTGGCATATCTCTTTTTAATACATATAAATATTTATTGCAGCAACTCCTTAAGTGAGGCGTGAGATTGCACCGAACAGAGCACACATGGTAATAGGACCCCGGTGGAAAGAAAGAGCAGTGCTGATGAAAGTTTTAGGTTATCAGCGATGTCCCCCGGCCCAGAGCAGCAGGCCTCAGTGCCCTTTCATGCCCCCTCGACCCAGGAAAAAACAACAACAAAAAGAACAAAGAATGAACAACAGTAGGCGTTAATTTTTGTAATGTTGCATGTCATAAGCTAACCTCAAACAGCCATGTATTTTCACGCCAATGTCCATTTTATTCCCAACCCATTGCATAATTTATATTCTGTACCTGCTGTTCTTCAGCATTTGAACATCTTGTATTATATTATTATAACAAAAATGTTGAAATTTAAGCCACCTTTCAAGACCACACCTAGACACAGTGCTCGACAGACTCCAGACATGTTTCTGCTGCATATGTAGGCTAATGCTTTGTAGTTGGAGAAGGATCCAGTGATAATCCATAATGATTAGAAACAGTGATTTTTATACAGTACATATTACAGGCTAATATCATACTAACTAACTTAAACTAGCATACCTGATGACACCCCGCTAAAGGTTCTACTTGAGTAACTTCCCTGTGATCCAACTGCTGCGTCCATGGCAGAACTTTCATTTAATTCAATTTACAATAATTGCATTACCAATTATGTTAGGTCTGCAACGAGACTCTTTCAATAACAACAAAATTTATCATACAGTTGGCCAGAGAGAGTTGGATGGAAGTTTAACAGGGGCAAGAAGACATTGTTAAACAAATTTGTAGCTGATATCAAAAACAGACAATTGCTCTAAAACAGAAACTAGAAAGAGTAGGTAAACCACATTTCTGCCAATTCATGTAGCAGACAGTTTTATCTAAAGATGCTTACAATTAAGCCAGTAGGGAAAAATAAAAGCCTTGAGGGACCAACAGTCGATTTTTTGACCAGGGCTTTAAACTCATCTTTTAATATCTACAGTATGTCTAAACCTTTACTACTTTTTCATCCCTAAATGGTATTGTACATTTACATAAATGTACAATACTGTAAAATATTTATCCCAGACATGGACAGTGCATATTTCATGAAAAAGGTGTTTGTAATTGTATATAAAAAGTGAAACTCTCATACATTCTAGATGTTCATTTATGCACTAAATGCTTGGTCTGGGCTCCATGAATTACTGCATCAGTGAGACATTGTGTAATGTACTTGAGAAGACTTAAGTTTCCGTATGTGATACTTTTACTTCTACTCAGTAAATTTTTTGATGAAAAGCCTGTACCTGTACCATAAATGACCGGCAGTTGATTATGAGACCACTGATTGGTTAGTGCACCAAAGTGATACTTGAGCAGCGGATTTCGCCCACTTGGCCGCTTGGCTGCAGATTCTTCTGGCTCTTTTTCAAGCATCCCAAATGGACACTCTTGTTAAGGTAAGGTTAGAAATCGTCTAGCTAAATATTTAACATGCTGTGCAAAAAAACTTTGAGCTCTTAATCTTTTTTTTTTTGTTTCACACCAATAATAACCTCCTTTTTTTTAAGACGTCTATAAAGGTTTGCCGCGTCCTTTAATCTTATTGTGTTCTGTATGTCACTGTATATTCTGCATACTACAGAAATAATTAATTAAAGATGCCAACAATGACATCATGTCCAAGACCTCCTTTATATTAGCTTCAGAAACTTAATAATCACAGTTATCGTTTTTTCATCTGCCCTTGTGAGGAACATTTCTATGGGTAGATTTTTTCTACAGCACTGAATTTTAGAAGGTGCAAATTTAATTTTTTACCAAAATCACTCATCAATTAATCTTTAATAATCATTATTATTAAGATTATCATTATTAATATTGTAATTGTTAGTTTATGCTTGTATTATAGTAAAAATAATGACAAACATCTTTCTGCAGAAAACTAATCTCTTTCAGACTCATACATTCATGTTATCAAGAGCATCAACTTCAATTCTGTTTAAAATGCTTTAAAATACTGTTTATCACTAAATCAGATAAACTAAGATAGATACCCAGAAAAATCTGTTTCTTTGTGGAGTACTTGAATGTGTATACTTAAAATACATTTTAAAGCACATACTTAGTATTTCTACTTGTGTAAAAAAAAAAAAATGAAGTGGTACTTCTACTTGTAATGGAGTGCATTTTTAGGCAAGTACTTGTCCTTTCACTTGAGTATTGAGTTTGTGTACTTCACCCACATCTGGCAATCAGCCAGTGGCACTGCTGAGGTATTATTTAAGACAAGGTTGCTTTGATAGCAGCCTTAATTTCATGTGTATTGTCTCTATGGGGTTGAAGTCAGGTGAGTTTGCCGGCCAACAAACAGTAATATAGTCAGCAAAAAAGATATATAGTTAGTAGTAGTTTTAGCACTGTGGGCAGGTGCGAGGTCCTGCTGGAAAAGCAAATTGGCATGTCCATAAAGCTTGAAATGCTTTAAAATCTCCTGATCGATGGCTCCATTGACTTTGGACTTAGTTCTGTACCACTTCACTGGTCTTTCAAACCCAGGACCTTAATTTCCAAATGAATTGCAAAATTAATTTTCATCTGAAAAGAGAACTTTGGAGCATAGAGCAATGGTTCAGTTGTTTTTCTCCTTAGCCCAGGTAAGACATTTCTGATCTTATCTCTGGTTCAGGAGTGGCTTGATACTACAGTAGGAATGAAACAGTTCTGCCTCATTTCCGGAAGACTTCTGGGCATGGAGGCTCTTGATGCACTGACCCCAGCCTCAGTACACTCCTTGTGAAGCTGTCCTAAGTTCTTAACTTGGCTTTGCTTGACAATCTTCTTAAGGTTGTAGTCATCTACTTTGATTCAGCATCTAAGCATGCTCATAAATTCAGTAAAGAGGTTTATTATCAACTTTATGTGAGAAAGTTTCTTCTACAGTGTAACAGCATAACCAGTCATTAGTATCAGTCATGTACTAGAAATGGTCTTTGTATTCTGTGTCTTACCCTCCTTGTGTTGATGATCATCCTCTATCCCATGATTGTGGTTGCGTGTACTGAACTAGGTGATAGATGGTATTTATACTGTATGAGTAGTAATTTAATCAAACTTAAAATGAAATATTCTAATACTTTTCATCAGCTTTAAGCCATAATTATCAAAATTAAAGTAAAAAGTAATAAAATATTTCAGCATTGTCTCTGGTAGCTATGTGCAACTTTAAGCTTTTGTAGGACTTCTACTTTGACATTTGTTTTTCTCTATGGGTTTCCTACTGCACTGTATCTCGGCAATCATTTACAATTGTTTAATTTGATTTCTTGTATTAGGCTGTTTAATCTCCTAGTTTGTATGTATCCTTTCTCTGCCATCTAATTATTTTCAATGTTCACCTGTCGATGATTATTCTGTTTATCTTCCAGTTTAAGACCTGTTGGTTTCCCAATCATTAAGCATTTAGGAATTAAGTAATTAATGCTTGCATAGTGTTTAGAATTTTAATACTGTAATACTAAATTACAGTAGATGCTCTGTAAAATAACAATACACTACGGGCAGTAATTTTTTGTTATTTAACAATTAAGTTCTTTACATTGTCGGCACGAGTAAGGACCAGAAACAGGACTAGAAACAGGATCTTGAGGCTAAGTATCTCAGATTAACACATGCAAGATTTCACAAAGAGAACTAGCACATTTAAAACAGCAAGTTAAAAAACAAGCTAAATGAAACACATAATATAAACCTAATTACAAGGCATCAGTCTTAATTGAAGAGTTTGACTGAAAATTTAATTCACCTGATTGCTTTCATCCTTAACGCAACTATCAGAGGTGCAGACCTAAATTTGAGTGCAGAATCGAACATTATAAATGAATTAAATAATTAAAACAGCTCTTATTTGATTTGTTATTGATTTACTACTTATTTTGAGGCCTGTTTTTATATGGTTCTACATATAACAAAGCAAATCTTTAAATCACAGATTGCCACAGATTAAACTATTAATGCTGATCAGAGGGAAAAGTTTTACATAGAAGGCAGACTGGAAGGATGTGTGACATTTACATTCTATCCATCTGAACTGATAAGTGAGCGAGAGACACATAAAATCATATTAGATTTGTAGTGTGTCAGGGACAGCTCAGTGGTTATGGTATTGGACGACTGATCAGATAGTCCCAAGTTCAAACCCCACCACCTAGTTGCCAGTGTTGGGCCCTTGAGCAAAACTGCTCAAATGTGTAATTAGATAAATGTAAGTTGCTCTGGATAAGGGCATCTGCCAAATGCTATAAATGTGGTTCTTTGTAATTATTCCTCCTTATGCCCATCTAAATACATGATAGTTAGAACACTATGTACTGTATATAAGGGACTATTAAGCTGAAGGGAAAATCATGGCAAATAAATACATCTTTTATTGTGTTTCTTAGATTTGAGATTGAATCATTCAACAGAAATAATAAGAAACATGAAGGTCTGATATGCCTGTTTGGAATCAAACTGAGAGAGAAATGTCTGGGAGAGAGCGGTAAAGAGATGTAGAGAGAGAATAGATGAGGCTGCATGCTATCACACTCTGCATCAAGGATAAGTGATTCCATTTAGATGCTTTATAATAATATGGTTTATGGGGATTCTTATCGTAAACCACCGTAATCACTCTTTTTCTTGGGGTGGGGGGGGGTGTTGGTTGAAGGGAGGAAGGTTGCAAAAGCATAAATATTACAATATTCAACCCAATCTTTTTATTTGATGGTTGATTATAGTCTTGTTTTAAAAGTGAAGCTTCCGCTTGCTAATAGTGGCTGGATTTATCAACACCAGAGCTTGTTTTATGGGTCTATAAAGGAGAGAATGCATGATATTGTTTCATTCTTGCTCTCAGCTATGTGCTTTAAATAATCAGATAAACCTCAGGGCAAGACATTGTCCATGTTAAAAAAAGTCAAACATTTTCAAACAGCCTAAAACCACAGACACAAGGTCTGATAAATCTAAAAGGTTAAGTGTGTGAGCTACATTATTACACTGATATTTTTCTTTCTTAATGAAGCACCCAGTTGGAGATGGTGTGAAGGCTGTCTTAGGTAATAAAAGGCAGATCATGCTTAAATTAGATTCAATTATCTTTGATCATCCACAAATGAAAGGTAAGAAAAATTACCTTGGATTCATCACCTTGTTTTTTTTTTTTCAAAGTACAACCAATTAATTAGTCACACTCCTGAAACTCAGAAGTCAAGTCTCATTAAAGTGTGTGTGTGTGTGTGTGTGTGTGTGTGTAAGAAGGGGAAAAAAAGAGAGAGAGAGAGCTTAAATTAATTTAGCTGTTTGAAATTACATTTCTGACCATAATCACTTTTACTCAAATGAAACTTTAACTAAATCCATCCTTTCAAGTATGTTTCATTTACCTCCGGCGATGGCGAGATACCCCTGACTCTGCTGTCGCACAAGCGACCACTTTTTCTCTCCTTGGTCTAATTTATTTAGCAAGGCATAATTCTATTTATAAATGAACATCTTATTAAAAGAGGACAAGAAAAATTAGCTGGCGTGCCTCGGATTGGTGGTGAAGAAGCAGAATGAGCTGTTTAACCTGAAGTGACATTTACAAATTACCTGTTAATTTCAACTGGGGTGAGGGATGACAGAGCTGAGCCGCAATGACAGAAGGGGGACTCTGCGAATGACAGGCATTTGTGACTACCCAATGCCTGGTCATGCCAACTCCTCACTCACCCACCCATGCCAGTGTTTCAGTGCCTGCTGGCTGCTGCCATGCTCCCCTGCCCACCAATACACCAAAGGTATCATATGCTAAATCGTATGTTTCATTCGACACAAAATGACCCTTTTTTATTTAGTGGAGAAACATTGATAGGCCTTCGTCCAGCATAAAATTGTATTTGTTCAGTGGCCTGACAGTAAGCAAAAGTTTTATAAAAAATGTAAAAACAGCAAATTGATGCCTTTCTCATCCATTCCATCTGTTTTTTTTTGTTGTTGTTGTTTTTTTACCTATGCACACACCCTTGCCTTTAGGGCTATTGTGTGTCAATTTCTATCAATATCCAGCACATAATATTCTGTACAGTTTATCTTAATTGCTTGTATCCTGGCTAAGAATATTCAAGTCAAGTCATGTCAAGTCATCTAGGCTTTTATTGTCATTTTAAACAAATTCAGTTCAGTACACAGTGAAACGAAGCAGCGTTCCTCCAGGACCAAGGTGCTATACACATACAGCATAAATTAACAGGAAGTACTATACAAAAGACATTATGTTGTCTCATGTTGTCTTTTGTAAAGTAAAGTGCACATGCAAATGTGTAAACAAATTTACAACATTGGCAAACAAATATTTTCACTTATTTCCAAAATTTCCATTTTTATTTATACCAGAGTGCTATTGATTTCTCGAATCCAACTGGTCAGAAGTTGTTGATGAATTTTCCTACAGTAAGTGTAATTGAAATTATAGTTTTATATTAATGCACTTGTTCTAATACATTGCAGATCATCACAGAGGCTTATGCTGTGGCCACTGTACATGATTGCTGCATTGCTTCATGCGCTTCCCTTTTTACCCTGACACATCCATAGCTCTTGAATAAGGTCAAACTGAATTCAGACCACATGAACTTTTTCCATTTTTTCAAAATTCAATGCTTATGCTCCATAGCAAATGTAAAATTTTTAGTTGTTTTCTTGTGACCACACAGCTGTTTCATTCCAGTCCTGTGACTTCTCATCACACTGTGTCTGTGTCTTCAACATTTAAGCATGTAGATTTTTTAAATCCTGCAACTTTTCAAACAACAGTTCTTAATTCAATTCCAGTAATTTCAGCAGGCTCCTTAGTAATTGTCTTTGCTTGATACAGGCTCTTCTGAAATTGTGATGTTTTAGCCAGGTAATGCATGACCCACAATCCCACAGCACACGAAAGAGAAGAACAATTGGCTCAGTTGTGATCACTCGACACTCGGCAGACAAATCGCATGCGCACTACAGTACTCATATATTAAGACCTCACTCGTTTATTAAGGTAAAATTTTATTTAAAATTCTGCTCTTCTTGCAAATATATATACATTTATTTTTCTTTTTTTTCCCCCACATATTCACATATTATACAACAAGTAAAAGCAACCCGGAAGAATTGCTGTGAGGAAAAATTACACCTTGAATAAATAACTAATTTTGTGACTCACTCATCGTCTATACCGCTTTATCCAGTATTCAGGGTCACGGGAACCCGGAGCCTTTCCCAGGAGGCGGAGTACACCCTGGACAGGATGCCAATCCATTGCAGGGCACACACACACTACAGGCAATTTGGGAACGCCAATCAGCCTAACCTACATGTCTTTGTGGGAGGAAACCGGAGTACCCAGAGGAAACCCACCAAGCACTTGGAGAACATGCAATCTCAATGCACATAGATCCGGGAATCAAGCCTGGCCGGAAATCGAACCCGGACCCTGGAGGTGCAAGGCGACAGTTCTAACCACTACACCACCGTGCTGCCTAATTTTGTGACTGTTCCATAAAATTATCAGAACTGTACAAAGCATAACATGTTGTTCATTAGTTACACACTACACACCCCATTGTCGTTTCGTTCTTTCTTTCATTCTGTTTCTGATCTGTGATCACTTTTCCCTTCACATCCTAATGGATATTAGAAGGACATTTGTACTTACACAGTTGATTAGTTTTTGCTGCTGAAGGGCGATGCTTGACAGATGCCAATTGACTTATTTTTTCACCTTGCGGGTGAAAAAAAGGCCTGGCATGGGTGTGTGTTCCCAATGCTGCATACCCACAGCTATGTCCATTCTCCCTCATTTCTGTTCCTGTAATGCCCAGGCAAGATGATAAATAGTAACAATCAGTCTTGTTTTAGCAGCTGGTGCTCCCGAGGATAACAGTCTCCTAACAAGAGAAAGAGAGAGAGAGAGAGAGAAAGCAAGAGAGAGTCTGTACAGGAGAACGGCATCGTTCCCAAACACAAGGTGAGGCATGCTGCCTCAGCGTGGTGTCACCTTGCATCCATGCCCGCTCCTGCCCCCTCTCTGTCTCTATTGATGAATAGCCCACCGCCCCACACTCGCCCAACAGGCAGGGTCACCCAAACCCATTTCAAATTAGCTATTTAAAAAAAATGCAGAAGGTGCTGAGACAAAACACACAATCCAAGAGTAGGCCCGCCCCTACAGCCCCAGCCCCC
>JAQMYJ010000037.1:13193862-13216837 GCA_030014305.1 Clarias laeviceps
CAAGGTTGCATTGAGGGATGGCACTTTAAATTTCGTTGTACTTGTTGCAATGACAATAAAGACTATTCTATTCTATTATACAAGGCTGAATCCCAAATCCCTCCCTAACCCATAATCATGGGCAGTAGTTGGTACAGTATGTGGGACAAGTGGATTCTTCAACCAACTGTAAATACGCCACTAGCTTTTAGAAAAAAATAGGATAAAAAAGAAAGGATGAGCAGCTGTGTGAGCCACGGATGGCATACAGCACAAAAATGTTATAACTGATAACCTCATTTATTGCCATCCACCAAATAATATGACAAAGACACTGACAGCCTCTTATTAAATACGGTTTGAGCAGTTTCAGTTCATTTTAAATGGGGGTTGGTGTTGTTTCTAAAAAGAGCCTTTTGTTCCATTTACACCAATCATCACACCACCTTTGTCTGTACAGGAAGATTTATGGTGAAATATCACAGTCCAGATGTCTCTCGCACATGCTGGAAGAGACTGTCTGGGAAAACTTACAGTACAATCTACACAGTCTGTGACTGCCAACAGCAATCACAAATGTATTTGGAGCACGAGGGACTTTAGACTAATTGACTGCACACTGCTCATTCTGGTGACACACTGGAGCAACTATTGGCCAATTTATGCAGCCTAAAATAATGCACATTTTAAAGAGGTGATTTTTGGACACAGTTCACGAGGAGCCCATTAATTAGACGCATTTGGGCCACATTTTATTCGGGGGCCGTCGTGAAAGAGCCGTGTGTTCGCTTCACACCTTCTCTATAGAAGACTGTTGTTTAATGGTGAGCAATTTGGCTTCTGGATCATATTTTTTGCCCGGAGAAATTTGTGTTTGTGATCTGTGTGTGTGTGTGTGTGTGTGTGTGTGTGTGACAGACTCTCACCCTGACACGTCGGTCATGTTTTTGAGAGAAAAGAACCTGATATATTTGCGCAGAAATGATTTAGTTCTTATTAAATATCTCTTTATCTATTTTTCTCTCTCTTTCCCCCCATTTGGTAACCCAGGACACTCAGTAAGATTGTGTATGGATTAATAATTGCGCTAAAATTGAGAATAGAGCAGAGAGCCAGCTCACACTGGCACCTTTCACGTCTCATTTCCTCTCTCTGGTGTTTCGAAGAGAAACAGAAGACACTGACAAACCTAAAACAAGAGATAAATTAGATTCAGATGCGGACGGCGCATTGTTATTATGATGAGCTTGGCCTGTATCGTATTTCCCACTTTTGAAATAAGGCAGGCTCAGCGAGCAAGCACAACACTCAGGCATAGAAGTCATCTGTCATCCGTTCGCCGGCACGTAATTATTTTGGGTCGCGTCGATTGAATATCTGATTCGGCTAATGAATTCGGAGGATTAATTTCACCGCAACAATGCATCAGTTGTTTCCAGTAAGGGCCCGTTGAGCGAAGGGAACCAGCCGAAGGGTTTTTTTTTTTTTTTTTTTTTCAGTAAACTGATCATATGCTGTTGTGTACTAATGCTGTTTGGAGAGAGCTTCATTGATCCATGCTGCTTTCGCTTTGTCCTGTCCGGACGATATGTGAGACGACGCTGAGTAGGACCAAGGCACTAAGTCTCAAGCACCTGCTATCTCTCTCTATCTCTCTCTCCCAGGCAGCGATTTATTGTGGCCAGGTAATAATAACTTTGGATTTGTGAAGTGAGGTTTAACAAGGCCTTGTTTTTCAGAGTAGACTGCAGTCCTGAAAGCCCAGCTGTGACAGTAAAGACTGAAGAGGGGACATGAAAGATCAGGGCAGAAATTCAGGGCATGATGCATAAAAAATTGTGTTCTGTGTGTGTGTGTGTGTGTGTGTGTGTGCAGTTTGCTTTTTTTCCCCCTGTGCTTGGTGGCATTTTTCTGGCTACTACAGTTTCCTCCCACAGTCAAAGACATGAAGATTTTCCTAATTGTTTATTCTAAATTGTTTGTAGCGTTTAAGAGTGCATTGTGTTTGTATATACAGTACATATGCATATATAGTGGATTTCAAACAATCAGTATAAATCATATCATAAAATATCAAATATCATAAAAAGGTTGCTTTTCTCTTATAATTTTATTCAAAAAGTCTAACTCGTAAATTCTACATTTGTTACACATTAATTGAAATATTTTAAGTCTTTTTTTTTATTATTTAGATGATTATGCTTGCAGCCCATAAAAATGAGGATGGAGTTAATTCATCAAGAGCCACGACACACAGATGTCTTCTACAACTTTTGAATCTCAAGTATCGAGCCACTTATATCAAGCTGAGACAACTTCAAAAATGTCTTACCTGCCTAAGGAGAAAAAGAACTGACTGTTGCTCAATGGTCCTTATTCCTGACTATGATATTACTGTGCTTGATTGGCCAGCCAGGTCTCCTAAGCTAAACCTCATATAGTACATTTTCTATCATCGATTGTCAAGAGGAAGATAAGAAACACAGATCCAACAAAACAAACAAGGTGAAAGCTGGTCTTCAATAACGCCTCAGCAGTGCAAGAGGCTGATCAGGTCCATGCAATGCCGCATTGATGAATAAATAAACATACAGGTCAGAAGTTGGAATTTCTGCATTGTAAATCCTTTTTTGATTGATTGTAGAAAAAAATCTTATATTTTAAGATGAGTATTTACTGTAAGCCATAATCAATTGAAATGAAAACAAAAGAAAGGTTAAAATATTTCTTTTTACGTGTAATGAATCTAGAATATATAACGCTTTCACTTATTTGAATTAAATTACAAAACAAATACTGTATATGTATATACTTTTTCAAAGTATTCAAAAACCATCCAATCCTTTTTGAGGCCAAGTCTTTACTTCAACTTGTTGGCATCATGCATGCTTCGCGCCAATGACCATAGACTATTTTACTTGTCAAACTTTGTATATGGAAATACATGCAAGACCATGTTTAAGGAGACCAATGCCCGAGGCCAAAACAAGTCCAAGCAAAATTCCCAGTAATTCCAAGACAAGTCCAAGTCAATACAGAAAATGCTTTGAGACCAAAATTGAGTCCAAGACCAGATGGCCCTAATATAAACCAAATTTAAATAAAGGCAAATAGTGTTTTCTGCTTGTGGTATGCTTGTGTAAAAGTGGAAGGATAAAGAGGAACTGGAGGATACAAGACAGCCATTATCACATTTTTCTTTCAGCCTTGGAAGCACCATTTATTTTTTAACACCTTTTAACATCCTACATATCAGGAGTGCTTTATCATTTCTGTAATTCAGTTGCAATTTGTATGAAATGTGTGAAATCAATATACCATATCATGTTGGCAAATCATTCAATGTTGCAGTTTTACTGAAAAATCTAAACTAATTATGTCCCTAAACCTGAACGGATTACAAGCGAGGAGATGTGAGACTACAATGGTATACAATGGGATGGTATACAAATAAATAATGTGTAAATATTCTACACTATGATGTTATGACTTAAGGCAGTGTCAGGGCTGCAGTGTGCACAGAGTTTCAAAGAAATCCAGACAACTTCTCTGGATGTACACTTATGCACTGTAAATGCTCGTAGTCGACATGGTCACAGGGGAAGCACCAAAGCTGCAGGCCAGAAGTTGTACACACACACACACACACACACACACGAATTAATGGGAAACAGAGTAAAGCCTGTGAGACATCAAGGGTGGAAAAGGGCAGTATTTGGCAAACTGAGTCCCACTTTAATATAACTCGCAGTCCAAAATAAATGGGCAAATATCATGTTTCAGAACTGCACTTAATCTTCCAGAGAGATTAAATCTGCATTTTGAAATAATCATAGCCAGCAAAAGTTTGCAACATTTTCACTGCTAATTAAAGGACATGTTTTTTCATGAGGAAAACATTGCCACAGGAAAATCTTTTATAATCCTTTTTCAAAACTTTGCCATCACTCTAATCAGTAGCTCTCTGAATATCTGTTCCTGCTAAATGGACAATGGAAAAGTCAGCTGTGACAAGTGTTAAGACAGCTGCTTTTATGGTCAATTTACTCTACTAGACCTCAACTGAACCTAAACAGTGCAGGATAAGACAGGAAAAGACATAATGAGAATACTCAAACACAGACCAATACTGTATACCCATATGTCTACTGTACTGGATATGCCACGTCCTCTGTCTCGTACCCAGCCATTCTTTTAGTGTTGGGTGAACCTCACACACAAGACATGCTGAAGCTGAATTTAAACAGGCCATTAAGTTTAATGACAGTGAAGCGTTGTGCAAACATGCGCCAAACCGTCTTGAAAAGGCAGTCCTTCATTTCAATGCAGGCTCCGAAAAAACATCATGGCTGCCAGAAATTACCAGCCCGTTATATAACCCACTGCTGCATCCCCGCTCTGTGCAAAATTTAGCTTTTCATTGCGTCCACTTCCATTTTATTTGACTGCCAGATTTGAACTTTGCGGAGTTTGTAAAATCATACAAATATATTTTTGGCTCCTTTTTGCTGGTTTTGGAACGGAGCAAAGTTTCTGGCTGACAGCAGAGACGAGAGTCCACTTCATATGCACAGGAGAGGATCCAGGACTGGTCTTGTCTAACATCAAAGCAAATTCATAAAAGCAATTTAACATGCATTTTTTTAAAAATAAAAATACAAATATAGTATAGCATCTTTAGACCAGATTTTCAGTGTTTAAGCATAACAGAGGACAAACATGAGAAAAATAAAAAGTAGTTGCATTTTTAGGTTGGTGTGTTGTTATTTTTATGTTGCTTTTTGTTATGTTCCTCTGTCTTTTGTTAGAATCTGCTATATCACATCTGTAAAAACATGTTTATTGTCTGACATTTGCACAAAACTACATGATTAATAGCTAACGTCAGTGGAGAAGCAGAATGGTACCCAAACGATGACTCTAAAATTATATAAATGTAGTGATTTTTTTTTCTAATTATTATTGTAGTATTATAATTTACAGTAAGTTATACTGAGTACTGAACCACATTCATAAGTCTGGTAATTAAATACATTTAAGGTAAATATTTACAGTAAGTGGTAGGGATGCACAAATCAATGTCCTTGGCCAAAATGAAACCTAAACGTACAGTATAATTATAACATCTAAGCCTGTTTATTTAGTAATATAACCAAATGATGACAGAATAAAGATTTTACTTTTCCAACTCTTTTTTTCGCTCTTGCCTAACCTTAAGTTTTCCTATATGCATGACTTATAATTTTCTTCCATGTCTTCCATGTTTTTATTTAGTTTTTTTTTTAAATATCACATGGTTCATTTAATTTAATGGTCCGTTTTTTTTTTTTACTTTTAGATGACATGATTAATTTCTTTTCATTTTATGTTACATTTTGCATGTGTGGTCACATTTCATATCAATTTTTAATTTCAACTTTATTTTACTTCAATAAAATGAAGTAAAAAGCAGCTATTATATAATAATCACATAATCACATGTCAAACATATGTGATCACTTTGAAATTTGTGTGAGTTGTCTCTACATGGCAGCAATTGCAGAAGAATAAAGAAATAACCTACTGTAGGTTTAAGCCACTATTTCTAATACTCATTATAATAAAACATTTGTTGTATGCTTTATACAGTGTGGGTTGTATACTTAACATTTTTTGTTAAATGAAACACAGTAAGTTTCTTGTTTAAAATCAACATTTTTACTTCCTCATTGTGTGAGTAAATAGATTTACTGTAAGTGTCACAGCTGACTGAGAAAAATCTTGCCCTCCTTAGGAGACAAATAAAGACACCGACACTAAATGAAGTTGATAAATTCTTGTACAGGTTGCATTCTAATGCTTTCTGACCCGAGTTCCCTAGCGAGCTTGCATAATTCTGCCACAGATTGTCGTCCAGCGTGAGCATGCTGAATCAAATGCCAAAACAAACTGCATTCAGGTTACCGGACAATTGATCTCCAGTCATTAGCCATATGCTTATGGCGCCAGTGGATGACCAGCGTGGCTCATGGGTAACTCGAGCCGGCCCTAATGAGAGAGCACCTTGCCACACCACAGACAGTTGATTCTGGTCAAAAAAGCTTTGTGTCACAGGAAACAGGGGACAGATTCAGGAGTCTCGAGCCGACACAAGCTGATAACAGCCCGGGAAGAAGCTTTATCTATTATTCATCCTTCCACCCTGACTTTCCTGGAACACAGGGACAAAAAGTGCATTTTTTTTCTGACAAACTTTGAGCTGGCTAGAATATCCGGCGTGTCCAATTCTCTAAACTGGAGGTATCATGAGCCCTACATTTTGAAACTAATAGGATAAAAGCCCACTTTTAATGTATCATTATTCCAGTGAAGTTCTGAATAAATTAGAGTGCGATTTAATTTATTCCAGGCTCTAAAGTCTACCGTGCTAGATACAGTATTTTCAGAGTGGACTACTCCAGCCATAATGCAAGGCAGAGCATCCCTAAGCCTCCTAATATTCTTTCCAATTAGAGCTCAACCTTAGCCATAACTCTCAGCATGTCACTGACCGGCCCTGTACAGTACACAGGCACGCTGTGTCTACTAATAAACCCTGAATGGCAATGAGGGAACCGGGGCCGGGCAAAATTGGGAATCATAAAGTATTCCGTAAATATAAGTTCTGCCTTGTCCTGAGCTTGCCTAATTTATTCCCCTTGCTTCATCGGTAAGAGAAGAAAAAAAAAGAAAAAAAAAGAGTGTGAGGAACTCTTCCTCCAGTTCATTTACAGTAGGCATGGAGTGGTACATTACCGTGGGGCAGGAACGGGAGCTTTAATAAACGAGGAGAAAACCGGAGGGCAGGCCGAGCTAGCTGGAATACTGATGACTAAATCTGTTCTGGATCCTGAGAGGAAAATGAGTGCCGGTCGAATTCGGAGCAGGAACACAGTCGTGGAGGAGGCAGAATGAGATAATGATGCACCTGTCCTCCACTATAACACTAATCATGTCTCACCTCCAGGCCAGGTCTTTAGAAGGTCACAGTAGATTCACTGTCAAGAATTAAATTCTTGTATTGTTTTAATGAAGGAGCTTTTCTCAAACAAGTTCAGAGAAGTTCACAAATGCTAAGCCGCAAATATTTCAGACCAACCTCAAACTCCCATGTGACCACATCAAATTTACCGTCATGTCCAAACACCTAGCACTGAATCATTTAGCTCGCTCTTGTGTGGATTTAGCAGCGGATTGAATGAAGGTCCAATTTGTAAAAGCAGGCAGAGGACAGAAGTAGGACTTCGCTGGCCGTTTTGGTGTGAAATTACAACACCTTTCTGCTGTGCAAATTAACTGCAGTCAAAAGCACGGGCCGCGCGTTTTTTAACAAACATCTGCGACGGCTTGGCTCTTATGGGAATTCCTCACAAAGGAGCCACACAGTTATATTTATGTTTCTTTCCCCAATTACTGCAGCTTTAAATAATAAGCTAAAATAAATAGTGACTATTAAAGTGATCACATTGTGCTTACTCCAGTCATGTTTATTATGTTAATGGTACACGAAATTAAGAAAAAGACCTCGACCAGCCGTGTTAATTAATGGACTTCGATGGATGACACGGAGACGTTATTCATTTTTGAAGCACACGGCTCTTGTTTCCCGTCGCATAGACAAGGCTGATTGTGTGGGTTATTCCTGCAGATGTACTGCTCACAGCAAGTCATCTCCATTAGCAATGAGCAGCTCATTATATAAACCAGCTAATTAAACATAATACAGGCCTGCATAAGCTCATTAATGCACACCCCCTCTCTCTACACAACGAGAGAGAGAAAGAGAGAGATTGCAGAAAGATTACCGGAAAGAACCAAGAATAATTTTTATATTTTGTTGGATAAAATTTACTTTTTAATAGTAAAATGAACAGGAAGGATGCAGAGACAAATGAAAGAGAGACTGAGGGAGAACAAAAAAAAAAACAGTGCTAAAATATACAGTAAGAGAGGGAGGGATACTGTGCTTTCAGAAAAGTGTAGTGCTTCCTCTTCAGTGCATGATCCTAATGTTTCAAATCCACATTTGCACTAATGGTTTAACGATTAAATGGAACCTGAACGTTTTCAGCTCATGACTCTTTTCATGCTGTCACTTGAATGTCATCATGTCAGCGTTACTTCACAGGTGGACATGGTTGACCTTTCCTGCCTACTGGAAATTAGTCCTGAAGTACAGTAGAATTGGTAATCAAACACAAGTCATTAGCCCTGTCTCAGATCACATGAACTATTCTAGATGACTTTTATGAACACGTAAATGTCCAGAGTGGCACACTGTCACAGCAGGTAGCCTTATCTCTTCACAGTGCACGGTTTAATCTTGGGTTTGATCTTACCATCTGTCTATGTGGAGTCTTGCATGTTCTCTGTGTGTATACATGGGCTTCCTCTACATTACCTGGTTTCATCTAAACTCACAAAAATGTTAGCAGGTGGACTGACTATGCTACGGCACCCCCATACAGTAGATGAAGAAATGCATCTTGCATTAAAAAATGCATTCTACCGGGATCTACTTTATCTGATCACAATAAAGAAGCTACTGAAGGTGAAAAAATGAACATGAATATATGAATTATGCATGATTAGAAACAATTTTTTTTCCCCCTGTAACATAATGCACATAATGAATTGTGTGGGCCAGTTGACACTTTTTGGACCAACCAGATTAGCCATGCCTCATTAGTCAGAAAAACTTAACTTTACTCAAAAACTCAAAAGTGCTAAATTATAGGTAAAACAGCACTAATGTGTTCAAAGTTTGTTTTCAAATAAGTGTGATCACAGATATATGTTAGGTGTTGTGTAGGTGTATCCATGTGGGAGGCTGGGAGAATCATCCAGCATTATAGTGGCATTATGGTTTGCATCGCATGCTATTAAACTAACATTTTTAATATCTGTGAATTAAGTAGTCCTTTTTATTAGAAAGTTAAAAGAAAGAAAGAATGCACTTTTATGCAATAGGTCTTCGTACCTATTTTATGCAATAGGTTGTATACTTTTATAATAATTGGATTAAGGAAGAAGAATAAGAAGAATGATATAATGACAATGAAAAGTAAGGATCCAGGTTGGCCCAATCGGTCTCAATCAACCATAATCCCTTACTATTACACACACACACACACACACACACACACCATTCCAATGGTAAGCCTCAATAATTCAGCTCTAATTAAAACTACTCCTGAATACACAACTGCTTGGAAAGGAGAGGAGTCATCAATTCTGAGAGCACTCTCAGCTGCTGTAGAAGTATGTGTGTGTGTGTGGGGGGGGGCGGTTGTTGGGGGATTTTGTGTGCGTGTGTGTGTGTGTGTGTGTGTCACTGAGAGACATGAAGAGTGAGAGACATACTAAACCCGTGGGACTGGTGAGACTAAACCATGTGTTCTGTCAGGATGCACTCCATTACTATCACTAATCATCTGTTATATAACAAACATTCCAAAAGTCTTTATTTCTTTTTGTCTCTTGTCCCTTTCTGTTTACACAGCTAACTCACCACTACTGAGCAGTGTAGTCTGAAAACACTGTAATTCTGAGTTTATTTCACATGGCTCAAATATACATATATATTTAACCTATGATTCATGGAATTCATTAGTCTGGCCACTCACCGATAAACACAAATAGTGCAGTCCCACCTCAGCATGTCACATAATTACAGGGGTATGATACACCGTGTTCAAATAAATAATCACTTCCCTGGCTTGCTTACACGAGGAAATAACTGCAGCTCATTTTCCTGCGGTGAATGTACAGTTGAGAGCGGCGTTTTGGAGTTTTCCACAAATGAACAATTTCCTGCTTGCACTTGTCCAGAACAGCACTAGACCCTTTTGAAAGTCCAGACAGCTGACAGCAGCTTGACATTAAGTCATTATAATTACTGTAGTGACACACAGACTCATTAAGACATGGTTTATATGTCCTGAGGCTTCATGGAGTTTCTGCAAGTGCATGGCCTCCTCACTGGGTTCAAAAGTCTGACTCCAACTACAAGAATTGGTTTGAATTACACACACACACACACATACACACACATGCATATATTTCTAACCTGTTTGATTTTTTTTTTTTTTTTTTAGATTGCAGCATGACGTGTTGCTTTTTGAGATCCTTTGGAGTGCTTCACTATGTCAGACAGGTTCTATTTAAGTCATTTCTTGATTCAACAGGTCTGGCAGTATTCAGGTCTGGGTGTGACAAGTGAAATTTAACTTTAGCTTTCTAAAAAATGTGGATAATCACAGTTCATTCATGATTTAGAAAGGAGGGGGTGTTGGACACCCTTTTTTCCCTTAATAAATAAAATTATCATTTAAAAACTGCATTTTGTATTTACTCATGTTATCTTTGTGTAATATTAAAAAATAATTTCAATTTTAATAATAATAATAATAACATAATAAATTTCACGGCACTGTGTATGTGTGTGTGTGTGTGTGTGTGTGTGTCTGTGTGTCGGTGTGTGTCTGTGTGTGTGTGTGAGAGAGACAGAGAGAGAGAAAGAGAGAGAGAAACAACTCCAGACAGCATTTCTCCCAAATTCTAATTTACAGCTTTTATTTACATTTTTTTATTATTTAATTTAAAAATGATGCAATGTTTACAGATCATGAATAATGGAAAGAAAAGATATGGTACTAATGGTTTAATTAAGGTGGCACGGTGGCATAGTGGTTTGTATTGTGGCCTTGCTCCTTCAGCATTGAGGATTGGAGTCCCGCCTCTTGTGTGTTGTCTGTGTGCATAGAGTTTGCATGTTCTCCACATGCTTGGTGGGTTTCCTCCACATACACTAGTTTCCTCCAACAGTCCAAAGACAGGAAAGGGAAGGCTAATTAGGCATTTCCAAATTTCTCTTAGTGAGTGAGGATGTGCTTGTGTGCCTTGTGATGGATTGGCACCCCGTCCAGGGTGTATCCTGCCTCACACGTGGAGTCTGCTGGGATAGGCTTCTGCCCCCCGTGACCTGAAACAGGATAAGTGGTATATAGAATTAGTGAGTGAGTGTTTAGAAATCAGTATTTGGTAGAATAACCCTGATTTGCAATCACAGACTCCAACTTGGCATGCTCTCCACCAGGCTTTCACATTGCTGTTGGGTAACTTTATACCAATCTTGGCACAAAAATGTGCAAAAAAAAAATGTGCTTACATTTGTCAGGTGACCAACTATTTTCCTCTTGACTCCAAAGGTGTTCAATGAGGTTTAGATATAGAGATTGGGCTGGCATGACAGGGTCTTGATCTGACGGTCCCAAGCAAATGCTCCCAAGCAAAGAATAACGTGGTACATGGCTTGATTCATGCAACCTTCACAAAGGCAAATCTGCCTGATTTGCTGTGTCGATCGACAGATTATCACTGATTTTCTCTCCACATTTCATAGTCGTTGTGAGACACTGTGGCTTGTAGGCCTCTCCAGCTCTCCGTCTAACTATAAAAAACTGGACTCACCAGAGAAGTCATGACTTTACACTAGTTCTCAATGGTGCAATTGCTGTGGTCTTTTGCAAACCTCAGCCTGACTCTTCTTTGCTTCTCATTGGTGAAGGGCTTGTTTCTGGTTTTGCATGACTTCAGCCCCACCTCCAGGAGCCTGATTCAAACTGTCCTTGCCATGCACTTCACCTCAGCTTCATTTTGCCACTATGTTTGAAGGTCACTAGATGTCATTCTACGGTTGTTAAGTAACATTTGAATGGGTTTGTGGTCATCCCTGTCAGTAGAGATTTGTTTTCATCCTCTGCCACTCTGTAGCTTTGTTGTCCCCAGTGTCTGCTGCATGACCTTGTTCTTGTGTAGTGCCATCTTTGCAATTTTAGGGATGGAAAGAACCTGACACTCACTGTATCCCTATGCCAGTAAAGACAAGATTAAACCCTTCATGAATTTTTTTCTTTTCATCTCTTTGGCCTCGTCAATTATTGAAATGATTGAAATTATTAAAATCCCTTTCTATGAGTACTGTTTTTACAACACAGTGATGCTGTGACTATCACTCTTTTCTTGGGCACTGCAAGAAAAGAGTGATAGTCACAGCAGTGGTTTTTACACTTTTTTGCATTAAATAAGATTTGATTCAGGTGATCACCTTATCAGTACCTCATAAAGCAGAATGATGTGTGCTTGTGTTGGAATTCAGCAGACACTGAAATGAAATGATAATAACTTATACCTGTATTGTTTTATAAAAAGGAAGACAGTTAAGTAGATAGACCGCATGTTAAGTTAAGTAGATAGACAGCATGTTAAGCAATAACAGTTATGACCTAGTGATCTGATTTGATGAGATGCATTCCGTGAGTGGTGATAATAAACATTAACAACACTGGGATGTTTAACTATATGTATCACTCTGCATCACAGGAGTTCTAATAACCATTAATTACATAACTGTTCGTCACTAGCATGGGCAAAAGTGGGTCGGTATGGACTGCAGTACTGAGGAGAGAGCAGCTGCCCGCCAAAACCCCATTCAAAACACTTTATATCCCTAATCATTTCTTCTAAGTCATTACAAATTTCCTCTGTGTTGTTTTATTTATGCCTAAAGTCAGCTACAAAGAAGTACCGTGCCTATTATGTTCACTGTTAATCGCTATCTATCAGTCGCCAGCTCTGCCAGTCGAGGTTAGTTAGTTCCTCTAGTCATGGAAGGATATCTATTGTCGGAGCAAAATAACTGGTTAAATAAACAAACATTATAATCTGTTCATAATAAATGGTGTTTTTTTATGATCTGAATTATCTCACAAGGAGATAATTATTTTGTGCACATTTCCGAGGCAAGCCTATAAATCTAGATCTCAAGTTTACAAAAGTACTGTATATGAATTGCCAAATGTTTATATTATTTCACATTTTAACAAGTTATTTGAACAAATATGAAAAAGTATACATATACATATTTTTATTTGTGTTGATCTCCTTTAATTGGAATTATCAAATTAAAAGCCTTAGGCCCCCATCTACACATACACAGAAATGTTTGAAAAATTTTGTAAAGTTTAGTCTGTACTACCAAAAAAAAAACTCAAAAGGTTAGAAAATATCTACTTCCACACAAACAATGCGCAAACACTTTGAAAACACTCCTATGAGCACACTAGTGATATTGCAGCTATGTTATAAAATAATTAAGATTAGAAGCATGTAACTTGAGTAACAGAAGAAATTTCTATTAAAGGTATAAAAATATAAGTATGAACTGATGGTGAATCCAGGTAATTATGAATGAAAGCAAAATAAACTGATAACACGTTACCAATTGCAGAGCAACTGCAGAGCATCCAAAACTGCAAGGACAGGGGGCACTATAAATAAATACAGTAGTATACAGTATAAATAAGTAAATCAATCAATAAATGGATTTTTTTTTTTATTAGCTAGGTTCCTTTCCTTTTAAAATCCCATTTAAAAGAGACAAATATATTTAAAGGATGGGACGACTAATACTGACATATTTGGTTCTCTCCTCCCCTGCTCCTACTATACTCAATACACTTAAAAGGAAGGAAGCATAGTCTTTTTAAATACATTTAATATATATACAGAGTCAGCCAAAACAAATTCTACACACATCAATAAAAGAAAAACTTGTATAAATATTTGAATACTAGACTTATTGATAAATATATATGATAATAATATTATAATATTATTAATATAATGTTAATATAATATATATCATACCGTTTCTTTTCCTGAAGTGTGTAGACATTTTTTGGCTGACTCTGTAAACATTGTGTTACAAGGGAAAATACTGTCTCAAAGAGCAGATTAAATGTAATGCATTTATATTTAAAAATGCCAAAACACTGATAAACAAACTGAGTATGCATTGCACTGTCAATGACAAAAAAAACTATTAAAGAAGAAATAAACCTAAGAAGCTTCAAACCTGAACATATCAGTTCTATGATAACACTCCATTGATGATAGATTACAGACCAACATTTCCAGGTTCCCTGTTTCCTGGCATGAGGAGTCACACGGGTTGCACGTCTGCCCCCTACAGCGGCCGAAAAGGGCACCGAATGCACAAAGAACAAGAAAAGGCTCCACATTCCAACCCCAAAATGCCACAGAGCCTGTGCTCTACACTCGTTCACTCAATTCCCTCCCCAGGGTCTCTCAGTGCCAATCAAGGAATAATGTGCTCCATGCTTAGGACATGGTGAGCTAATCAAAAGAGTCAATGACACATTTCTGCAGTCTGAAAAAAAAAGTGTTATGAAGCAATCCCCCAATCCAATTTCTCCCCAAGCCTTTGGATTTCACACACTTTTAAGCCCTGAAATGTATGTTTAATTAGGAGTTCGTTAAAACGGATTAACACTATCTGCCACGCCTGACAATATTTAAACTGTCAGTTTATCCACGTGCAAGAAAACACGGTACAATAAATGGAAATTAGAATGTGTGCTTAGCCTACATCCAATTTTATCCGAGCGTGTTAACTACAAAAGCTTTAATTTTGCTATCATCTCACGAATCTCGCTTCGGTTGGGATTCTTTATTGAGTCTCTTCTGTGTGCAGCTGCCAAAGAAGGCCTTTGAAAAACAAATGCCTACAAAAGAAGAAAAGATTAATTTATCATTAAGGCACCCCTTAATTGAAGTCAATTCCGAGCAAACTTGAATTCAATTTTTGCTCATTACATTGAGCTTGCATCGCTCGCTGCTTGAAGGGTTCAGGGTTTATTTGGCCATGCTGTCTGGCAAAGAAGAGCCACACAAGATCAGCTGCACGAGAAACCAATATGAAATCCGAGCCTGAACATACAACTAAAATGAAAGGTGGACAAGATTCAGTTAATAAGATTTTCAAATATACTGGTTGGACAAATGAGGTAATCTGCAAAAGTTGACACATGCACATGCATGTCAGGATCCACCTCTTCTCCACACACACACCCAAGATTGTCTTACTATCCTTTTGGGAACCTTCCACTGACATATATTATTAATGTCGCTAATTAATGCGTTGCTAACCCTAACCTTAATGTGTGTATCCAACAGAAAACCTTCTGGTTCTGTTCAGTTTCTTAAATAAAAGTTTTATGGGACCTCACAATGTCAAATCTGTCAGTCATCTATACCCTTGAAGAGACATTTGGTCCCATCAAAAAATAAACACAACAAACAAACACACACACAGACAAAAACACACTCCCCCACGCTCTCTTTTTCACATAAATGAATAATGAAGATAATAAAAGAAGTTGCTAAAATTGGGCACAATAACAGCAAAATTTCATCAAGAGCCTCGCGCTCTGATTAATCTGCTCTTGCAAATCAGCGCGTGAGGGGAGCGGCGGAGGCGCGAGGCGGGAAGCGCGTGATTAACAACGTCGGGGACCGCTGTGGCGTTCGGGCGAGCGCGCGCGTGTCTGTGTGAGCCAATGCGCATGTGCGGTCCGCACCGGACGGGCGCACGGAGCAACTTCTCCGACTTCCTGCCGTCTCGCAGTTGTTAACTCTTCCCTCTCCGGACAAAACCGAGTCTGAGTATGAGTCTGTTTTTTTGTTTGTTTGTTTGTTTTTTTGTTACACCCTTGTTCATACAGACATTATGAAGGAACAGAGAGGAACAGATTGTAATTGGTTAAGATGGGTTCACAATGATCAGGGTCTGTGTGCATGGAGTTTGCATGTTCTCCCCATGCTTGGTAGGTTTCCTCCAGGTACTCTCGTTTTCTCCCATGGTCCAAAAACTTGCAGATTAGGCTAATTGGTGTTCCCAAATTGCCCGTGGTGTTTGAATAAGCATGTGAGTGAATGTCTGCCCTGTGATCAGCACCCTGTGCCCTAAGTCTCCTGGGATAGGCTCTAGGCCCCCATGACCCTATACACAGAATAAAGTGGTATAGACAATAAGAGAGACAACGACCAGGGACGGGACCTTTTTACCTGTAAAATGCATTTTCAAATCTTCTCTAAATATAACCCATTTATATTTAACATATCCTAGAATTTATTTCATTATTTCCCTATATAGATGTGTATAAACATTATGAATGGTGAGTTATAGCTTCCTATTCCCCCAGTACATACATGGCATTGAGGGTTGTATTGTATTGGATGAGAGACACAAATGTAGCACATAAAACAGGGATGTAACCAGGTGATCATTAAATTCAGTTTTATTTATATAGTACATTTAAGAATGGCCATTGTCGCAAACAATCATCAACAATCTTTGTACATGAAAAGGTTTTTCTGTTTAACATGACAACACTTTTTGTCCTTGTTCCAATTTGTTCCCATTGATTCACTGCAAGAACACAAAGCATGAGTTTGCTATACTTTTTAAATAAAAACTCAGTCAACAAGGTATTAATTTTAAATTGCATACTTAAATGATGCCAAACACAACTGAGATGGAGTTATAGCATTCTGCAAAATCAACCAAAATTGTGAGGTAACCAAAACCATTTTGCCATAATATCTTGGCATGTTTGCAGACCAATATACTGTATACAGTTTATAAACTGTTTGCAATTTTCCTTGCTTTATGTGTTAACTGAAGATCAGTGTGTCTGAGGGTAAAACATGCCCCTCAGTCTGCTAGTGTGTGACTTTGTATTGGTTGGAGTTTAAATAAACCTAACCAACATGTAGCTTGAAAAAAACAAATATGCATACAGTACCTCCAGGCACCGATTTACTTAGGTATAAAAACGGTATAACATAAGGGCATAAAAACATAAAGAAAAATTAGCTATTAGGCTATTTATGTTCATGAGTCAATTTGTATAATAAATTAGAAATGGTTAAAAGTGCAATAGCGGTCATTTTTGTGAAGTCAGACCAAATCTAACATACTCAATTGTCTTCAGTATTATTGTTATAATTCCCTTATGCATGGCTTTCAAAGGAACAATTTTTTTTCTTTTGATAATTGTTTTTCTTTTCAGGTGTTCAGATTCAGACTAACTGTAAAGCTGTTTTGTGACCATGGAAATCAAAGTAAATAATTGCCATATCATTTGTGGGCAACTATCAAAAAATTCAGTCTCTGATCTTCTGCAGGTCTGTTTTGACAAAAAGATGTGGTATTACTTATCTTCTAAATCATTCGATTTCCCTTCTCTTTCTTCCCAATGCTGATGGTAACTCTTTCTTGCAACTCTAAATTAGCTCTTATGGTAATAGATGAACAGCTACAGTGTTGAACTAATTACACTATTGCAGGATTTATTCCTACCCCACTAGGGTTAAAGGAAACATTTCAGGTATTAAAATAGGAAGAGAGAAATCAACATGTTTGTAAGCAGAGATGGTGGATATCAAAGTTATTCAAGTAAATTAACAAAATAGACTCACTTCAAATTGCCTTGTAGTAGTTACACACACGTACACATAAGTGTTCTTCTCTCTTTTTCTTTCTCTCCTTGCACTAGTTTAGTCGTTTAATGTTATTCCTTGGTCAGATCAAATTTATATGATGATTTATCTAATAACCCTCCAAAACTTCTATCTGAAAAGTAAAGATCACCGATTTATATACTCTGTTACACTCCTAATTAGGTTTGTGTGTAACAGTTAATTATACTGATTAGGTTAATAATCTGAGTAAACCGAGCTACTGTAGATGTGGGAGGATGAGCACAGAGGACATTTCTGCTCCATGGTCTTTCTAAGGCCAGTCAAGCCATAAGGAGCCGGAAGAGAAAGCGTGCCTGCTGGAGTGTGTGAGTGTCCAACACACCACAGTGTTCCAGACCCGCTCAGTTTGCGAGATGGCCGCTAGTGCCCTTCTCCTCATTAGGTTTTGGCTCCTTCTGATCTTCCACTAATCGCTTTTGCAATGAAAAAGTTATGTCTTTTTAATCACTCGTCGTTTTATATTTATTCCGTTTCTATGATTAAGAGCTGAAATCATCATTAGTCATAATTGCAGCAGAAATGAGGCAGAATTATGCATGTGGTACAAGGCGCCTCCCGCCCCCTGCATCTCCATAATCAGAAAGACAACAAATGAAAAAAACAACAGATGGGCGATGAGAACGGGCTCAATGTGTGAGTTCTCAGATGCCGTTCGCCCAAGTGCGATTCAGTACCATGAGTCACAGTGAGAGAGAGAGAGAGAGAGAGAGAGCAGACATCAGATTAAAAAAATCTCTCGCTCTCTCTCTTTCTCTCTCTCTCTCACATCCCTTTTGAACTGGAACCAGTCTGTCTGTTTAATGTGACAAAACAGATAATAATATCTCAACTGCTGAATCCTCGACACAAGTTACACAAGATATTAATAAAGATACCGCGATATGACAATTATAGCAAACTCCAGATAAAACAAACAGGTTCAGCAGGAAATGAACCTCTAAACACCTGAGAGATAGTCATCACTATATTATGGTGTCAATCAGCCTTCTCTTTTATCACCCTTAAAATAAAAGATTGCTCCTTACCTTCCTAATTAGAAAAGAAGGACAGTAAAAAATGAGCATTTACTCAAGAAGAGCACTGCTGAAGTTCTACTGGAATGTTTTGTACTGTAATATAATCAATCATTTATGGATAATTGCTTCTCGGGTTAATTTAGTATTCTAAGACATTGAAACTGAAAAACGTACATTTAATTAGGTTTCATTTAATTAGGTTTAGTTACTGGTGTATTGAACATACAGTCTGGCATTTGCATGAGTTTGGAATAAAATATGAAACACTAAATTGCAAATAAGATCGTCTCATTTAGGGAGATGCATATGAGTGCTCTGATTAGCTCTGACCACTTTTGATTTTTTCATACATTACTTTTAATACCATTGGATAAATGCTGTATATTTTTTTTTCAGCTTTATCCTGTGTTATTCGATCCAGTGTTCTTCATGAAACTTAGTTGGATTGTTTTCAAGATTAATCTGTGTGTTCTGCGGTGTTTATAATAATAATAATAATATACAGCTTCATTGATTTACATCTATTACTTGCATTTTACATAGATTTCTTCTATAGTTAAACTCCTCATTAATAAGTTGAAGGTCCACACGAAGGTCACCCAAAGGTTGTCAAGCCTAGGAGGTGAGAACACTCTGGATGCCATGCCTGTGTTCTGTCCTCTTGTCTCCCTGTGGTCTCAATCATCAAATACAACCTCCGATCTGTCCAGTGAGGCATTAATGCCTTCCATGTCATTAGCCCCATAATCCCTGCACTCATTAGTGCATTAATCAAGGCTATGAACATCTGCGAGCACTGGAGATCCATGTTAACACAAAGCACGCTTGTACAAATGACACTTTCCCTTATTCAATGGCAACAGCCTCCCTCAAGCGGCCTAAAGACCCGCCGTGGCTTTTTTTACCCCTCAAGCCAGCGCAACACAAATTAGCGATGCCTCACTTTATTTAGAGACATCATCTGATTTTAACCTCCTCCGTCCAATTAACGAAATGTAGGTTGGGAAATAAATGGCAGACGCCGGGGCAAATTAATTATGTGTCCAGCAAGATGTTAGGCATGCCGAGCTGCCGTTGGAGGCCCGGGCAGTCTGTGTGTGCCATATGGCTGGTGTGAGTGTGGCCATGTTTTGGGGGGGTAGAAGATAAAAACCCCTCAGATTCTCACAGATACTTCTACAGAAACTAACTCTCCATTAGCAGGAATCCACTGCAAAATACTGTGACTTGTAACAATGAAAATTCTGGGGTTTGCGGGAGCCTGTTGGAAATTTATTTATAATAAAAAAAAATATCATCTATAGGATTTTAGAGACAGTTTTTTTAAGTTATCATTATTTCTTAAGGTTTTTTTTTTTTTTAACTAAATGTCAAATTAGAAGCTTAGTGATTTACTGGGCAAGTGCACCCTCTATAGGCAAAGAGTGAACAAGGACCGAATTCTCATTTCACACCATTTCATTTTTCAAACTCACTGAAATTGAAATGTTACTTAACTTTATACAATATAACTCTGTTTTGTGTGAATACAAATAAATGCAGCTTCTGGTGCTTTAGTCCCAAAATGGCATGCCTCACATACAGAGCTCAACACACCAGGAATAAGATTATTATTATTTTTTTTTTAATAAAGAACTTAAAACTGGATTCTTTGATTACATTGGCATATTTTAAAAAAAAATTATCATGTTACTGTGAAACCTTAAAAACCAAAATTTACACTTTTCCTTAAGCCAACCATTTTGTAAGCCAAGACAAGTCACTGTAAATAGCTTCTTTATTTCTCCACCGGAGATTATGTAGTTCAGCTTTTTCCAAAGTATGTGCCACGGCTCCCTGGTGTACCGTGAAGGTACTGTATGTGGAATGCAAGAAGTCGTTTACGATAAATATATTTTGAAAAAATAGTATTACATTTTAGGCGGGACAATTCTTTAGTGGTTAGCACTGTCGCCTTACACCTCCAGGGTCCAGGTTCGACTCCAGCCTCGGGTCTGTGTGCATGGAGTTCTCCCCATGCTTGGTGGGTTTCCTCCAGGTCCTCCGGTTTCCTCCCACAGCCCAAAGATATGCAGATTATGCTAATTAGTGTTACTAAATTGGCCCATAGTGGATAAATGTGTGTGTGTATGTGTGTGTGTGTGTGTGTGTGTGTGTGTGTGTGTGCCCTGCAATGGAATGTCCGTGGTGTACTCCGCCTCATGCCCTTAGTCTCCTGGGATAGGCTGCAACTTTTCCCGTGACTCTGTATACAGAATAAAGCTGTATAGATAATGAGTGAGTGAGTGAGTGAGTGAGTGTGTGAGTCAGTGAGAATTACATTTTGGAATTAGATTTGAAATTACTATTTATTACATATTAGGATTAAATATAAAATAAATAAATAAATTTTAATAAAAAACAAACCAGATAAATAAGCCAAATCCCCTGGGATTTATACTGTACCATGTGTTAATCTTTATATATATGGAAATGGCTGATGTAACCATAATGTTTTTGCCACCTTATGTCTCTGCATTATCTACTAAAAAATTACAAAAGACATAATGAAGACAAATAATTTGCTTTGTGCAGGCATCAGATTTTTATGCTTTTAGATTGTCTTAGTTTGCATGGGGAAATATACATTTGATATGAACTTTATATCTGTATATTCACAACATCCATTTGTTAAAATTGAAACTAAGCAAATACTAAACAAAAAGACATCTTACTGTCTTAAAGTTACTATTTAGCATTATTTGCAGTTATCACAGTGCCGAGCTGGAGGATTCGACATTTCTGATGTAATAGCAAGTGTGGCCTTGCAGCTTTTAGGAGGAATCAACTTTGACATTTTTCCTAGACAAAAATGAATCAAGTAAAACGTGCACAATGTTGTAGGTATAGAATGTTAATTAAAAGTGGAAGAACATATTGTATGATTGTATGATCAGACAGGATTGTAATAAAATATCTGTAAGTCGCTGCATGTCTCTTAATATCTGTCATGTTTTGTAGATTTAAATATCTTAACATGGGACAAGTGGAAGTCTGGGAGGTTTCCGTTTCTGGATGCTTTATTAAAACTAAGATTTATAAAATACTCCAACCATGAATAGGTTCTCATGAAAGACAATGATTGTCAGAAACAGCATATACTGTAGCTGTAGCACAGAGCCACAAGAAAGTGTCCCTGCCTATAATATTACACAGATGTCTATCGGGATGGAGCTAAAATTAACAGACCACCCTTGATTTTGGAAAAAATAAGAAGGAAAATAAATGGACTAGGGTGGGGAGAGAGGGAAAAAAGCTGTCATTCCTGATTCATAAAGAAATTAAAATACCGAATGCCACCAATAAAGGATAGAATTACATCCACACTTAATAGACATAATATGTGAGTGTTCAATAAATTACTTGAAAAAGGTTTTCCTGGGAAAGGCCTTGAAGATCAGTTGCACATAGCGGTTTGTCTCCTCTTCACTGAATTCCCCTAAATATTCAGTGCTGTTCAGTGGTTCAACTTGGCCTTGTTCATGTAACAAAGCTCAGGTGACGTCTGTACGGACTTGAACTCATGAATGTGTCAGCATCCAAGTCAGGGTGTGATCTACTTTATAAACATGATGATTGCCATCTGCTTCAGAAACAGAGAAGCATGTAATAGTGCATTTACATGTAGGAGTAAAAGGGGGAAAAGAGTTTTATACTTTAAATGACATTTGGCTTCAGTACGAAAGCATGTCCAAATCCAGTGATAAAGATAGTTGGAACATTTAAATTATACTGACATTTATGCACAGCATCGTGGAATACTTGAATCTGATTGGTCAGATGGTGCTGTTAATTATTGTCTATACATTATAGCTTACAGGTTTATATTTAATCTACTTGTTATAATAAAGTGACGTCTTATATAATAACAATTTACAAACAGATTTGTATGGGGTCAATCTGATAATTTTGATTCATGCACATTTTCTGACACTTCATAAACATTTACATTTTCTTTTGCTTCTGTAAAAGCTGCTTTGCTACAATGATACAAATTATACCAATAAAATTTAATTGAATTAAATTGAATATGGCAGAAATGTAATAATAATAAGCAGAAGGAAAATGTGTGTAAATAATTAAACAAGGTATATATACGTATATATAAGGTATACATACGGGGTATACATACATATATATATAAGGTATAGATAGATAGATAGATAGATAGATAGATAGATAGGCTGAAAAGGGGTTAAGAACTGTCCTACACTTTATTAGAACCTGAGAAATAGTTTAGAACTGTCAAATGAAAGAAATATGGTTGAAAAAAATCCTGAAGGAATGAGATCAGAAATCACTTAAACACTTACTGAAGATTGTGAAAAAAATAATAGAAATCACTTTTATATTTATTAATGAGTCCTCACTAGAACCAGAAGATATGAGCACATCACCCCTATCTTATCTTCACTTCATTGGCTCCCTGTGAAATTCCGCATTGATTTTAAAATACTACTCTTGACATATAAAGCATTAAATGGTCTCGCGCCGCAGTATCTGAGTGAACTGCT
>JAQMYJ010000037.1:13216937-13244446 GCA_030014305.1 Clarias laeviceps
ACTTAAATAATTCTTTTGATTGTGTAAAGCTGCTTTGCGACAATGACAATTGTTAAAAGCGCTATACAAGTAAAATTGAATTCAATTCAATTGAATTAATGAAAGTTTCCACACACCCCGATGGAATGAATAAACAGCTGTGTGGCCATAAGAAAATCTAAACATGAGAAAACCTTTTAGTGAGACTAATTAGAAAAAAGGATTCAGTTTGCTACGGAGCATTGATTTGATAGTAATGGAAAAAGATCATGTGGTCTAATGAGTTCAGGTTGACCCTAGTTCAGAGTGATGGTCGTGTCAGGGTAAAAAGTGAAGCCCATGAAGCGATGCACCCATCGTTCTTCGTTTCCACTGTACAAGCTTCTAGAGGCAGTGTTATGAACAGTTGGTCAGATCTAGGCTCAGCAACATTATGTGTCATTAAAATGAAGTCAGCTGATAACCTGAATGTACTGAATTTCATCACATCTATGAAATTTTTTCCTCCCAGATGTACACAGTACAAAATTAATACAGTAGTGTCCACTGGAATTATTGGCATCCCTGATACGGTGCCAAAATATTAATTCATT
This sequence comes from Clarias laeviceps, assembly GCA_030014305.1. Classification (NCBI taxonomy): domain Eukaryota; kingdom Metazoa; phylum Chordata; class Actinopteri; order Siluriformes; family Clariidae; genus Clarias; species Clarias laeviceps. Next base: position 13,217,510 of record JAQMYJ010000037.1, read on the forward strand.
CATCATCATTCATATACTACTTATCCTATACAGGGTCACTTTGGCAACAAGATGGGTTACGCTCTAGACAGGGTGCCAATCCATCGCTGGGCACATACGCATACACTTTCTATGGGAAATTTGGGAATGCCAGTTAAAGTAAGCTGCATGTCTTTGGACTGTGGGAGGAAACCCACCAATCTGTTTTTGGGAATCAAACCCTCGACCCTGGAGGTAAGAGGCCACCATACTGCCTGTGCCAAAAGATAATCATTCATTAAAAAGGTTAGCACTGAGTGCTCAATGTTTATTCTATAATGTCAAATGAGGTTGGAGACCCTTTGTAGAGAGATCTTGCATCAACATTTCATTTTCTTATATATTCTTTGGTTTGTGTAGGTGGACTTTCCTTTTTAGTTCAGACCCCAGGTGTTCAGTAAAGTTCAAATACACAGACTTAAACGGTCACTGTTATTATACCATAGCGTACAACAGTACAAGCTGAACACTTCTGTCACCTCCTACCCTCTATTGTCCCCTAATCTAAATATTCAGCGCTGGTTGCTGAAACTGTAAGCCTTCTGAACTCATGAAATACATGAAGACACATGGCTCCGACAGGTGAACTGAGCCTGCTTCGTCCTTATCCATGAACCTTAGAGGTGAGAAAGGATCTGACCTGCTGCAAATGTAATTGTTTTCAGTTGGTTTGTTCTGATTAACATGAAAATGAGAACCCTGTAGACCAGGCTCTGACACACCTCGGCATTTTAAAACAAGACACTGCTGATTAAACATGCCAAAGACAGACATCAGGATTCTAAATGTGTTTAAAAACCAAATACTCTGCAAAGGTCAATGTGAAATATGCAGTATCAGCAGGGCACCCTAGCACCTGCCTCTCCGGCCATGAAGTACACAGCAACTTTTTGAAAGCTTTCTTTTTTTGCAGTTATATACAGTATATTCTAGAAAAAGTCTGGCTTGAAAACTTTCAAAACTATTAAATAACACATTTGGCACTATGTAATTAAGAAACAAAAACAACAGTTTCAAGACATGAAGGTCAGCTGTTCTGGAATAGTTCTTGCAAGAACAGTATTGTCAAGTGCCAATCAATTGTCAAAATCAATCAAGCACCAGGATGAAACTGGCTCTCATGAGGACCTTTCCAGGAAAGCAAGACCAAAACTTATCTCTGATGCAGAGGAAAAGTTCATTTAGAGTTACCAGCCTCAAACATTACCAATTAACAGCACCTCGGATTAGAGCTATTATGACGAATTTACAGGGCATTACGAGTAGCAGACACAATTCAACTGTTCAAAGGGGATTATTCCATATTTCGAATGTCTTCAGCATTGATTTACAATGTAAAAAGAAATAATATAAACATCAGGAAAGCCCATGAAATTAGAAGGCGTGTCCTACCATAAGAGCAGAAGAGATACAATGGAGCTGCTGCGTGGAAATAAAAATGGTGAGCTAATTTTGCAGTTCAACTATTTTTGGGCAGTTCTTAAACCAATTTGAGTAGTTTCAACAATCTCATTAGATGTTTTCTTTGCTTGATTCACAACAATAATTTTAAATACTTCTGAAGCAACAATTTTGTTCCTCCTGAGTACAGAATATATCTTCTGACATGTTTTTTTTTAAGAAATGAGAAGCTACTCACTGCATCACTGTGTTTTTTTCCTGCTCAAGTTTATGTTCTGTATGAACATCCATTGGTATATTTCAACATGTTATGATGCAGTTGGTGCTTTTAAACCTTGACATTTGTGGCCCTTATTAATGTTGAACACCTGCCATTTTCAACATCTCAAAGGGCCTTGAACAGGGTATTCATTTCCAGCACTCGCAGGCATTTGAATTCCATTGCTTTGGTTCTGTCTCCCCTCACTGGTGGAGATGCTGAACTTCATTCACTGTCAAATATCTGCAGGTCAATACTGTACTGTAGGTCACATACTAAATATTAAGATGCTGGTTTTTTTAATAAGCAAATAGAACACATTAGAATAAAAAAACAGCACTGTTCTACTACTCAGTCTGGACAGCATTATTAACCTACAATATTATAAAATAGATCACATTTTAGATTAATCATGATGAATGATCTCAATGATTACCTGCAAAAACAGAAGCAGGTGTGACATTTAAAGTCTCCAGAAAAATTATGTCAGGTTTGTCCTGATACTTAAAATACTTGAAGCAAGGTTAGATTTCATGTTTTTTTTAGTCTCTGGATGTGCTGTGGTGTCTGGCACCAGGATGTTGGCAGAAAATGACAGAAGGTGCTATGAGTTGTGGGGTGGGGCCTCTATGGACTTGTTTCCAGCACATCACATGGATCCTTGATCATATTGAGATCTGGGAAGTTTGGAGGATCAGTTGGTGGCCTTGGGCTCTTTGCCTGTTGGCGCCATATTGTCAGCTGTGATGCACTGAATGTTCTGATTCCTTGCTATCAATGGTACCTGTAGCATCGACTTTTTTCAGCAATTTGAGCTACATTGGCTTTCATAGATGAGCCTTGAGTGCCCATCATCCTGTCGGTGGTGGTGGTAGAGTTGTGGATGATGGGTATATACATATTAAGGCCAAACATTAATGGATTTCTTTATAGCGCTTTTGATTTTACAGCAATCACCGTATGGGGGATTTGCACATTTAGCCACGGTGCTGAGGTCAGGCCCTGATGTTATATTGAACTTTCACCTGCACAACACACATGATGTTACATAATTTCTATCTGTTATCACCCAAATGAGGATGGGTTGGTTCCCTGATTGAGTCTGGTTCCTCTCAAGGTTTCTTCCTAATGCCATCTCAGGGAGTTTTTCCTTGCCACTGTTGCCGTCACCCTTGGCTTGCTCATCAGAGACATTTCATTCATCATTCATTCATTCATCTCATTATTATCTAGACACATTTTTCTCACACATACACACTTCCAAAATTTTTCTTTTCTAAAAATTTTTTTTTCATGTTTGTGAATCTGCTTTGAGACAATGAGCATTGTTATAAGCGCTATATAAATAAAATTGAATTGAATTGAATTGATGTTTGACGAGGAGGCCAGTGTGCAGTTGGTGTTCCAACTCATCCCAGAGATATTCACTGGTTGTGGTCAGTGCTCTGTTCAGGCTACTCAAGGTCTTCCACACCAGCCTTCATGAAGGTCTTCATGGACCTTAAGTTGTGTACAGGGACATTGTCATGCTGGAATACATATGTTTAGGTCCCTTAGTTTCAGTAAAGGGAAATAGTAAAGCTACTGAACCACATACAAAGACATTCTACAATCACTTTTATGTACACAAATTTAAACTTACAAAAAAGGAACCTACTCAAATAGTGAGTTAGGTATTGTTAATATAGCTGTAAAGGAAACAGCTATATTTCCTTAGTTGAATAACCTTAGTTGAATAGTTGATGTTCTGGTGCAGTAGTGGAAATCTGGCTCAACGTAAAAGCATAATGCCACAAACATCACTTACTGTAGGTAATTCAGTAATAATTGATTATTTCCTGCTTAATTAGTTTTCAATGTCACAGAAAACTTGAATGTCCTGACAGATTGTCAGAGAACTTTCTTTAACAAGCTCTGCCCTGGCCATTGCCCCAGGTAATCATTCTCACTTAGTTAACTTCTTGCACCCATGTTACCCATGTCTTTTGTAACCCACTCAGTGGCTCTATCATTTCTCCCTTTGCTTGTTATGTCTTTATAAAGTCCATCATCTGTTACAGTTGTATTTTTTTAACTATGCTACCTGTGCTAGAGTGTCTAGACCTTGTATTGTGTTTGCACAGTTTCCTCCAAATTTATTTGTGTTTTGACCTTGAACTATGGATTTGCCTTTGTTTATCCTGACCATCTGTTCTCCAGCCCACAATGTCTAAATAAAAACATGTACACCCTGTCCCCTGGGAAAGGGATATTTAAAGTTTGTGTATTATTGACATACAGTATGTCATCCTTATTGGTGTATTGTTTTTTATTTGACTGTTAAATAGTCGTGTTATTTACAGTTGTTTCCTCTTTTGTGGTTTTTGTTACTGTACTGTATGTGACTGTACAATAGCTTATTGCTTTGTCAGAGGATCTGCTCTTCCCTTGATACAGGGCAATATCTACAAAAACAAGGAATAAAAAGTCAACATCAGATGGCTGCTTGTAAGATTAAATTGCAATATTCAATGCCTGGACCAAAAAAACACTCACATCTCTAATGTGTCATTGGACCACATTTTGCTTTGATTTTGGCATTATTTTAATAGGCTCATGCAATGTCACAACATTTATTTCCATCCAGTGTCGCATTAATTTCTCTACAAGTTCTTGCATTGTTGACGGGAACGAAAGACCAATGTATAAAGTCTTCTCCAGAGAAGGCATTCCAAAGATTCTCAATAGGGTTACGGTCTGGACTCTGTGGTTGCCAGTCCATGCTTGAAAATTATGTCTCATGTTCCCACCCTTTTACAATTTGAGCCCAATGAATCCTACCAATGTCATATTGGAATATGCCTGTGCCATCAGGGAAGAAAAATCCATTGATGGTAACATAACTTAACCTAGACCTGACCATCATAACACACAGGTTTATACGGTAGGCAGTAGGCATGATGGGTGCATCACTTCATCCACCCTCCCTTCTTACCCTAATGTGCACAATACTCTGGAACAGGGTAAATCCGGACTCATCGGACTACATAACCTTTTTCCAATGCTCCACAGTCCATTCTTCATTCCCATTCAGCAAACTGAAGCCTTTTTTCACTTATAAATGGTTATCTTGAGCCTGCACAGCTGTTTAGTCCAAGTCCATTGAGTGTGTGGAAATTCTTTTATGTTTACTAATAAGCAACTTTGAGTTTTTTTGCTATATAATTTCACCAAAAGTTTAAGTGATCTCCAATTACAATCATTAAAAAAATTAAATTCTGACTACATTTCGTCCTGAAAGATAATGTTTCATCACTACAAACTCCTTAGTTGTTTTTTTTATTTGATTCACAATAATAATTTGACTCTTAAATTTAGATGATGACCTTTTTAAATTTATTTATTTATTTTTGGCTGGGCCGTGTAGTAATAGTGAAAAAAAAAAAAGCTCAAGATCTGTAGGTTGTAATGTAAGCATTAGGCCACTAGGGTGCAGTCTATATACAGTTTGGGACTATAAAGATATTAAAAATAAACCTACACTGCTATACTTTACATCCCTCTCTACAGTCAAATACATCTTAACATTAGCTGTTCAAAGGAGATTATTGCATATTTTTGTCGTCTGCAGTATTGCTTTACAATGTAAAAATAAATAAAAACAGGAATGACCATGTAGTTAGTAAGTGATCCGAAACTTTTGAGCGGTAGTGCATATATTGCTCTTGTATGTTTATGGGATTTTTTTTTTTTTTTCTGACCACCAGCCACTGATAAACACACCATGCTTCTATAATCAAGACCTATCATCTATAGTATGTTACTAATGCAGGATCTATATAATTAATGAAGTAATGGATAAACAAATTAATAAACAAATACATGAATTAAAAAAAAATAGTAAAACACAGAGTGAAAAAAAGTGTGGAAGTAAATTTTTTCCACGTAAAACACAGTGTTAGTTTTTACCATTCATTTTCCTTCGATGAGTCAGACTCTTACTGTCCCTCTGGGGAAACCCTTAAAGGAAGCAAGTAGAACCCCAACAGGAAGATAGAAACAATTAACCACTTAAAGAAATTATCTGTTTAGAGTGTATCTACACATGTAAAGTAAATTAAACAAAAGTCATTTGGTAAAAAAAATAATAAAGTAGTTTAGGGTATTTACAACAATAATTTTAATAACACAGGGAAAATCAATGAGACCATTAATAAACTTGTATACATGTATAAAGGCACCTATAATTGAAAACTACTGAAGCTTACAAACTTGTCTGTGGTTAATAGAAAGCACTTGGCTGATAGAAAGAAATCAAACGAATCAAAAGGACTTCCTACTTAATTGTATAAACAATATCAGGATTTGATTAAAAGTCAAGGAGGTCGGGATGGTGGCATAGTGGTTAGCATTGTGGCCTCATACCTCCTGGGTCAAGGGTTGGACTCCCACCTCGGGTCTGCATGTTTGCATGTTCTCCCTATGCTTGGTGGGTTCCTCTGGGTAATCCGGTTTCCTCCCAAAGTCCAAAGGCATGCAGATTAGGTTAACTGGCAGTCCCAAATTGTGCATGTGTGCCTTGCAATGGATTGGCACTCTGTCCAGAGTGTACCCCGCCTCATGCCCAAAGTCTACTGGGATATGCTCTAGGCCCCCACGACCCTGTATACAGGATACGTGGTCCAGAAAAAAAAGGTAATACAAAAGGTGAGGTAGACAAACCAAATTGTTGTACAATAAACAAGTTGACGTAGTAAGAGCATACTTACTGTGCCAGTAATATCTAGTGTTAGAAGCATAATGTTGCATAAAACCTTAGTGTGCATGTGTGAATTTTTTAACCAGAAAATGTGCTGTGTTTGAAAGCAATGAGAGAACTTTGTGAGGGTATACTGTAAATCAGGAGAGAGGGTTGCATTCAGCAGCAAGTTTATTGTTTTTCATGTAATCAGTCTTATCTAGAGTCAGCTAGCTAGAAGGACTGATACCTGCGGACACTGCAATAAGTGCATTTGTACTGTGTGTGAGAAAGTGCAAGGGAGAGAGTGAAAGAGAGAAAGAGAGGGTGTTTCCTCACCACTCAGGTGGAACAGGTAGCTGATGGTTTCGCCCAACACAGCATGTTGTGTCATGCACACGCTTATGTCAGCACGGTAATGCCAACTTAAACCTGCTCCCAGTGTGACACAGGTGCAAAAGGTACACTCACGTTCCCATCACACTTTAAAACTTGACTAGGCATGATGGAAACATAAAAATTAACTGTATTATTATTATTATTATTATTACTACTACTACTACTATTTATGTATTAACCAAATCTTCGTGCTTGTCTTCAAGCTGGGAAACACAGTAAAAAAAAGATTAATGCTGTATCACAGCTGTGTTTGCAATATGCTGTTGCTGACTTTCTTCACACTTTTCACACGGTTTAGACCACACCTTCTTAACAGCTGTTAAACTGCTTTCATAGCTCCGTTCGTGGAGTTCGTTCTATAAATCCTTGAATGGCTAGGAGTTGAAGCAAAAGTTACCCAGAAGTCATTGTGATCTAATTCACAATTTGCAATAAATAAATAAATAGTGGTTCGCACTGTGGCCTCGCTCCTCCAGGGTTGAGGGTTCGATTCCCACTTTAGGTCTGTGTACATGGAGTGTGCATGTTCTCCCCATGCTTGTGGGTTTTTCCTTCCTTATGTTTGAAAATGTATAGGAAGCCCAATGCAGCTATTATCTATAATTTATATGCAAATGGTAAATTTACAGTCTATTGGGAGTACTGTCGTGTCAGGTGTGGCTGTGTGGCAATGGCTAATCGGTCTCATGCCTCACAGTTCAGGTAGGATGGCCACTTCCCTGGATTGTATTTAGGGTCTCTAAGGGTCATCGTGAGCGGCTCTGCTGCTATAGGAGAAGTTATCTGACAACCTACAGGCATGCACATGCTCACTTAAAGGAAACCCACCAAGCACAAGTGATAACAATCAAACTCCATATACAGTCATACAGTGGCATTTTAAACACACTACCCTGGAGGTGAAGGGGACAATGCTAAGCACTAGACACCCTTGACAGCTGACTTCACAACGTTATTCTGTACTGTTCGATAGTAACCTACCTAACTAGCCACATAGACACTTTTCACCTATACCGCAAGCCAGGGTGATTGTGTTCATAGTTTTAATAAACGCATTTTACAAATGTCTATGTAGTTACTTCAACTACATTGTTTAGAATATGAAATGCGAACATGTTAGGGCTATAAACACACTGGTCCCGGTGCCCAGTCTGATGTTGCAGCTGAAATTTAAACCAAAGTCAAATTGAAACCAAATGAAAATTCTTTCTTTCGATTCTTCCCATAGAGTTTTTTATTCCCCCAACAAGGTGATTTCTCCACTTTCTCAATGGCTAGTCTATTTCCCTTGATTTTTGTGTTTCTTTTCCTGTTTGGCTTGATTTCATTTTGCATAAACATTTGCTGAGCCTTGTGTAGGAAAGGTCTGGGCTAAAATGAATTTAACATACGGGTGACTTGGAAGTGAATTGTGACAACCCTGTGCAACAGGTGGTGATCTCTAGCCAGATGTTTTGGTGCTGCCCTGAGGTCTAATTATTGTGTTCACACCTGCCCTTGGTAACCTTTCAAAAGCAAGTACTCGAGATCAGTGCCATTTCAAAAATCTGAATAATACACAGATGATACAGTTGTGTGCACTTTTATAGCCTATTAGATGAAAGCCACAGAAGGTTATCATTTCTGATAGAGCACAACACCCCCCTAAAACAGGAAGCTCAATTGTTACCACAGGAAGTTTCTGGCCTTTAGTTTCCTTAAGAGTTCATGAACAGAAGACACAAGAGTGGCAAGAGTGGTTTCAGACGTGGAATCAGTGTCTAAATCATTTTTAAAAAGATATAAAAGTGAAATAAAGGAGTTATTATTCATTATATTCCACTATTTGGCGGCAAGGTGGCTTAGTGGTTAGCACTGTCGCCTTCCACCTCCATGGTTCAAGTTCGATTCCCACCTTGGGGTCTGTTTGCATGGAGTTTGCATGTTCTTCCTGTGCTTGGTGGGTCTCCTCTGGCTACTCCAGTTTTCACCCCACAGTCCAAAGACATGCAGAATGCTAATTGGCATTCCAAATTCTCAAATAGTGTGTGAATACGCGTGTGTAATATACCAGAGGTCCTACCACAGTCATAAAATGGGAATAAATACAATGGTCACCGTTGGCCTCCACAGTCCCTAGTTGGACAACAGAGGTTCCGAAATGGATGAGAGATCTTCCACTATAATAAAATTTTATTATAGACTTAAGTAGAGGGAATAAAAGCATAACACAATGTTGTCGTTGTAAGTACTGTATACTGATGTCACAGTTTGAATTAAATACTGTATATGATACAACAAGGACAATGAACTGGACTGACTATGCAAATAAAGGTGGTGTAGAGGTATTCTATAATAAATCATCATTTTCTAAAGCAGATATCATTCCATAATAGCATTATATTATGTACAGTATATGTATATATATTAAGAATGTTTCAAGACTGTATATATCATCACATTGTTAAGGGTGCATGCTACAGTACGTAAGGAAGATGGTTCATTGTAGACTTTTTTGACCCATATTGTAAATAGGTTTGCTGAGTTTCCTTCAGTAAATAAGGTAAAACATTTGCTGTGCAAGTGAGAAATATGAGAATGCACCTTTCCCCTTACTCTCAGTAGGTTCAGTAGCCCGAATATTAATTACTGTAGGTGAAAGTCAAAACCTACTATCACCAGAAAAGGTCCTAAAGTTACTTTACTGCTCAAAAGTTTGGGATCATTTACTAATTCATGATTTAAATTTTTTCCTACATTGTAAAGCAATCAATCCTGAATGTGTCCAGAAAAAGTAATATTCTCCTATGAACATTAGAAATTGAGATCAGCAGCTTATGACAGCTACTTACGCTCTGTAAAACCTTCATAACTCTAATCTGAGTTGCTGTTAATTGGCGATTTTTGAGGCTGGTAATTCAAAATGAACTTCTCCTCTGCAGCTGAGATAAGTTTTTGGTCTTGCTTTCCCTGGGACGGTCTTCATGAGAGCCTGGTTCATCATGATGCTTGAAGGGTTTTGCAAATGCACTTGACAATACTGTTCTTGCAAGAACTATTCCAGAAAGGCTGACCTCCGTGTCTGAAAATAACCACTGACTGCTGCTGTTGTTGTTACATAATTACCTAATTCCATGTGTGTGGTTTCATAGATTTGCAATCTTCAGTATTGATGTAGAATGTAGACAATAAATCACTTAACAAAAACTGAAATAAAGAAATTTGCAAGTGATCCCAAACTTTTGAGCAGTAGTGTATACCTCTCTAAGTAAAAACCTGCTTTGTATGTAGAAGTGCTGGATTTGGCTTCTCTCCTCAGCCATGGAGTTCAGTGCCAATGGTTCTCTAAAGTACAGCTTTAGCTGACATCACTGCTGATACAGAACATGCAAATACATCTCACACTCACGCACGCATGCACGCCCAAACACACACTTTGCTTGTGTTTTTGCGTCAAATGAAGCACCTGTTGTTTCCACCCACATGAAGGTCTCTTCTTTGGTTAACACCAAGACACGTTACTTTGGTTGTCAATTGATTTGTTATGCCAGGTTTCTTCAATGCCAGTCCTGGAGGGCCAGGGTCCAGCAAAGTTTGTCACTGGTAAACCAACACTTAAACACAACAACTTAACTTGGTAATTAACAAATTAGTTGAATCAGCTGTGTTTAAGCACAAGAATCACCAAACTGTGCTCGACACTGGCCTTCCAGAACTGCAATTGAAGAAGCCTGCTTCAGACTCTTATGTACTGTTAATGTGACATTATTACCATTGGATGGACAAATATAGACTTTCTTTCGGCTGCTCCCATCAAGGAGTCGCCACAGCGGACCATAAGATCCGCACACAACTTGGCATTGATTTTTATGCCAGATGCCCTTCCTGACACAACCCTTCTATTTTTCTAACCAGGCTTGGGACCAGGATAAATCATTCAAGCTCTATCTTTCACAGTGTCAATCAAATAAGAACCATTCACTGGAAGATGTGATTAAATTACAAGTGTTGTATAGTGAGGGACGCCACAAAATGGTCTACAAAGACTTTGGCCTTAATCAAACATAAGAAGCAGCATAATTAATGAACTCACAACATTTCTGCAGTGTCGGCAGCACATTTTATGGGAGTATCCATGACCCTAAACACACACTGCAAGACATCGGCATACTTCTGCAGTACAGTATTCAAATCTTTGTGTTGTACGTCTGCTGTGTTTAATTATCAGATTGATGAGCTAATATAGTTACTGGGCTTTGGCGTAATGGAAGCAAACATATTAAATGAATGTCATTCAAATAAATAGTCATTCATTTTTTTGTAAAGTACTGTAATGAAGACAGAATAATGTTCACTTCAGTGTTATTTTAAAGTTCACTTTCATCTAGAGAAAGAATACAAGAGGCTGAATAAAGAAATTGGACTACATACCTGGCGAGTTTAGGATTATGTTACCACAGATTAGCATAGCTGGTGTGTAGTTTGGTTGTAAAACAGTAGTGTCATATTTGGAATGTAACTTCAGGGCATGTTTGTGCTGTACTGCAAGTCATGCATAGCGTTCCTATACAATCTAAGCCCTTTCATCAATAAGTGTGTAAAAAAAAAAACACCTCCATCAGTCTAGGAACCTCTGTAGTCCAACCAGGGACTGGGAAAACCAATGGCAACCACTGTATTTATTCCCATTTTGTACGTTAATGGTAGGACCTCAATGCTCACACACTATGGGTAATTTGGGAATGCCAGCTAACTTAATCTGCATGTTTTTGGACTGTGGGAGGAAACCCACCAAACATGAGGAGAACATGCAAACTCTATGCATACAGACCTGCTGCGGGAACCGAACTCAGGACCTGGAGGTGCAAGGCGGCAGTGCCAACAAATACTGTAAGCCACTATGCCACCAAACGAACCAGTTACTTTATCAGAAAGTACCACAGCCTGTCAGTTAACTCACAAAGTGTAGTTACATAAAACTCTTTAAAAATAAAATGTGTCTCAGTGTTCCCAATCAAAATTAACACATGGAAGTTCTGAAGATTTCTGAAAATTGGGGAAAGAAAAATATAATTATCAGAATTTACAGGAAATTTAATGGTTCAACATTTATTTAGTTTTAACAAGTGCTTTACCCAAGTTAGGCACATGGTGGATCTGGAGCCTATGCTGGGAATACTGAACAAGATGTGAAAATACACACTTAAACTGAAGGTCGTTCCATGATGAGCAAACATATTCACACCTAGGAGCAATTTACAGTTATTTCCTACAGTTGTTAAGGTATTTCACAATCATGAGCAACATATGATATTCAACAAGCACCAACACAAACATTTGGTGTCACAGCTACTTAATACTTTGCAGTAATATTAAAAAAAAAAGAAAAAGAAGAAAGACAGTCTGCCCTTATTTTTGAATTGATCTGGTATGAAATACTAGTTCACAACATGTCTATGATGCTCCTGCACTGTCACAAACAGAAGAGCACTTACACACTCTGTAACGCTGACAGCAGACAAAAGATATAAAATTACTTGTTAAAAAGTCATAACACATCATTTTGCTTAGAGAACAAAGAAGAATTAATTAGTCAGGGGTTATGTTCCCACTGATTTTTAACAAGAAGAAAGATTAGACGAGGGAGGATTTGATGATGAGGGTTATATGTGTTCCGTCATGAGAGCTCACTGTTCTCATATGAGAACATCACTTTTTTTTAAAAAGTATATTGTGTGTATATCCTTGTGAGCTCCTCATATGATATTACTTTTTTTGCCAAACATCTTCCTATTTAAAGATACTGATCAAATTTCATCTTCATCAGATGCTTATAAACAGAACTAGTGAAAAGATATTTAAAAAGCAAATAACATCATAGTTTGGTTCTTGTGTTGAGAGTGACATGATGAGAGAGATTGATGCAGACCTTCATCTTCACTTTATATTGGTCAGGGTCACGAGGAATCTAGAGCCTATACCAACACATGATAAGATAATTCATCCTTTATGGGATGACAGCATAAGGGGAACCTGCACTATAGTGTACTTGGAATAATGTTTAGTGTTGTAATGTTACGGCTGATCGGTGTATACACAGACAGAAATGTCTCATGAATAATATCTCATCTCATTTGTTTCACATCAATGTGAAATGTACCACAAGCAATCCAATGCATGGATTTGGCAAAAGGGAGGAAAGTGGAGAACATGAAGAAACCCTATAGTAAAAAAAAAAAAAAAGAGACTGAACAACAATGATCCCCACTGTAAATGATTAAAGAAATAAGTCATTATCTATTTTAAAGGTATGTCACTAGAAGGGTCTAGTGAGAGAGGATGACAGAGGAGAGGGTGAAATCTTAGAGAGGTCAAATGAGCAGGACCAAGACACAAAGCCAGATGAGGTATAAGTGTCAACAAGAGACACTTATTAATGATTGCATGTATATATACACAATTTTATTAATATATAAATTCTTTTTATACTGCTTTATCCTGTACAGGGTCACAGGAAGCCTGGAGTCTATCCCAGGAGACTTCAAGCACATGGCAGGGTACACCCTGGACAGGATGCTAATTCATTGCAGTGCAAACACACACACACTACACTCAATTTGGGATCACCAATTATACTGATCTGCATGTCTTTGGACTGTTAAAGGAAACCGAAGTACCCGGAGGAAACCCACCAAGCACAGGGAGAACATGGACACAGACCCCGACACGGGACTCAAACTGAAACCTGGTGCTGAGAGGCCACATTGCCGCCCAAAAGTAATTCAAGGTAAGAAAACCAGTTAACTGGCGATATGGGTGGTCAAGGCTTACTGAAGCAAATTGGGGAGTTGAGGCTATCCTGTGTAGTCCGACCCAATAGAAGAGCCAGTGTAGCTCAAGTTGAGGAAAAGGTTAATGCTGGTTGTGATAGAAAGGTGTCAGAACACACAGTGCATTTCTGTTTTGGTAGCAAAGTGGGGACCTACTCAGTATTAAGCAGGCGGTCATAATGTTGTGGCTGTTACATTATATCTGTACATGATATACAGCACACTAAGGGTTTAAAACACAATGGCGACAGGACTGAGAGAAACACATGTCCGCGCGCGGATTAGCCCGCAGCTCGTGCTCCTCCTCTGCATGGAGTTTCTGATCACATGACCGAAAGTGGCTGATTTGGGCTCGCGCGCAGGGAGAGTGTTCCAAAAAAAGGGAAAAGAAAAAAAAAAAGAAACCAGCCTACATTTCCCTAAGTCTAATTTTTAAATACATTTCCTTTCTATTTCATTCCAGAGCTTTTTAAATTATTATTATTTTTTTTACATAATACATTTTCCTTATAGTGGAAGAATTTATGTGCACGAAGTTTAATAAGCGGCCGACATGGAAATTGGGAAGCTGGGACCGAGCGGCGGAAAAGCCACACCACGGAGAGCGTGTTCAGTTCTCTAACGAGGACAACCGGCGATTTTGAGGGGTAGACGTGGTGGATTTTGACGACTTCTTGGGACATTCTGCCTCCTGTTTGCTCTCCCGAGTTTTTGATTCAAAGTTGAGGGGGCAAAATGGCGGCCGATTCCGTGCAGGTAAGTAAAGTTAAGATTTCTGTCTCCAAACATAATCGGTTTCTTATTAACAGCGCCTATTTACAATCTTTTAGGTTTACATTAATGGTAAAGGTTTTATAATGGCTATTTTTGTATTGATTTTATATAGCTTAGAAGAGTTTTCCCACTGGAGATTAAGGCCTGTAGGAAATACCTGCCGCATCCCGAATGGCACAGTATTCCCTACATCAGCCTCCTACATAGTGCGAATGTTGATGGCGCTGTGCCGCCTACAGAGTACACAGTGTGTCCAATACAGAGCCATTTGGGATGTAACCAGTGAACTAGAAAGCCAACTGTTGATTCAGGCTTAGGAGGGAATTTGTTTTGTTGTTGTTCAGTCCACAGCGTGTTTGTGAATATTTTTTTTAGTCAAATTAAGATGTTAGTTTTTATTATTATTCAGAATAGTGTTAAACAGTGAAACACACGTGTAGCCTAAATCTGTGATGAGAAACAAATTACAGCCTAGCACAGAACACTGATTTTCTCTTTCAGATTTTCTGTACGGATTTCTCTTAAAATCTAAATTGTTTGTGTACGATAGAGGAAATAATGTGGTCTCTAGTCGGAGGAAAATCTTACTTATCAGGGACTTTGACAGCAGAACTCCATGCTGTCCCACCCATAAGCTGTACTGGCTGATTCTTTATGGCTGAGGTAATGTTAATGCTGCAAAGCCCTGGATACATAACACACACACACACACACGGTTTCTTTGCCTCAATCAGATTCTCACACATTTACCCCTACAACTAATTTGTGCCTGATTTCCAATCCATAGCAATTAATACCAGCTGCTTAATGAACAGGCGTATCAGCTTTGACCTAACATTAAACTGTAACACTTTACTTATGGAGAGTGAATTGTAATGATTAGTGAACATTAACTATTAAAGATGATGAAAATTAGAATCCAACAATAGTTGAACATTTAAGATTAAAATTAATATTATTTTAATTTAAGGGAAACTGTAACATTACAGCAGCCAGTTCACATCTCATACAAGAAGTAACCAACAAGGCAGAGAAGAAGAATAAGGCCAAGTTAAAATAATAATAAAACAAGTCACAATGAGAAAAGGGTAAAATTAACAACAGAAAAAGTTAAAAGCCATGTTGTACAATTGTGAGATTAAAAGAAAATTGTTGTGTTCATAACACTTAGGTGTTCAGGAAGTGAAATGCAGAGTTTATGGCTGTAAAGAAGTCTAAGAGTTTCCCCCTGTGTATTACTGTACGACAATCGGACTGAGCCATGCATATCACTTAAGTTTATCAATAATATTTAGAATATACAGGGAAACACCATTTAAAAATAACAGCCTCCCTAAATCTGTCAAAGAGACCTACAGAGGCAGTGTAATGTGAGACATGGTTTGTGTATGTACAGTATGTATGTGTGTGTGTGTCAGAATTTTGTTGATGCATTAGTAAGTGGTGAAGTCGGGGAACTCGGGCCCAGGTCTATTATTAGCAGCATATCCTGTAGCACATCATACCGCCAGCTCCCCTCGAAGCTACTGAACAATGTAAGAATACAAGAAAAGCTCAGCTGTGTGAGTCATTGTAAATTTTTTTTTTTTGGTAATTATTATTTTTACCTTAAAATTTGCATTACAGCTGCACTGATTTAGATCAGGATGTAGACTTTTGGTTTAATAATGCACATTATTTTATTTAATGTTTACTGACTAATATTAGACATTTGTTTCCCAGTTTTTGTTTTTTTACGATAAAGTTTTGATTAATATACAGTGGGGTCGAAAAGTCTGGGACTACAGTACTTTAAATCATGGGATTTTTCAATTTATATAATAAGTTTTAGAATAAATCAAATAAAGGTTATGTTGATCCGATGATCTCCTTTGTACAAAAAAGATCACACTTCAGTGTTTTTCTTAATCATCACTGGTTGTTTTTGTGCCACCTCGGGTGCTCGCTTGGCATTCATATAAATTTTTCTGGGATTCTATTTTCCACCCAGGTTTTTGCTGATAAGATAACTAATGAATGCATTTTCATTTGCAGTCTCAGACCTTTGGACCCCACTGTAATGTTATACATTCCGAACAGAAACATATGCTTATGGCTTTGTTTAAACAGGCCTTTACTGATAAATCCTATGATATGCATCTCAAACAAAACGACCATGTGCAAATATAAGAGCTATTATTATAGACTAAATGTAAAACCTGTCAATAAACATGAACCCTCTCAACTCTTAAGCTCTCAAACAAGCATACGTTGTGTAGACAAAAGGGCACACCAGTATTCGGTTTCTAATCTTGTATTAGATTAAGATTTTATCACCGATTCCTAATGTAAGAAACGTATTGAATTTCTCCATGATGGGTGACAAATGATACATCTTTCTCTGATTACGGGAATCATCAGTACTTATGTATTCTTGATAAACTGTGTTGGTATTTATGGTAAAGACTGACTGAGATAATGATGTTGGAAAGTATTAGCTAGGTGAGTTTTTCATTCATATGCTGATTTTTAAACTACCTTGTTAAGGAATGTTTCGTGTGGTACTTCAGTCTCAGTAAATGCGTCTACGGCTCCAGAAAGCGATTAAGCACATACTTATCTATAAATTTCGACTTTCAGCAGTGCTAGCTAGAGCAGTAATGGACGTAGAGAAGATTACAGAAATAGTAACTAAATGGTTAAGTAAATTATGGTTCCTGCTTTTATCAAATCAGCAGTTTTACCTTTTACAGTCATGTTTAACCTGTTGTTCTGATTGCTAACGCTGTAGATAAGTCACCTTGTGGAGCTCTCTCACTCAGGCACTCACTCCTGACCGTTTCCTCTTCAGGTGCTCTGAATAATAACCAAACCTGAGATGGTTTTATGCAGCGGCTTGATTTGTTTCCATCTTTTCCATTGTGTGTGGAACAAAACGTGTCAGTCACATGTCAGAAAATAAGAATTATCTTACTTTCTTTTATTACTATTATTGCATTTGTTGGATTTTTTTTATCCTGTTATATTATTTATTACATATTGTTTTACGTATTACATTTTTTTTTTTTTTGCATTAAGATAAAGGTGGTTAGTAATGCATCAGTCACAATTTACACATTTCAGAATTAATGAATATCATCCACAATGCTGGATAAATACATAAATACATCAACTACAGGATAAGTCAGTGGTCCAGCCTGAGCAATTTTTGGAACTTATTTGATTTTTAATTGAGGCATATTTTAGACTCTATTCTCCTTGTTAAATATCATATTTTACATAGTTGTTTTTAAGAATAGTGAAATATTTTCACTTTCATTCATGAAATATTTTCATATTATTCATATTATATATTTTTATTTATAAAATATTTTCGATATGAAATATTTTCATTTTCTGTCACATCGGTATTGACACATTTCATACTATTGCCTGGCTTCAGCCTACTAGCAAATAGGATGCTATTCACTGATACCAGTGGCCACTTTTGCTTATACTGCCTCCCATAACAGTGACAACGTTCACACGAGTCAGAAAGTTTCAGCTGTGCAGATGTATATCGCTGTCTCTGAGAAAGATCAGATATGCAGTTTGTAAGACGTGTTCTCTAACATTTCAGAAGAAGGCTTAACAAGTATTTACATTTGCATTTAACTAGATTTAATCTTTTTCTTAAAAAGGTTTTTCTTGGGCTGTGTACATATTGAATAGGTAACTGTATAGGCCGCTAAAACACCTTTTGAAGCAGTTATTAATTACAAAAATAATCTGTCTTGTGAAAAGAGGTTGTATTAAAAGTTGTTTCATAAATTTGTATGAATGACTTTGTGCTCATTCAAAAATAGCGTGATTAAGGACTTAAAGACTTTCCGGTTATTTTATAATGAAGATTTAGTTGTTTCTCTGACACCAAAAAGTCATAAATAACAAAAACATCGTTATTGGCCAAATTATGACTGTAAATATCCGTCTTAGTATCGGCATTCCTTACTGTTCTACAAACGCAGATTTCTTCTTAGTTTCAACGCGCTGACTAATGAATTTGTAGTAATTATTTAATAAGATGTTTTAAGATGAATAAACTGTACAAAATTAGGGATTAATTCCAGCTAATGGTCTTTTAAGACATCAGTCAGAAGAAAATTCCCTTAAAGGAACAAGCTTCTTTTTTGCTGTTGTTAACTATCAGACCTGCTATTTGGTGGTTTGAAGGCTATACATTAGCATTGCTAAGTGACTGATTGTTGACTGCAGACACTTGTGTTGTGTCAGATTCAGAAACAGTTGTCGTTTTACAAGTTGCAGCCCACGTGTTGTGTTTGTCATGCAGTGATCCTGTAGTTATAGGCATGTGTATATAATAAAGTGCGTTTTATACTTGACACGTAAGTGCACTGCGGTAATGAGAGCAGCATTGTTGAGATATATGATTACATACGTTCAACTAGAGGATTGAAAACACACAGAAAAAAATCTGCTGGACACCTGAAGACCAAACATTCCCATTAGTATTTTAACATGGGAGGGGGGTAAAAGTTTAGTGATGGGAGAACCAGTTATGTTAGTACTAAGTTTCTGTCCAGTATGCAGTTTGTGACCCACGTCTGACACAGTGTGGCACGGCGCTGTACTGCCCCTGATATTTACAGTGGTATTGTGCTTGGATAATGATGTGTATGACACTCCCCACAACTGCAGAACACACGTGGCAGCCATCTTGCATACTTGAACACGGAGTTAAACGCAAGAGTAATCCATCTTTAACAGCACTACAGGGCACCACAGCTGAAACTTAAACTTAACTGTCTTTCTGTGTCCATGGGTTCAAAGAGACAGCTCTGGACATAGTTAGTGATGAGGATGGGATTTATTTGGGGCCTGAGACAGAGACAGAGAGATTTGAGCCTCAGGACAGGAAACTGTGCTTATGGTTAAGACTGATGGAGGACAGGGAAATGAATTATTTCATGTTCTTTGGTGGGTGATTTTGTGTGTGTGGTGTTCAAATGGTGCTAATCTATCATTCAAGAGCTATTATTGAGGTCAAAGGGCTTAAAACGTAAATCTTATTTTGCTAAAGAGAAGGAAGAACATTTCTTTTTAACATTAACATTAAAGGTCTTAACCATTTTTTTCCCCCTCAAAGAATAACATTAGACAATGGCTTTATCAAATAAAAAAAAAACATTAATGTTTAACCTTGATCCCAAATTTTTTTATTTTTTTTATTTTGTGGTTTTTAAGATTACCTAGATGGTATAATATGTAAATAAAATCACTTTTTTTTTTTGTATGGAAAAAAGTGTCTTAAGGAACAGCTGAGTAAAATTTGTGCAGAGGCTGTAAAGTTCTAGTGAGCTGTGTAAAATTTTAAACGGGTACTAGAGCGGTAACGCTGCTCGCCACATTCTTGTGATTGTGTGTAGACTACTTGTTTGCTCTGATAACTCCTGCTTCTAATAGGAGGTGCTGATAACATTATCGTTAACACTTGGGGTGTAACAGGTACACACATGCGTATTTGTTGCGTTCGGTACTGACAAAGACCATGAAGTTCCCACTGTGTCTTTAGAAAATGTGGAAGTACATAGCAGGAACAGGGCTGAAATGGAAAAATATGCCTTTGTCAGTTTGTAGTACTTCCATGCCACGTTCCTGTTAGGTTCTCCGTGCGTCCATCATGTCACGTATGTCCTATCGTGATTTCACAACGCCTGATGAGATTGAACCTTGCTATTACTATGTCCAATAAGATTGCAGTATGCTTTCACCGGGCACTTATCACATGCTTACTATGTTGTCATTGCATCTGGTGGGTTGGCATAAATACAGCAACACAATCAGTTCTTTTCATTGTGAAGTCATGGTGTGAGGAATTGGATCCTGTATTCGTACTAAATTCTCTGAATGTGAAGTAGATGCGCGGTCATGATGAGAACTACAGGAACGTAATGTAGTATGAACTGTGGTCTTTTCAAATCAGTTAATTCAAATTAACTGGCAGCATGTCTCCGAGGATATGTAGCAAGAAATTTCATTTATACAGGTTTGAAAATATGATTCAGTGTTCCATACTGAGCTGCAATTAGCCGGTCAGAATTGTACCATTTCCAATTTTAGTGTGTTCTACAGATGATGTGGGAAACTGAATGTTGATGTCTTGCTGTCAAAATGCTAGGCAGCTAATCTGATGTATCTTTATCAAACTGCAAAATGTATAATCAGAGTTCTAGATTTAACAAAAACTCATTGAAAGGTAAGAAGTATTACTTTGTTTATTTATTAAGCAGTTTGTAGCCATGTTGATTTGACTTCATTCTGTAAACAGGAAAAAACTCAGATTTGGGAATAAAAGCCCAAGTTGACTTCTGTTGCAGTGAGATAAAAATAAAAATAAAATTACCTTCTAAGTACATTTCTCATAAACTTGAGTGTTTGGTGGCATTGTCTTAAATTGCTTCTCACAATACTTTGATGAAGATTTCAATACTTTCACAACACGATGGTTTACAGTAGGTGTTTTTACATGAACTGTAATATTCCACTAATTATGGGCTGTTCCTGACCTGATCCAGCCTGATGGGAGTACATTTTCAGTGTGAACGATAAGGGTGTGTAGATGTTTGATAATCCTTCCAGTAGGTAAATAATAGCCATGTAAACACTTGATCCTATTGCTTCTTTCTCTTTTTAATTTTAATTTTTAATTTAATTTTATTATTTTTTTTTTATTAATGGGTCCTTTCTTTACGTATTTGCCTGACGTGGGGGTAACATTAAGTAGTGTGATGTGAGTTGCCAGGAGGGAAGTTTTTTTTATTTTTTTTCCAGAACGGTAAACTCGCATCACATCACTTAATGTTAATGTTAGTGTGAAGTCTCTCCAACGTGTTTACTTTCATCCACTTGGTCTGACTGAGGGAGGGGCACTGATTGACTCACCATTTCATACAAAATTAAGCAGTTTGATTGGCATCTAACCAATCCTCGATGAGCCTGAACTCTTGTAACTAATCACAATGCGGAAGGGGTGTTTTTTATTTTTATTTTTTATTTTTTTATCTATCTGTTACTTGAAATCTTATTTAATACGAGGTTTGTTGCTTTTGCCTTTAATTTGCTAGACGTCATCCCTTCGAGAAGTTTGATATGTATTGTGATATAAAATCTGATCCTCAGAGCATGACATGTCATTTTGAAACTCCTAATCCACATTTAGCCCTTTTCCCCAAACAAGGTGCTAGTTCTAATCTCAATTTGTTGTGCATTTCCTACACAGTACATATGTAAATACATACTGCAGAGAGGTTAAAATGGAGCTGAACAAATGTTGTATCTTCTGAGCAGCACTTTCCACACACTCGGAATATTCAAAAAGCATATCTAACTGTTCTGTGTTAAAATCATTAGCTGTGTGCTATAGTCTCTGAAGGATTTGGGCGATAAAATATGGTCTCCAAGGACAAAGTAGGAAGTTATTTTCATACCACTCATTTGCAAAGTTCAGCAGTCTGATTATATAATATTATTAAGTATTGAGGCACCAGACAAGTTCCTAAAAAGAAAAAGTTTTACTGTTCCCCCAAACTCATGCCAGCACCATGACAGTGGAAAGATGGTAACTACCTCATTCAGGTTTTTTATTACTGCATGAGGGAGAACAAGAAGCCACACTATAAATCAGCTGCGTTTAAAATGTTCTTGTATGTCTAGTGTCACTGTGGCTCGATTAAAAAAAAAATAAATAAATATATATATATATATAAAAAGAAATGTGGCGTCTGGCCCACTTCCACCTTTCATCCTGTCCCTTATCTAGTAACTGAAAGTCTAGTCCACTAGACCGGTGCTACAATATTGAAGCCGTTTTGGCGAAACAAAATGATTATGATAACCTTTTCACCATTGTATGCTTTTTCCAGCATGAACTCATCTCGAGAGTCAACGTCCATGTGTCAGTGTGTTTTATAAAGCACTTGCTATCAACTGTCACCCGTCAGTGTGTTTTTACTTCTGGGAGTTAATCATGAATATTTTGATGGATTCAGAGACTTTTCTCAACTCTGTGCCTTTTACCATAAATAACCCAAGTTCAGGTAACAGTAGCGCTACGTTTACGATATGTTAATATGTCTACAGTCTGACTGCAATCATTCTGATTAAAGATTCCAGCTTAAGAGTTTACATGGATGCCGATCCGATGTTGTGTACATGCTCAAAGTATTTAATCAGAATGTCATTTTTTTGACATATGCGAAGCGGGTCTACCCACTATAAAGCATTTAATCTGCCAGGAAAATAACAGAGCTTTGAGGTTAGGTTAGACTAACCATCTTTTCCGATAAATCCAGCCTTCTGAGTTGTGATTAGTTACAAGAATTCATTCTCATCAGTGGATGAAAGACATATGGGATGAAAGTTTGAGTAAAGACAGGTAAGACAGTTGTTTTTACAGAGTCTACCAATCAAGGATTGGAAGCAATATTTCCTTCCTGGAACTTGTCACATCAGAACCTGATGGGCAAACATGTACATGGACAAGGACTATATTTATACTATATTTGGACTATATTTATACTAACTAGAGAGAAAAGATCAGATCATTTGTTTACATTGCTAATATTTACTCAGGATGGAAATCACCAGTCACCACCCAATATATCATCATTATACCAAGTGCCAATATTAGATTTTTCCCAATTTTAGTTAAAATTTTAAATCTTCCCCCCCCAAATAAGTTTAAAAATTAATTTAATCCAGCCCAGTCTTTATAAAATTAGTTCTCTAATTGTTAGTTCTAAAATTAGTTTTCTAACTATTAGAAATTAGTTCATCCCTATTATAAATGTAAAAATATTTTTTATAATTTTACAGTCAGTGTGGCGATATGTACATTATAATTCTTAACTGAATAGATTTTGCCCCATCTCTAATTTTTACCTACTGAATGGATTATCCAAGGTTTACATCATCCCTCTCACTACGGTAAAAAACTCATTCTGATGGGGTGGGGGCAGGTCAGACTCTGCACACCCTTTAAAAATTACATGAACATAAAGTTACATAAATCGTGTCGGTCTTTCTTGCTTTTTAATGTGACACGCAACAACAAACTTTAAATGGCAAACTAATCAACATTTTAAGGTTAACCTGGTTGTGCAAGTGTGCATGCCATTGTGGTCAGAATCAAACACTTTCAAACTTATGTTTACAAGTTACCATACACCAGACACTATTGTGTTTCTGACTGACTCCAAATAAAGATTAGTTCTTTCTGTAGGATTGTCTTGACTGTTTATTAGGTTTCATCAGACTACTTTAACAGCATAAGCCAATGCATGGCTTCAGCAAAGATCAGGTGAGGGGATATAACATTAGATGTAAGATAGATGTAACATTAGATGTAACACCTACATCTTCTGTAAGTGAAGAAAATGGGGCAGCAGAGTTCCCAGAAAAGCACTCACTCAAAAGTAGTGTTAATCAGTCTAATGTTGATTACTTAAAAAAAAAAAAAGATTTAAACGTAATGACTCTGTATAAACTTAAATCGTGGTTAGAATTACAGTCAAATTTTTTATCCTGTTTAATTCCATGGTTGCTGCATTTCAGCCTTGTCGGTGTCGCTGCCTGCGGTGCTGTAGACGTACTTTTATTTGAATATTTTTAGCAGACCGCCGTGTCTATTTTATGTGTAAAGATGTCTTTTTGTTATTGTGTATGAGAGAGAGACTGGACAGTGCCCCTGGCTCATTCAGTACCCGTTAGATATACCAGTTTACACCAGTGTACAATATCCATGTATAGTCATGATAAGAATATTTTAAAATCATGAATTCGAGTTATTATAGAATGTTTCCAGAAAAGTCTCCAAGGTAGAACTTTCTTAAAGATCTGGTTGACACTGCAAAATCACCCTTTTGTGATTGTGAAGCATGGTGGTGGTAGCTTGTCTTCACCTGGGACCGAGCCTTTAATCAAGATGGAGAAAATCACAGATGGCTCCAAGTACCAATTCTGTTTTGACATGGAAAAGATTTACTCTTAATTTATGAGTTGGAATCACCAGGAGCCACCTGATACGATATTATCCCAATACCTCTGTGCAGAATGGATTTGCATTGTGATACTTTAAGTATCACGTCTTTGTAAATATCTCCCAGGTAGTATAATCAGCCAGGTTATTATACTTACTATTGCTATAGTATATTGCTATACATATAGCATAGTATATTTCTTATATAGACATTTTATATCTGAACCATCCATGTTTTTTTTTTATTTTTTTTTTTTTATTATTATTATTTTTTTAATTATTGCTGGAAAGCTAACTAGCTCCTAACACAAGGCTGAATTCAAAATTGCTCTCCAACCCCTGATAAATGGCACTACTTGTGTGTGGGACAAGGAATTGTACAGCCCAGGGTACGAGCTTTCCATTTAACGTTATTTCGAATTCAACCTGGAACACAGAAGCTAATGGAGATGATAAAGTGTAATAACCTTTATCCACCACCTTCATGATTTGTTCTCCTCACTTTTGGCAGTAAGAATTTAAAACCACTTTGACCCGTTAATTATACAAACTGTCAGTTGCTAACTGTTGGTCACCAGCTCTGCCAGCAGCAGCAGTTGGTTAGTTCAGCCAGTCGTTGAAGGATATTTGTTGGTGAAGCAAAATACCTGGTTAAGTAAAGAAAGAAACCATAATCTCCCATTATCTCCCCCCATTATCAATTGATAACAAATGCTGTTTATGGAACCGTTGTATAAAAGAAATATCAGATATTGCTTAATTATAGCTGTAATCCCTGTGCTTTGCTTTTTGAACACACCCATCTTCTGTATAGTTGCTGTGGAAGGCCAGTGTGAGATCCTGCTCCATGGCAGCAGCTCAACAACTGGTCACAGCCTGAGGATTTATTTAGAACTGGATGTGCCCGCGTATAATTTAATAGCACACTCGTGAGTACAATTTAAAAAATGTACAGCGCCATCTGTTGAATTTTGGAATTAACTTACATGCTTACGTGTTACTTTGAAGTGCGCGGAATGCATTGTGAGATCTATTATTATTATTATTATTATTATAAAATAATATACATTTCATTTGTTTTCCATTTAAATTTTAAATCTCTTTGCGATGAAACTAAGTCTATATGCTACCTCAAGATCGGCCAAATACACCTGTGAAAACCCCATAATTTGTGATGCGTGCACAAGCAAACATACAATTTCTAAAAACGTCTTGATGTGTTCTATTACTCATTTTGCGTTATATCATCTTGCGTCCCCAAAATAATTTTTTTGCAAATATCTTCAATGTACAGACACAACAAATTTCCAGTTATATGTGTAAAGTTAAATAAGTGAAATGGTGGAGCTGAAGTCACTCAACAAGGAACAACTGTGACATAATCAGAGTATGACATCACAGTATGCATCACCTCACAGTCACTACTTAACTTATGTTATGCTGTGATTGTTGTTTTAGTGTTTCCATATATTCACAAAAAATGTAATATGATGTGTATTACATGTCCTTTAAAGGATTAATAGAATAGTATGTGTTAGTTGGTTGTGTTAGAAGCTTAGTTAAATAATTCTGTTGTATTTATTTAAATTTTATTTAACTGTTTTTTAGGAGTAGTGATTTAACTGTTACTTATCAGGAATAGTGATGTACCCTTTTTCTGGTTTTCATTTAAGGTTATCGACCTTGCTCTCTCACTCTCCCTCACTTAGTTGAGTCTACATTGAACAATTGTTGTGTAACCTGCAAAGCTGTCAGACACAAGAATTAAAAGTGATTCCAGAGTTGATTCCCATGTCACCTGTAGTTGGCTATGGCTTTTTTCGAGTTTGAAGCAGAGGCTGATGTGCAAATTCCCAGATAACTCGACAGTCGATAACCAAGTGTAGCAGTGTGGACAGAGATCAACAGATCAGTAAGGTCCAGAGACAAAGCACTGCTGACACAGGTTAAGAGGATAATATCCAAGCAAAATGGCAGAAGAAACCTTTGGGAAAACAGTTGAGCGACTGAAAAGGGAGAGAACTTCTGCAAAAAGTAGCTTCACCAAGCAAGCTAACTTTCTCAACAGAGAAACACGTAATTTGCCAGAATCAGAACCCCAAAAAGGAATTCAAAAAGCTCTTCACTGGAGCAAGGAATGTTTTTGAAACCAATGAGGATTACAAGGCTGGGTTACTGACAGAAATTAAGGCTCACCAAGAAGACGGTGCAGAGGTTTCACTTTCAGCACAGAAAGAAGCTGATTTTAAAGAAACAGAGGAAGAATGTAACGCGAGGCTCGAGGAAATTAGCGAGCTAGTGCAAACTAACTAACTAAAGATATGGACAAGCCGAGATGGCAGCTACTATCTCCGCGGCAGAGGCAGCTTGTGAACGTGCAATCACCAGGTCTGTCGATACAGTCGGCTATAGGATGCAACTGGAGCTCTTGATGAGACTGGTGAAAGAGGTAACCAAGGCTCTGGCAAAAACTGGGAAAGGTGGACCCCGACAACTGTAAGAGCAGAGTTAGAGGGTCGCGTATGCAAGCTGAAAGAGCTTAGTA
>JAQMYJ010000037.1:13256202-13278090 GCA_030014305.1 Clarias laeviceps
TCAGTTCTTTACAACCTATAAAATGTTTTAACTCTGTTGTGCATAATAATTTGGAACAGTGCATTTTCAGTTTTTTATTTTTAAAAGAAATATTATCATTAGGAGGTTTGTTCAATAAATATATATATAAAATGAATTATACACGATGCATATTGTCTGCCAAGCGTCACGTCATCACAACTGAGCCAGTGGTTCTTCTCTTGCGCACACACTGGGATTATGGGTAATCATCTCGATTCCAGTTTCCCGACAGAGACTCTGTCAGAGAGCAGTGATTATATGCACACTTGTCTGTGTGTGTGTATATGTCTGTGTGTGTGTGTCTGTATCTATGTCTGTGTGTGTATCTGTGTGTGTATCTGTCTGTGTGTCTCTGTCTGTGTCTGTGTGTCTATCTATGTCTGTGTGCACGCACACATGCGCACATGCGCACACACACACTGTATACACGCATACACACACTCTCTTGATTTAGTTTTTACCCAGGATCACTCCATCACCTGACTGCCTACATTAACCTCCTCTGTCTTCTTAGTGTGGAAAATTTATTTGATACTTAAACAGCAGTCTGTCTCAGTTATTATAAATTATACATTTATAAAAATAAATGGGTCCAAAATAGGAAATTTGGCTTCATTCATGTGGAATTTAGCTTACAGTTTATTAATTATTAATTCAGGGGTTAGGGGTAGTAGCTCAGTTCAGATGGTCCCGGGTTTAAACCCCACAACCACCAAGTTTCCACTGTTGTGCCCTTGAGCATGGCTCTTAACCCTCATCTGCCCAGATGTATAGTGAGATAATGTAAATCGCTTTGGATAAGAGCATCTGCCAAATGCCTAAATGTAATTCACTGCAGTCACTGAGCACTTTATTGGGAACACTCACGTGCATATGTATTTGTGCAATTATCTAATCAGCCAGTCATGTGGTGGCAGTGCGCTGCATAAAATCATGCCGATACAGGTCAAGCTCTTCAGTTAATGATCACATCAACCTTTAAAATGTGGAATTGTGTGATCTCTGTGATTTTGACCGTGGCATGATTGTTGGTGGCAGACATGATGGTTTAAGTGTTTCTAAAACTGCTGATCTCCTGGGGTTTCATGCAGAACACTCCCTAGTGTTTACTCAGAATGATGCAATAACGAAAAACACCCATTAAGTGGCAGTTCTGAGTACAGAAACCCCTTTGTAGAAGAGAGAAGTCAACAGAGACTGGCAAGACTGGTTCCGGCTGACAGAAATGTTACGGTAACTCAGGTAACCACTCCGTACAATTGAGGCAGGCAGAAAAGCATCTCGAACCTTGAGGTTGATGGGCTACAACAGCAGAAGACCAAGTTAGGTTCCACTCCTGTCAGATATGAACAGAAAGCCGAGGCTGCAGTGGAAAGAGTAGAAAAAGCCTGGAGTGATGAATGTCCATTTCTGCTGAGGGACGCAAATGGAAAGGTCAGAGTTTTGCAACAACAGCATGGACTTTGCCCTGTGGCGACAGTCCAGGCTGGTGGAGGTGGGTGAGATGGTATTTGCGTATTGTTGCTGAATATGGCTACATGTGGCTACTATGATAATGCACCATGTCACAAAGCAAAGGTTGTCTTAGACTGGTTTCATGAGTCACCAGTAGAACACTTTTGGGATGTGGTAGAACAGGAGATTCAAAGAGTTAAAATGCAACTGAAAAATTTGCAGGAGTTGCACAATGCAATCATGTCAACATGGCATCATGTCAATCTCAGAGACCAGTTTCTAACATCATGTGGAATCCATTCGCTAAAGAATTGAGGCTGTTTTGAGGTGAAAAAGGGAGGCCCTACCCAGTATTATCATAGCGAAAGTAATAAAGTGCTCAGTCAGTGTAGATTACCATATTAAAACATAGCGACATACTTTGTTTCAAATGCTGCCTGTTATTTAAGCAGCATCACATGAGAGAGAGTGCTGTTGTGCTTGAATATCAGCACAGCTCCGATGCAGTCCTAGCCAACACGTATCATTCCGCTACTGGCAGGCAACCGACAGTTAATGACGGACAGTAAGTGTAATCAATGAGTGAAAGTAAATTCTTAGCAGCACTATGCAACCAAAAGGTGAGGAGAATAAAACATGGAGGTGGTGACCATTCCTGTAAATCCTGTAAATCAAGTTTCTCCTTTTATTTTATTTTGTTCCGCTTTAAAATATCTGCTCTGTTAAATTCCAGGTTAAGGGGACGAATCACAAATAGCTTTAACTGAAAAGCTAGTGTCATAGGGAGTTCAGTCATTTGTTCCACGCTAAGTAGTGCCCTTGATCAGGGGTTAGAGAGGGATTTCCACAGGGATGCTTAAGATCACAGCGTTATAAGATGTGTTTTCTTGTTGAAAGTGCTACTATGAGTGGTTTTAAATGTTGAAGCTGATCTCTACTCTTCACCCATGCTTGCGATCGACAGTTAGTGTAATTAATGGTTTTTAGAACACCCATGATGCGGTGTAATGCATGCCGTTGAAGTGCTGTTATGCTCTATTATCACCACTCGTAGAATTCCTTTCAGCCAATCAGATTGGAAACTGACTGTTGTTTAATAAGAATCATAGAGCCTGGGACATTATCCCTTGCTTAACCATTTTGATTCATACACATTCACATTCCATACAAACTTAAATAATTCTTTTGATTGTGTAAAGCTGCTTTGCGACCTTGACAATTGTTAAAAGCGCTATACAAATTAAGTTTAATTGAATTAACCGATTGTTTTGGGTGTGTGTTCACATTAAATTATCTAAAAAATTTTTACAAGGTTACGGTTAAATATAATTTTTATTGATAATTAGCTTTTCAAACCGATTGCTAAATTGCAATCTTTTAATGAGAAACCTTAAGTTAAAACCATTAGTTAAGTAATGTTTATCTGAGGGGGAAAATAAAACAGCAAAATATAATCACTGGTTGAAAAAAATTACAGAATCCCATCTTTACAAGTTCACACACTTTCAAAGTACATATAATAAAGTTTAGAAGTTCCCAAAAGTTCTCGTTTGAAGCAGTGAACATGGAGAACAAATTAGAAAAATCATATGTTTTTTTTTTCATGATAATAAAGTAGACAGCTATTTATTAGGAGAAATGTACTAGACTGTAGCAAACACTAGACATCTGACTTGCTGTAACCCTGATCTCGACCTTGATAACTTTTTATGAAATTTGTGAACACACAAACTAAAACATTACCAGCCGAGGTAGAGATAAAGTCCAAGTTTTATAACTTCAAATTCCAGTCAGCATTTCAAATAAACTTCCTGATGACTGATTTCTTCACTGTTGTGTTTATAGAACTCCGCACAATATACAGCGTATTTTCAGTCAGACTCTTCCAGACGCAGGTTAATCCACATCCCAGACTAAATTATACTGTCATGGGGATTGTTCGTTTATAAACACTCTCTAGTCTAAAGCTGAGCTTTATCCCTGTCTGGAAACCCGGCCCTGAGGCAGTGGGGGAAGTTTTTCAGGGGCCAAGCACAAATTAATATCATAGTGCAAACATGGCTGTCTGTCTAAAGTATAGAATGGTTATTTGATAGCTTTTTATATTACACTTTATTTTTTTTATGCCACTTAATCGACAGTAATTGACAGTTAGAGCAAATCCCATAGAAATGGTTTGATGTGATAGGTGAAACATCAGGATTTAAATGGGAAGTAATTGTATTAGCATCATGTCAGAGCAGCCTGCTGGGTTTTATAGTGAAGGATTATAGTAGAGTGACTACTTTTTTGTTTCGTTTCATAGCAGCACCTCTATAATGCACACACATTTACAACAAAAGCACCTGCTCGATACCAATTTCAAGGTTCTTGTATCTGATTTTTAAAAGTGGTTAGTTTTGCAACATAAAATAATATTTCGTTCAGCTGGCGATCGAATACTCAGATTTTAAGACGTGTTTATTACTAAGCAAACTCATCAGCCTTCATTGCATGACCTTGACATTTTCTAGGCTGTGCTCAAAATTGTATTTATTTATTTGAAGTTCTTTTGTGCTTTCGGTATGCAACATATGTGCTCATCACAACACAGTGCTATCATTAGTCCCACGTAGTATCAACTAACTGACTATCCTAGTTTAATAGTGATGTAGATTCTTTTTATTATTTTTTTTTTTCTGGTAATAAATATGATGGAAGGATTGGCTCCTAAACTACAGGCAAGGCATTTTTTAAAATACTAATATCATTGTACCTGATATTCTTTCCTCTTAGTTTTTCGGTGTGACCAAAAATGCCTTGCAGCCACTTCGCACAAGATTATAGAAAACTGTGCACTAGTGGTTGAAAGGGGAAAAATAAGTGAAAGTAACTTTCTAGTAAAGCCAAAAAACAATCAATTTTAAATTGTAAAATGCTTTTCTCTTGCGTTAATTATTTTTTACTTTTTCTTTTTTCTAGTTTCAGAGTACCCTATGACTCCTGACACTCCAGTCAGCACCAACACCAGTCGCCTGGCTGCGCTCAAGAAGCAGAACGACATCGAGCTCAAAGTGAAGCAGGGTGCCGAGAATATGATACAGATGTACTCCAATGGTTCCCACAAGGTAGCGTGATTCAGAGTTTCTATTAGCCTGGGTGTCGGGTAGATGAAGCGCACGAGTCTTAATGTTGAAGTGGGTGATTTTAAAAGCTCCTGGATGATGCGAGGTCGCATTTAAATCTATTTAAGGTGAATTGGTTCAACTCTATCTTATTACATGACTGTCACATTGATCTTTAGGAGAGACTGAATATAATGGAATGATAAAAGATATGAGCCAGTAATGTGCATTAAAATTACATTTTAAATATATAACATATTTAGAAACTGAGAAGAATAGCTCATGGTCTAAATGTGTGTGTGTATAGTGGATTACACATTATGTAATACAGTTATACAGCTTAGTAACATGTATTTCAGTGTTCCTGGTTCCTGGTGCACTTTGTGCTTTGATGTAACTGTTAATTATATCTATTGTGTGTGCTGTAGCTAGTTATGTGTCATAGGAATCGTGTACAGACCTATTCAATGTTCCATGGTGCAAACAAAGAAAATGGCAGGTCGCTTTATTGTCACTGTGACCAAAAGTTTAGGACGACTTAAGGACCACAAGGTATATACTGTTTTTTTCACGTTCTGAACCAGTCAGTGAATATCTTCATTGCTCTCCTAGTGGTTCTGCTGTTTAAAAATCTGCATAGTTTGTGTCTTCGATAAATTTGCTAATAAGTGATGAGACAAGGTAGGTGGACATTGAGTGGCTATAAGTTGACCTGAATATATAAAATACATATTTTTACCAGGGAAGCTAGAAATTACTGTTGTTTCCTTAGTGCAGTGTGTGCGTGCGTGTGTGTTTGTGCAGTGTGCGTGCAGTGCGTGCAGTGTGTGTGTGTGCGTACAGTGTGTGCGCGTGCATGCATGCAGTGAGGTTCCTAAATTCATGTCCATGTGGCGTAAAGGACAATCGGGGCTTGTTGTCACATACTGAGCCCTTTAGATTCTCTTCCATGAGTGATGTGAATGAGGATTGTGTTCCTCCAATGAATGGGACTTCATTCCACTGTATTTAAACTAGTGTCTGTAGAAATATTATTAATGTCGCCCTTGGAAAAACAGTTAATGATCCTTTTTGTATTTTTGTTTATTATGTTTAGGACTATTTCCGTCTGTCTCTTTAGCACTGCTGTACAATAAGCGGTTTCTTCAAGCTGAGAATACATAAACACACCAGGGCCGATGAGGTGTAAGGAAGCTAAAGCAATCCAAATGTCATGATAATATCCTAATGCATGATCATCTATTTTGATATGAAAATTTAATATTGGAAGTATGGAAAAAAAACTTTTATATCTTATGGGTAACTGGTAGTTGTTTAACATGGAGGAACATGTTCAGGACTTCCTGTGGAGGTGGAAAACACTTCCTGCCAAAAAAGCTTCTGAAATGGCTGTCAAATGGAAATGGAGTACTTGAGAGATGTCTGACACATTCACATTCGTTGGTCTTTTGAGTGGCAATTCATGTATCTGCACATTAACTCCTAAATCGATTTTTAAAATGATTTCTAAATTTATGTATATGATTTGCATTTCAGGTGGTAAAATGTTGCCTATTCACATGTTAGCAGGCAGCACAGCATCCTGTGTTGTATCCTACAATAGTTTAAAATCTAAATTTTTTAATCGTATAGTAATTGTAAAATTGTGATACTTGTGCAATCACAATACAGATCAAATGGGCACTTGGGTGTAGTGATAATATCGTATTGGACATTTACTGGTGGTTCCCGTCCCTTGTTTTTTTTGTGTTTGTGTACCTTTAATACGATAATACTTTACAGGGTGGCATCGGGTTTCCTCTGGGTTCTCTGGTTTTCTCCCACAGTCCAAAGACATGCAGCTTAGGTTAAAAGTGCGATCCTGAATTGTTCGTAGTGTGCCTTATGCCCTAAGTCTCCTGGGATTGGCTCCAGAATAGACAGAATAAAGTGGTATAGACGATGAATGAATGAATAACACTAGACAGGCTTTAAATTAAAGAAAAGCTTCTCTATATTTCCTTTTCCTTTCCTTTCCAGGATCGTAAGCTACTTGCCATGGCCCAGCAAATGCTCCAGGACAGCAAGACCAAAATTGAGTTCATCCGCATGCAGATCCTCAAAGCGAGTCAGAACAACGAGAGCTTCGAGAATAATGAAGGTAAATGTTTCTTTTAATCAGACTCTTAAACCTAGATCTTCTCCATACTAAGTAATAAATATGCTGTTAAGCCAGGGAATCTCTTTATAGCTTATAGCAATACCTAATAACTCGTTGCCTCATGTTAATCGGTTTTAAATGCCGGTTTTAAAAAGTTAGTATCCATGTATAAATAAAAGTTGGAGGGAGTGAGGCTTCCGCTAATATCGCCTTTTAGTTTTAGCCAAGTTGCCATGAAAATACATTTTGTATAATATTGCTTTTTTTTATATATATATTGAAGGGTAACCTTGAATAATAGTTTCCTTATTCTGACAACTTGTTAAACATTTTAAATGCCACTACAGGTTAGCAGAACTACAAAATCAGATCAAGGCCTAAAACCTTAGTTTTTCTAAATTTTAGTTCAATGTTGGTCACAAACGTAGTTAAAAAAAAAATTATCCTTGCTTATAAGCCTCAGGGCACGTGATATGATTTGCTCACTTATTTAATATCATTGTGATCTAAGACAGACAAAGTTGTGACAGTGTCAGAAACAGTTTATAAATCTTTTACATGTGACCATGGTAACAACATTGTCAACACAGTAGCACCGTCCTCATGGGACGGCTACGAACATGGATGTAAAATTGTGGCCACATCACGCTGACCAAGTACGGCCTCCCAACTAATGATCTGTGTACGACACGCGACCTCTACATTTATTACATTCACATTTGAAATATGAGTGTTCTTCCTCAACTGGTAACTGCGCGATTTTATTGTAAGCTTTGTTTGGCTGAAGCTAATATTGGTGACCTTTGACCCTGCAGTGCCTACAAACAAGTCTATAATCAGTCCCCTGGATCTGCGGCTGGAGGAGCTTCGTCATCACTTCAGGATCGAGTCTGCTGTTGCCGAGGGAGCCAAAAACGTCATGAAGCTGCTCGGCTCGGGGAAAGCTCACTCAGAGGTGTGTTCCATTGATCACAATCTGTATTCATGAGAATAGATTATATAAACACGAATAACATTTGGTAGATAACAAAGTACGTAAGTAAGTAAAGAGTTAATATATAGAGCTTTTTTTTTAGCTGTTAGATGTGACGGATATTAGGAATATAGGACTTTGGACAGTAAATGCATCATGGCTGGGAAAGTCCAGGCCTTCTTTGTCTATCAGTCTTGGCATAATTGAAAATAAAAGTTTGTTCACATTGCATTGTGAATTCTCACCCATGCTGTAACAACACTGTGTGGAATGTGAGTCAGACATTAAAGAGTCTTTTACTTGTGCTCTATTGTTAAAGGACTATTATGTCTCACTGTAAAACTCATGTCATCATGTCTTTTTCATCACTCAACAAAAATAATTTTAAGCTGTTAGTGAGTTTTAACTAACTTAATTAAGTTTCTGTTGACGAACCCTGTGATGATTCACTTTTAGGCTTGTTTTATAAAGAGTCATGATGGCTGACCTATAAGTGCACAATAAACAAAAATAGTAACAAACATGTGAGCATTGAGTTATTAAGGTGTATAAACGTATACAATTGATGCATAGCCACTAAGATAGCTGATCTGAATCTGACTTCAGGCCCAGGCACGCTTTAACGAGTCGAGTCAGAAGCTGGACCTGCTGAAGTATTCTCTGGAGCAGAGGCTGAGCGAGATGTCGTGTAGTCACCCGAAAGCCAGCCTGATCTCCGAGGAGCTCTTAATGTTGGCGAGTCCTCAAAGTCCACGGCAGAGCATCATCTCCTCCCACAACCAGTATAGCACTGTGGCTAAACCAGCAGCTCTCACAGGTAAACACGTACACGACTACCAACAAGCAGCTGGAGTACACTGGAACATAAGGGTGTACCATAATGACTCTTTTTGTTGTTTTTTTGACTACCGCTCATTAGAGAAAAATGTCTGGTTCTGAACCCAGCGAACATTGAATGACCCAATGAACCCAGTGACCATTGAAACGACGTCCCTCCGACACGTCCCGTCATGGTTGAAAAATAGTTTCTAAATGAAAGTTAACCAGACGTGTTTGCATTTTAAATGCATTTTTTTTAAATTGGTAAAATCTTTTCCAATTAATGCCGTCAGTGACTGTTTTTCGCCAGGGACACGACGTCGCCTTCGGACCAATGTTTGCTGGGAAGTTAGTGCAGAAATGAATTTAGAACTATAGACAGTTCAGAAAAGAAAGCTGACCCGAAACTGAGGCTTGGTTAATGGTTTTGGTTTGGGGAGCTGAATAATTTTATGGTTTCATCATAATGTGACTTGGCAGACAACATGTTCCGTCACTAAAAATAAATTATGTGCATGGAAATCGTTCATTTTGAGCAGGCTGTCTCAGTAGTCATCAGTGTGTGCTTGGAGCAGTAATTATTGCAGCTATTTCTGTGCTGGGACAGAAGACAAGCATGTTACAGGAGTTAGTAGCGTGCTGACTGACAAACTCCATATTAAATTGTAAGTCTTGATAAGTTGCAGTAGTGGTTTAATGAGCATGAGGGCCAGCTTTCTGGCTAATTTGGTAATCAACATTGACTTTTTACACACCAGCAGCACAGTAAGGCCAAGTGAACTTGTGAGACTTGGAAGATGGAGAAACTTGACAGTTCAGCAGATAGATGACTAGATTGTGGTCAACATTTAATATAGCATAATCCATTGTAGTATATTCAGTAGATTGTGAAAGAAAGTGACTTTTTATTTCATTTTATTATTTGTAAATAATACTTTTCTTTGTGTACGTGTGTTTGCTGTGTACAGGAACATTGGAGGTGAGGCTCATGGGCTGTCAGGATCTGCTGGATAGTGTTCCAGGTCGGTCTAAAACAGCATCCTTGCCCCTGCCTGGCTGGAGCCCGAGTGAAGCACGGTCCTCCTTCATGAGCCGAACAAACAAGAACAAATCAGGCAGCAGCAGAACCCTCTCCAAAGCGGACGAGCTGTCCAGTTGGGTGCCTTTAGCCTTATCCTTTTTTTTAAATTTTTTTATTTACGGGATAAAATGATTGATGGTGACATGGAAAGGGTTTATAACCCTGGTGCATTTGGAAAATGTTGTATATCTTGGAACTTAGTGACTAAATGGTATGGAAAGAATATCCCAAAAAATTCCATATAAAGCTTTAACACTTGATTGATTGGTATGGCTTTACACCAAGCAATATAAGATGAAGTATTTGTGTTGTGTTTCCAGATGAGATCAGCGCTGTTCTGAAACTGGACAACACAGTCGTGGGCCAGACGACCTGGAGACCAATCAGCAACCAGTCCTGGGACCAGAAATACACACTGGAACTCGATCGGGTAATCAGATACTCCTTGCAAACCATAAGATTTGATGCTGTTATTATTTGCAAGACAAATCAGTTGATCTAACCACTCAGTATTTTTATACATCCTCACCATTTGTGTTGTGTGTGCGCTACGGTAGAGCTCTTAAATTCAACATTCAAATAAGCCTGGTAAGTGAAATGTGGGAAGTTGGCAAGCTGTCAGCATGGCAGGTGTAAGATTAATCATTGGCTGTGCTGTACTGTTTAGAAAGACAGGCTTGTCGTCCACAGCTATCTGTCATAAACAGCAACCAGCTGTTATGCTTGCAGCAGTTGTGATTGCAGCTGATGACTGTTATTTGCTGGGTTCAATGTTTGCAAACGTTACTTGAAGCCCCTAAATTTAGTCATTTATTCTCTTCTTTTGAGTAACCACATTATACTGGCTCCTACCATTAAAAACCCTGAGCATACGGAAGGATTATACCCAGCATGTATGACAGTCACATACCCACTCACATCTGCAATCATGCTTATTTTGCGTCTCCTATCAATGTCTGTCGAAGTTCTGTGGGCCTCTGTGTGGGTATGGGGAGAAGAACACGCCAAACACCATACAAACACTAACCCGAGCCCGAGTAATCCTGAGCTGGAAAGACATCAACCCTACACTCAATGCACCATCACCTTACCAGATTGCACCACTATAGCTGATGTACTGGATAACGTGATGGATTGTATGGCTGACTTTATAAAGTGCTCAGTCTAAAGATCGTTAATATTTGACACAAGTTGGAAGTTTATTAGTCCTAATATTAAATAATTGCTCCTGCTCCACCCCCCTTAAAACTGACACACCCATATTTCTTTGCACACCTATAGTATGTCAACATAACATTAGCATCTGATGCTCACAAGCTGTGTTTACATGAACCGTAATGTTTTACTAATAATGGAATTAATAGCCCAATCTGAATAAAAGCGCATCATGTAAAGACCTCAGTCGGAACAGTCTGGCCTAAGCCAACCCGATCTGGTGTAAACCTTTTGATTATCTGTTCAGTAGGTAAATATTAACAATGTAAATACTTGATCTGATCATTTCTCTCTTGTTGTTATAAATGTCTTCTTTCTACATGTATGCCAGACGGGGAAGTAAATATAGATGACTTGAATTCCTGGGAGGGCACTTTAGCTTCTATTCCTAATTCGTAAACTCTGTGAGAACAACTCTCTCCCATAAGTCTGCCTTTTACTTTAATCCACTGGGGCTCTGGCTAAGGAAGGGACACCTATTGGCGTGTTTTTCTTTTTTTTTTTTTCAATCTAGCCACTCGTATATGAGACAGAATTCACGTAACCAATCATCATTCAGAAGGCAGGATTTATGTGAAAAGATAGGAGTCTAATCAAACCTCAAAGTTGGAGAAAAATACTTATTATTCTTCTTTTGTTATATTTCTGTCATATTAAACACTTCCCAGGTTTAGCACCACCTTTACGTACATATTAAAAAAAGTTATATTCTGATTAAATGCTTTCTGCATGTGAATGCACAACTTGTCACATCAACATCCATGTAAACAGGTAAACTGTAGTAAACAGGTAACCTTTTTTTTGTTTGTTTTTTTTGTGTTACCTACCTGAATGGTTAAAAATGTCTAAAAAAAAAATCAGCTAACAAAATGATTTTGCAGTCCCGAATTAAAAGTTCTAGAAAGTTTTATTTCACCTCATTAACTGCATCCACTGTTTTTCCCCCTCTTTGTTTTATCCAATAACACAAATTATATCACAATTATTATTTTTTTGCCTGACATAAGATTGATACAGGTTAGACACACTCACCACGTTTTAAATGCTGTCTAATAATTTCCTGCCACTCATAATCCCCTAACATACTAGACATTAAAATGCCTGTGTTCCAATACATACACACAGCTTCCCCATCATCTATAGTCAAAAACACTATATGGCCAAACGTGACCTGAAATGCAAATGTGATTTTTCTCCAAACTGTTGCCACAAAGTTTTAGATAGAATGTCTCTCTATACCATAGCATTCCTTTTTTCCTGGACTGGAACTAAAAAGACCTGAACCTGTTTCACGGTTGGCATAGAAGACGTCGAGTGGCCTGAGCCATGACCCCAACCTTACTGAACACCTTCAGGATGAACTGGATGAGCACAAATCCCCAAACCACTCTTCAAAATATAGAGAAAGCCTTCCCAGAATCAACTCCATGTTAATGCCCATGGTTTTGGAATGGGTGCACATGGGTTTGATGGTCAGGTGTCGTCGTGCATTTGGTCATATAGTGTAGCATGGTATTACCTTGGTTCATGTGTTGCATGACTGTTTCGCTGTTTGTTACTATTGCATATATGTTACACGATTATTTCTGCATGGAATTGCAGCAGTTGTGAGTTGAATGACCCAAGTGTGTACAGATTTATTTATAAACCCCTGTGAGTCTAGTTAATGATTTCTTGACTGACATCTCAAAGTAATACTCACTCCTTTATATAGTGTTTTTTTTTTTTTTTATATATATATATATATATATATATATATATATACATTATTTTCGCACTCATCTGAGTTAGAGGTGTCTGTCCAGAAATTTGTCATATCATTGTACAAGTTTGCACGTGAGCAACAAAAGCCTTTTACTGGATATAGGTCCTTACAGTTTATTTCTGAAATAATTTAGCCTATTACTCATTTTTTTGTTCTGAAAATATATAATGTTAATCTATTAGTTTTTAAATCTACATGTCTAAACAGTACTGTATATAGAGAGAGACCCTGGGAAGCAATAAAGAGCAATAGACCTGTACACTGTAACTGCTAAATAGCAGTAACTACTTTTCAAACCTACGCAGAACTATGTGCTAATATGTTATACTGAGAGTTGTTCATTATTATTATTATTATTATTTTCTGTCCAGTCTCGTGAGCTGGAGATCTCTGTGTACTGGAGGGACTGGCGCTCTCTGTGTGCTGTCAAGTTCCTGAGGCTGGAGGACTTCCTGGACAATCAGCGTCATGGCATGTGCCTCTACCTGGAGCCTCAAGGAACTCTCTTTGCAGAGGTGCTCATGTTTGTCACACACACACCACACTCATTCAAACACTCTTGTTTTCTCTGTCTCGACCTCATGACAGGTATTACAAAATATGTACGGTTGTTTGTGTTTACTTACTTATTCATTTTCCACCCAGGTCACATTTTTCAATCCAGTCATCGAGAGGCGACCAAAACTACAAAGGCAAAAGAAAATCTTCTCAAAACAACAAGGTAGGCTCATTGTCATAAAAACACTGCCTGCTGGGAAAAAAAAGGTTTTACACGCTAAAATGTTGTTTCATTACCTTTAGTTTTAATTATCGCGTGTCAACATGGTGGCAAATTCATATGTAAAAATTATTCCTCATGCTTCCTGTCAGGTGACTTAATTTTATTGCCACATGATGAAACCTGACAAACTGATGCAACCCCAGATCATAACACTTGCATCCAGAGAAATGTACAGTGGGCACTATGCATGATGGGTGCATCGCTTCCTGTACTTCTCTTCTAACCCTGACATGCCCTTCTCTCTCGAATTAATTATCAAGTAACTTGAGGTTCCTTTTAGTTTCCAGTGGTGCCCTTTTATTTAGCGGTTGTTTTTATCCAGTGATAACCGTGAGATATAGTATGACATCAGAATCGTGCAGTGATTAAGTACTGTAGAACCCTAACCTTTGAACGTTCAGTGACTGTTATTTACACAGATTAGATTAAATGAACATTACAGCGGTTTGCTTTATATGTGATGTAATCAGTGATGTTTAATGGTGTGATTTATATCTTTTTGCGTTTCTTTCTCCAGGTAAAACATTCCTGCGCGCACCTCAAATGAACATCAATATCGCCACATGGGGGCGATTGATGAGAAGAGCAATCCCATCCGTCAACAATTCCTTCAGTCCGCAGGTGGCTGAGCTCGGATCAGCGCTAAGCCCCGAAACGGGAATCCTCGGTCATCCGGATTCTCCATCTCTGTCAAGGTACACGCGCTACATTTTGTCAACATTCGTCAGGTCCTGACCGATACTGTAGCTGCATGTGTTGGTGCATGGTTCAACAATTTTTTTATTTTCATTTTTATTCATGCAAAATATTAGCCGTATTCTTATAGTGCTTGCTATTATTTTAAAAATATCTCAGACTTGATGTCTAATATCTAGCCACATTGTTTTTGTGTTTTATGTATCTTTTAAAAGGAATTTTAATTAGCTGACCATATGTCTGGAGGGAAGATGTCCCAGTGAACTTTTTTGTCTAGCAGCCTTGAATCTTGTTAGACTTCCAGATATAGTCATGCTATGTCATATTTTTGAAATGTCAAATGGGTTGCCACACAAGCATGCAGTTGAGGGTTATGAGACTAGAATGAAGGGCTGACATGTGGTTTTTCGGCTGTCCTGGGATTTGAACCCTCAACCTTCTGGACACTCACACATAACTCTAACCACTGTGGTTGAATCTTCATTTCCCATCCTTTTGCAGAAGCATGGACAAAGCTCAGATGGCTGCATAACAAAATCGCATGACAAGTTCAAGCAAAACACTTTGCTCTTGTTTAGCTGGCAGTAAAGTTTTGTGAATTGTTTCCACGCTACATCACAACTGATGTGTTTATGTAACTTGCTGCTGCATAGTACAGTGCTTTTAAACAACAAAAAAAAAAGTTATATTGATTATTAACAAAGTAAAATAGGCTTTTAGGCACATATCTTTTTTTTTTCTTTTTTTTTTTTTTCTTGGTTTATGGCCAGATACAAAATTTTAATTTTCCCACTGACATATGGTCACACAAACTCCATAAAACAAACATCTAATTTTCTGATTGTATTATTTTGCTTAATTTTGAATAAAGAGAGAGGCTAAACAAACTAA
The DNA here is from genome assembly GCA_030014305.1 of Clarias laeviceps. Taxonomy (NCBI): domain Eukaryota; kingdom Metazoa; phylum Chordata; class Actinopteri; order Siluriformes; family Clariidae; genus Clarias; species Clarias laeviceps. The sequence continues at coordinate 13,271,144 of JAQMYJ010000037.1, forward strand.
AGTCCTCTCTGTTGCTGTGGGTAAAATATACTGTAGTAACCCGGTTTCTGTTTAAATGTCCATTTGATTAAAGTCCCCCTCTTTATCTGCACTTGAATGCTGTAATGAGATGTCCTTCAGTGAGGCGTCTGGTTTGGCTAGAAACACTCCAGACCCAAACATGGCCAGGGGCCAGGACTAAAACGGAAACTGGCACGTTGTCAGCGGTGTTGTGTTTTGACCTTTTCTCTCAGTGATCCGACCGTGACCAAATTAGACTTCGACAAAGGCGCCACTCCACCTCCGAAACGCCACCCCGCCCCTGCTGCTGAGCTAGAAGAAGAAGAGGAGGAAGAAACACAAGAAAAAACTTCTGACAGGAATGAGGTCCAGGTAATCAACTGTTTGAAATAGGTATCCTAAATAGAGCCCAAAACACAAAGTTAAAAGCACCTCAGAAGATGCATTAATTCAGTCAGTTATGTATCTGCTTATGTACTACTGTAGTTCAAATGCATGAAACTTTCCAGTGTGTGATGCTGTTTCTTTTTGTTTGTCTTTTTTTGTTGATGTTATGGAATGTGTAAATTTAAGACTTGATCTTAAATGTTTTTTACACGCAGGATGCGTTATCCACGTTCGATTTCCTGAACGACAGCCGGAACAGTACAGTGTCCAAGCAGGAATATGAAAGTCCGGTGGAAGATGAAATTCAGCAGCCTGATCTAGAGCTTACAGAGCAACGCCATATCGAGCCAAGGTGCAATATTCATCTGTTCTCCTGGACACATACATTACATCTTCTTTTTATCAGGACCCCAAGATTTGAGATTTGAAATCCACCAAATATAATTATGTTGTTGTTGTTTTTTTTGTTTGTTTTTTACAGGGAAGACCCAGATATTCAGTTTAGTCTCAGAGACTTTTCTTGTGTGGCTGTTCTTGGCCGTGGACACTTTGGAAAGGCAAGAGCTATTTAATGGATCGTAAAATGCCTTACTGTATTCAACCTGAGCAGAAGTATGAAGAATTATTTATGTTAGGTTTGTGTTTGAGCTTCATTGCATCAATCGAGTCTTTTTAATTATTTAATAGGTGTTACTGGCAGAATACAAGAACACTGGGGAAATGTTTGCCATCAAAGCACTGAAGAAAGGGGATATTGTTGCTCGTGATGAAGTTGACAGGTAAGCATGACCAATCAGGAAATTTCCCAATTAAAAAAAAAAAAAAAAAACGTGAAAACCAAACAAGGCTAATGTCCACTGATGGACTTTCTTTAGATACCTGATCTAATCTATATCCAAAACACTGCAGTATATGAATTTGTCGGGTTTAAATGAATGAAGTGCATGCGGTTCTTGTATGTTGGATAGTCTGATTTAAATGGCTTCTCTGTGCCAGTTTTCCACACTCATAATGACATGGTGCATTTTGTCCTCCAGTCTGATGTGTGAGAAGAGGATCTTCGAGACGGTGAACAGCGTCCGGCATCCGTTCCTGGTCAATCTCTTTGCTTGTTTCCAGACCAAGGAGCATGTGTGTTTTGTAATGGAGTACGCAGCAGGAGGGGACTTGATGATGCACATCCATGCCGATGTGTTCTCAGAGCCACGTGCAGTGTAAGTGACCACATCCACTATGGAAATATGGAACCTAAAACCACCCGTTTTCAGACCTATAAATGTACAGGAAATGTTTTTGGGAGAAGTGTGAATAGCTTCTTGCCAAATGTTTAAGTTCTGGAATATACCCATTCCATCAGGGAAAGAAAAACTCAATTGATGTGATAACTTGTTCATTCAGTACATTCATGTCATCAGTTGATTTACTTTTATTGCCACATAACGTTGCCGAGCCTAGACCTGACCAACTGAAGCAAGCCCAGGTCGTAGAGGCTTGTACAGTGTGCAGTATGCCTGATCGCTTCATGCGCTTCCCTTCTTACCCTGACACGCCCAGCGCTCTGGTCTAGGGTCAATCTGAAATCAATCAGACCACCTGACCTATTGCTCCACAGTCCAATCTTTATGCTCCCTAACAAACTGAACCTTGTTTTCTGATTTTTCTCATTAACAAGTGATTTTCACACAGTGTCGTGTCCCAATTCTGTAAGTTCTCATCACTGCGTGTGTGGAAATGCTCTTCCTTTCACTATTAAACATGGCTGCGATTTCTACGTTCTATTTTTTTCCCCCGATGCAACTTCAAGTGTTTAAGTGATCTCTAATTAAGGGAAATCACTTTCTGAGCACTTTCTTTTTCAAAGTTGACGGTTCATTACTATCCTTTCAGGTATTAATAATGCATTGGATGGTTTTTAAAACTGTTCCAGTAAATTTATTTCTATTAAAGTTTTCTTTGCTTCACGCAGGCCAATAATTTGACCTTTCTTAAATTAAAGTTTTTTTTGACCAGGCAGTGTAGTTTCTACTCTTTTATTTTACACAAGCTAAGCTAACACATGCTGGTAATCTTTTTCACCCCGGTGCCTTTCAAAACACATGGCCAACACATAATTATACTGTATACCTCAGACTGCATTTAACATTATAACATTTTGCAAATATAGTTTGGATCACAGTTTGCCATTTTTTCTTCTGGAAGTGTACCAGACAACTGGAAAGCATTTGGATAATATATTATACAGTTATATTAATATATTATATGGAGTCTTGGTGAACTACCAGAACAGAATCCTCCAAGTCTTTGAAACAGAACTAAAGAAATGAACTTCATTTGTCCAAAATATATTCCCAGAGTGATGTTTTGGTTGTTGGAGGAGAGCGCTGTCTAACACTGTTGGGACCGGGATTAGAATCACCATAGCACATGATTCATAACATTTTCATACTCATAAACTGCAGAATCGTCCTGGAAGAAAGCACTCCCATAAGAAAGCACTCCCATATTTCATCAGAGGATGAAGGTGATCAGTCAAAAGAACTTTGTATTAATTTGCAGTGACCTGCGTCTTCTAAAGGACACATAATTTTACTACAGTTTACAGTCTGGATTTTTCCCATTAATTTGTTAGCTGGGACATTTCCTTTTATTCTATTATTATAATTCCTTTTATTATTATATTTTTTAATTCACATTTCTTTATCGTAGACTGTGCTTGCAAATTTACAGTCTTTACAGTGTTGTTAAGATGTCCAGTACTTTTTTCCTAGTGGCCAAACTAAAAAAAGAAAGTAAATGTTGGATGCCAGCTTGGCCTCTATTAAACGTTTCCACAAGATGCCTTCAGCTTTTTCTGTTAGCTAAACTGTTTTTTTTTATTTATTTTTTTTTATTTTTTTATCTAAATTGCCTGATTTCATTTTCTTAGATAAGTGATTATCAATTTGCACAAGTTCATGTTTGGCTACAGTCCCTGGCAGTGTTGCTTGCAAAAAATTGGCCAGTGTACCATGGTCATTACTCATAATAATAAAGAATATATTATCTACTAATATGCTGCCCCCCCCCCCCCTTTTAATTTATTTTTACAGTTTCTATGCTGCCTGTGTGGTCTTGGGCCTGCAGTTTCTGCACGAGCATAAAATTGTATACAGGTATGTTTCATTCAAACACAATCTCAACACTTTGCCTCTGAACAGAGATTCATGCAATTTGCAATTTGATTCCTCCAGGGACTTGAAGCTGGATAACCTGTTGCTGGATACTGAAGGATATGTAAAGATTGCTGACTTTGGGCTCTGCAAAGAAGGTAATTCTTCTGCTTTCTGGTCTCTGATTTATCTTGTCAGATAAAGCCCATAATGAATTATAATGTCTCGGGTAACTTGCAGCACACACAAGAGTGCAGTTATACTGAACATCGTCATGGCTGTGATTTGGGCTTAGCAATATTACTTTTTCTCCAGAGGACAAATAAATCTGAAGAAGCCACACTCACTTGTGTAGCATGTCACAAAGCTGGCTAGCTAGCTCGCATTGATTTGTACATTTCTGTCCAAGGTGCTTCCTGTAAAATCTTTTTTTCCTCGAAATGTTCATCTAATATGTTCATATTTTAAACAAAAGGCTACATCCTATAAACTATTGTTTGCCATGTCTTCCAACGATGTTACTAAGTTGACAGTAGTAACTGATTAAAATCTGAAAGTAGAATTTGATGTGGAGAACGCAAACGAGAGGAGCGAAACACAGGCATTTTGTAACACCATTCAACCAGTCAAATTAGTGGAGAAGAACTAAATGCTGTGGATTATATCACAGTGTGGTTTAATTCTTATATCAGAAAATGTGGATCAATCCTCAATCAACTGACTTTGTTATACTGACGGTGTTTCCGGCTGTTTGTTTCTCACTGTCTTTAGGGATGGGCTTTAGAGATCGCACAAGTACATTCTGTGGCACTCCTGAGTTCCTGGCTCCTGAGGTCCTGACGGAAACTTCATACACACGGGCTGTAGACTGGTGGGGTTTGGGTGTGCTTATCTTCGAGATGTTGGTTGGAGAGGTGAGAATGTCGCTGAAATATTTACCTACAAACTGTGATTTACTGAGCTTTCGAAAAGACTTAATGGAGATTTTTATTTGAAAGTCAAAAATTGGAATGAGATGGATATATACAGTCAAAAGTTTGGACACACCTTTGAACTCCATGTTTTTTTTTTTTTTTCTCTTTCTTTCTATATTGTAAAGCAATGTTGAAGCCGTCCAAAATATGCAATAATCTCATTTGAACAGTTGATATTCAGACGTGCCTGCTACTTATGCTGTGTAAAGCATAAGAGCTCTAATCTCTAAGCTCTAATCTGAGGTGCTGTAAATTGGTGATTTGTGAGCCTGGTTACTCTAAATAAACTTCTTTGCAGCAGAGATAAGTTTTGGTCTTGCTTTCCTGAGAAGGTCTTTGCGAGAGCCAGTTTCATCATGTTGCTTGATGGGTTTTGCAAGTGGACTTCACAATGGTTTTGCAATATTCTGCAACAATATTATTCGATTCTTGCAAGAACTATTCCAAAACAGCTGACCTTCATGTCTTAAAATGTTTAATTACCTAATCGCATGTGTAATTTCATAGTTTTGAAGAAATCTGGTATTGTTCTAGAATGGAGAAAATAAATCCAAACTTTTGACTGGGACTGTATGTTAAAATAATTTATTTCCATCTGCATCTACTAAAATACTCTATTTACATCTTCAAGTTTATGTGAGAAATTGCTTAATTCGAAACACTAGCCAGTCAGAAACAGGTATTTTAAAAGCCATGATATATTAGTAAATAATATGCTAAAATTTGGTAGCCCATCCTCACCTAACGCTAGTAAATTTTAAGTCAGTTTTAAGCTGCTTCTTAAAATTAATTTCTTATAAAGGAGACTGTGAAAATCTTTCTCTGTATTATTTTTCAGTATATTCATTTTACAGATTACAGCATAATGATATTCCTGACACTTGGTTTTGTTCTCTGCCTGCAGTCTCCATTTCCAGGTGATGACGAAGAGGAGGTGTTTGACAGTATCGTCAACGATGAAGTCCGGTACCCACGATTCCTCTCCACAGAGGCCATATCCATAATGAGACGAGTATGTTCCCGTATAACCGCAGCCCACTTCTCCTTCATCAACTGAGACAAATGATTTCGCATTTAGAAAATGTTGTGGATGTTTAAATACTCATGTCTGTGTCCTGTTCTATTCATCCGTCCGCAGCTCTTGAGAAGAAATCCCGAGCGACGCCTCGGCGCAGGAGAGCGGGACGCTGAAGAAGTGAAGAAGCATCCGTTTTTTAGAGTACGCTCAGTTTGAATTGCAATTTCTTCATGTCATTAAACACACAAACACTACAGACAGCAGATGAAAACAGACTCTGAATCATATGGATGTTTGCCAGTATTTATCTATTAACTCGATATTATTTAAAAAAAACTTAAGCTTGACTTAGTATTAAAAAACTACATAAATACAGCCTTTTGTGATTGATTAATTAATTGCGTGGGTCCATAATGTGATTTCCATTTTTTTTTCCAATCAATTGTGCAGCCCTACTATGTCTTTCATAGAATCTTTAACTCGGCATCACTGAAATTCCATTGTTTTGCAATTTCTTGCTTTCTCGTTCTCTGCTTCTTGTGTTTTCTGATGGATTATTAATATTAAGCTGTTAACCCTTTATTGTTTTTTCTGTAGCATGTTGTAGTATAGCTAAAGATGAAAGACAATTTCTGCTTCCATTTATGCACTCTATTTATTCTATTGATCTCCACATCATCTATTATTATTTTTATTCATCATCATCATTATTATTATTATTATTCCCTGGTGTTTCTTTTATTGTGTCTAAGCTCTGGCTTGCATCCCTCTCAGTCTATCCAGTTCTGTTTTTGTTCTAACATGTCCTTTTTTTTCTTTTTCCTGTTTATGTCAGGCTCTTCTGTCTTCTCTCAATCTTCTCTTTTTTTTCAGCTGACTTCTGTTTTTTTCTTTTAATGTTTTTTTTTTTGTTGTTCCTTATCTGTTAATTTTATTTAATTTTCTCCTTCTTCTCTTCATCAGAACATGGATTGGACTGCTCTGTTAGCTAAGAAGATCCGGCCTCCGTTCATGCCCACCATTAAAGGACGGGAGGATGTTAGTAACTTTGATGATGAGTTCACCTCAGAGGCTCCGATCCTTACCCCACCACGTGAGCCCAGAATCCTTAATGCCTCAGAACAGGAGCTCTTCACAGACTTCGACTACATCGCTGACTGGTGTTAGCTCCTCCAGCTGACCATCAACAGCCCACACACACTCAATACTGTGAACCAAATGGACAAACAAGGCTCACTGCCAGAACCAGAGAACCTCTCTGTAAGGACCACTTCCCTCTTGCTCTTATCTGTGTCAGCTGGCATTTTTCTTCCCCCCCTAATTTTTTAACAAATTTTTTTTTTTTTTTTTTTTTACCAAGTCTCTTCATTCAGCTGGGAAAGTCAAGGTAGCCCAACATAGCCCCCCCCCCCCTTTTTT
>JAQMYJ010000037.1:13278190-13292134 GCA_030014305.1 Clarias laeviceps
TTTTTTGTCCCGTTTCAGTCAAGAGCACTGAGATTTCTCATGAGTGGTCTCCATTTACAAGTTCTCCTCTTCAATGAAGTCCTCTTTTGCTGGTTGTTCAAAGAAAACATTATAAAACTTCTCTTCTTCCAAGCTAATAATGTGCTCGCTATCTTAAAAAAAAAAAAAAAAAACAGTCTAACCAAGTCAAACACTACAAAGACTTTGTTTTGTCATAGACATTCCCCACTTTACAACACTTATCTTTTGATTCGCATATTTATTTAGCATCTTCCTCCCCCATGGTGCCTTAAACTCATCACAGATAGAGGGCTTCCAGAAAATCAGCATCAGGTACTGAAAACCTCCAGCACACACTGCCAATCCAGCTCTTTATGCAATTCGGGGAGTCCTTGGCCAAGACCACCCAACAGACCGATCTTGACTCGAGATGAAAGACGTCGTATTATTTTCATCTCTGGTGGTTTTCAGACTTAATTTCCACTTAAGTATGTATTCATATCATAACTGAAAAAGTGTAACTTATAGTTTTTATATTATATTTTTAGGAAATTAGCAACTTGGATCTGCTGTATGGTATGCATATGTGCGTGTTCTTTTTATTTTTATTTTTTAATATATGAATTTTATGGTTATCATTAAGGAGAGGGCAGCTCAAATCACAGAGCAATCATAAACCTGACAAATGGAATGTAAAAATGTATATTCATCAAAAAGAACACTAAAGTGTATATTTTTGGCACATGGATATTGCCAAAGCAGCCTGTATTTTTAGTCTGTTTTTTTAAATGATGATCATAGAGTGACTCTTGCAGATCTTTCCTGATGATACTTGGCAAAGATGTTTTCACACAGTTTGTGATTCTGTGTGCTGAGCAACAATGCTGTTTTGGAGGTCAGGAAGTGGACGTTTGGACCTTACCTGGTCGTCCTGGTGGATGAAATCCCTGGATATTTGTTTCTAATCCATGGACTGCTAACGAACAGCAGACTCTCATCCCCTCAGTCAGAGCGAGCTCTTATGGACTCTTGCCAATGATTTCACTCTGTGTATCCCCAAATGTTTTTCAAATACACTCTGTACCCACAATGGTGTCTGCTCTCTGTCTCCTCCTCCTGGTAAAAGCCGTAGAGAAATGCATGCACTAAGTAAATAAACCGAGACGGAGTCATAGGCCATGTTTTTAGTGAGCACATTCATTGGATTTGTTGACTGTTTATTTGAGGCTGTGTGTAGGTATTATTTGCTTGATTACCTGGACAGCTATTAGTATAACCTCTTTAATGCAGGTAAATGGTCAGAGACAAGAAAACTTTCAATACTGAAATTTAGAGTAGATCTTTTTCTAAACCCTGTTTTCTTCCAGTTTGGTTAACTGGCAGTTGCCATATACTGGCAAAGCTAGTCAACAGCTCCATTAAAGGACACTTTTGCATGTAAGAGCTAACATGCCCAGTTTCTTAGTGGTGCTCTGAGTGGTGAAAGACTAATGGCTAGTGAGCTGTTAGCTTGTTTTGCAGTCCAATGCATATTTATGACTTTCTATACAGTGACCCATGGTGTGATACCCTGTCTGGCCAAAAAAAAAAAGAATCTAAGGAGAGGTAAAATTACTGGAGGGTTAATTTACTCTATTCCAGAAGGATAAGAAAGGAAGCACATGGAGTGATGCACCCATCATGTAGTGTCTACTGTACAAGCCTCTGCAGGCAGTGTTATGGTGTCATCTGGGGTTGCTTTAAGTGGTCAGGTTTAGGTTCATTAAGCAACATTATGTAATAATAAAATGAATACAGCTGATAACCTGGACATTCAGTAAATTTAGGTTATCACATCTCTGGAGTTTCTCTTCCCTAAAGCACAGGCATATTCCAAGACTCAAGTAATCAAAGAGTGATCGAGAATGAAGAATCATGGCCATCATATTGCATGAAGACATAATTGACTTGACTCAACCTTTTCTTAAGCAAGACTGACATTTTGCTTTTAACATCCTGTGTTCATCCATCACTGCCTTTGCCTCAGCAAACTTTGTAGCCAAATTGAACTCTATTCACAGACGCTACTCAAGAATTGCTGAATAATGAAATCTGAGACTTGGAAAATACAGTACATTTTCAGTTGTGTGAAAAGCTACTGCTTTGATACAGAACCGCATATATTATACATGACATTTCACTTAATCCAAGAAATGAGTGACAGACCAATGGGAAGATCTTTAATTAGATCAAAATGTATTCAGTCCCCAAACCACAAATTTTAGTAAATGGTAGTTCACATTTGCTTGACACAGGAAAACGTTTATTGTAGTTGTATGTTAGTAAAGGAGCCTAATGGGCCGAGCACTTGTACAACTGTTTTTGACCCTAAACAAGGACTGAGAGTCCACAGCCAATCACAACTGATCTAATAATACATTTCTACTATGCAGATGACTGATCATGGTCACATAAGTAAACACCGTTGTATCACTGCCTGCTATTATCTACCATGTTTTAGCTATCCATCTCTGCTTCCTCCAGTCTCCCAGTCCTGTAGCATAAGTAACATTCGCTGATCAGCCATAACATTATGACCACTGAGAGATGACATGAATTAACATTGATCATCTTGTTACAACGACACCTGCACGTTGGTGGAATATATTAGCCAGCGAGTGAAAATTTGACGACGGTGTGTTGGTAGCAGAAAAAAAATGTACAAGCATAAGGATTTGAGCGACTTTGACAATGGCCAAATTGTAATGCCTAGAAAACTGGGTCAGAGCAATTCCAATACTGCAGCTCTTGTGGGACGATCCAGTCCTGCAGTCGTCAGGACATACCAAAAGTGATTCAAGGAAAGAAAATCGGTGAACAGGTGACAGGGTCATGGGTGGCCAAGGCTCACTGATGCTAAAGGCGTACCCGTGCAGTCTAATCCAACAGAATAGCTACTGTACCTTAAACTGCTGACAAAGTTAATGCTGGTTCCAAAATAAAGATGACCGAACAAACAGAGCATGGCAGTTTGTTGCGTATGGAGTTGTGTATCTTCAGACTGGTCAGGGTACCCATACTGACCCGTGTTCACAACCGAAAGTGCTGACAATGGCCATGTGAGCATCAAAATTGGACAATGGAGCAATGCAAGAACAAATGCATGTTTTCTTTTACATCATGTGGATTTTGGGGTGAGTGTGCGTCACTTTCCTGGGGGAGAAATGGCACAAGGATACACTGTAGGAAGTAGCCAGGCTGGCAGAGACAGGGTGACACTTTGGGCAATGTTCTGCTGGGAAAACTTTGGGTCCTGCCATCTGTTACTTTGACATGTAACACCTACTGTACCTAAACACTGTTGAAGACCAAGTACATGGAAATGGTATTCCCTGATGGGAGTGGCCTATGTCAACAAGATAATGTGTGCGCTGCCACACAAAAATGGTTTGGGGGAACCCAAGTTTGAAGTGTTCACTTGGCTAAATTCTCTAGATCTCAATCCAATCAAGCATCTGAGGGAGGAATTGATGGTAAAACAATCCTGATCCCTGGAGGCCCAACCATGCAACGTATAGGACTTAAAGGATCTACTATTGACAGCTTGGTGCCAGATATCACAGCACACCTTCAGAGGGCTTATGAAGTCCATGCCTTGATGGGTTTCAAAAGGGAATCTGGTCAATATTAGGTGAGTGGTCATAATGTTATGTCTGTATTTCACTTCAGTGGGAGTTGTGCTGCCTCTCTGTCGTTGGTCAGGGTCAGGCTTTGTTCCAGTTCTTCAGAATGACCTCAGCAGCATCCAGCGTACTGTCTTGCTGCAGAAAAGAAAGAAAGAAAAAAAAAACCTCATTGGTTTAGCTATGTGAAAATGGCCTCCAATTACATGTGGCATTAATCAACTGGACTTAAATTTGTGTGCTGAATCATGTATTGCCACCTTGACTAATTTTTTTATTTATTTTTAAACATTTATAATAGAGATGCACTTGTCAAACAACCAGTGACCGGCTTAGCTGGTTTTCAGCTTGATCAGCCTCAGACATAACTGATTCTATGGCGAGTGCACAAGCTTCTGAGCTTATGACGTCACATTATCAAAAGTTGTGCCTTTTTCTCCAAACACTGCCAGCAAATTACTCTTGAAAACTATTCAATACACACTCTTACACCAGTCTCAAAACATCACGAGTGCCAAGTAGTATCAAAACACATGCGTTAGAAGCCATGCATGCCTGTGTGTTCACTAATCACCACATCATTTTATATATGAAGTAATTTTGTGTTGTTTAAATTTAAAGTTTTTAAGTGAGAAAACTAATATAAGGAATGGGCTATGTTTAATTACTCATGTTCAATTCATTTGAGAAACTGCAGAGTAAAACTACCTTTTGTGTTTTTTAAAAAGGGTTCAAGGTCTTAAAAATAATGTAATATCATACAGGGATACTTATAAAATTTCCCCCTAGTGCCAAAAATATGTACCCAAGTATCGTAATAATATCATGTCGGCTGCTCACTGGTGATTCCCATCCCTACAGAACATGACCGCATTTATGATAAGAGTAAAATGTTGTACAGTGATAGTCCATGTATTGCTTTGATATTTAATTCTTTACCTTAATAAAACACAGCCGGATGTATTTCTCAAAGTGCTTTTTGGATTCATCACTGCAGAACGCTGTTACAGGAATGGCTGCCAATTTCTACAAGAGAATAATATTTAAGAATAAATTTGTATTTAAGAATTAATATGAAACAGTGTTAAGATTTCTTTCATACCTTCTCCTTTATCATCCACTTGACAAACTTGTAGTCATATGCCTCATCGTCATTCATGCCTGAAAGATCCTGATCTACACAGGAGGACAAGACAAGACATAAGGAAGGCAGTCATGTTATAAACTGCCTCTCAACATACATTATATTTATTATTCCTTCAGAATATTTGCTCACTGAGAGCTGTGACATCGGCGAGCATGAAGTAGCCTCCTTCAGGAACTACAGGACACATCCCTGTCTGCTTCAAAATGGTCACCATGCGGTCTCTCTTTCCCTCCAGCTCCTCAGATAGGGTAGAGAAATAGCAGTCAGGCTGTCCCATTCGCTCACAGTCAAGCAGGAGTCCACGTGCAACTGCCTCCTATTTGCCAAGACAGAAGAAAAACTGTTAAATACAGTCATATTTCACCCACAATGTGTTGCTGAATTATTATGAGAAAGTGTGTCTGCTCAAGAAAAGATTGTGTAGGTAAAAGAACTATGCATTTCACTGTCTCCAAATACCTGTCACTATAGTTCAGGGCTGTATTTTTGCTCAGTATCTTTAATCATTCCCTGTTTCCTTTGGATTTAAATATGACGTAAATTTGATAACTTTCAATGCAAAAGAGGTGACTGTTATGCAAATCAGTTATTGGATCAGATTGCGAGAGGGTGAGAATTTCATATTAACTTACACTGAACTTCCAACCTTCTAACAGAGTATGACTGCAGATCAATACCTGCCTCCTGTCATCACCCAAATGAGGATGGCTTCCCTGTTGAGTTTGGTTCCTCTCAAGGTTTCTTCCTATTGCTATCTCAGGGAGTTTTTTTTGTTCCCACCGTCGCCCTTGACTTGCACATCAGGGACAATCTGATGATTATGATTTATACATAGTTCCTCACACTTCTCAAACTCATTTCCATATTTTTTGGTCATTTAGTCAATTCATTTTGATTCTATAAAACTGACCATTGATAAAATGCTATTTTCGGGTTCGAGTCATGTGCATGGAGTTATCATGTTCTTCTCGTGCTCCGGGTGCATCGGTTTCCTCACACAATCCAAAGACATGCAGATTAGGCTAACTGGCGTTCCCAAATTGCCTGTAGTGTGTGTATGTGTTTGTGCCCTGTGATGAGTTGGTACCCTGTCCAACATCATAACATCTCTATTACTGCTGGAGAAGTGCACTTACTACAAATGCCTTAACCAAGGTGCAGTTTACAAAAAGACAGAAATAACACTGTGTAACACATACCTGTAATGGTGTTGGACAGGTGTACAGAGTGTTCTGCATGACAGTTTGGAGGTGTTTGATCAAGTGCTCAGGCCCTATTGACCAACCCAGCTGGAACAAAGTGAGGAAAAGAAGGAGCGTTAAAGATGACAGTTTTTTAAAATTACTTTAAATTGACTTGATTTCTGGTAATTACCTTCCAACCCGTCACACTGAATGTTTTTCCTGCACTGCCGATAGTAATGGTTCGTTCCCACATGCCAGGAAGAGTCGCTATACACAAAAGCATGACACAAAGAATACAACTCCTGAATCACATTCACATTTATTCACATTGTCCAAGCTGTTTCGGGATCTAATCTATACAGTATATGAGGAATAAAAGGTTCACGGCGTGCCGTACTACAAAGATAATCAACACTGCGATGGTAACATTACATCTTATCTCCTAATAATACCTCATCATATGCCATTATTCCTCAAATATTAATCCAGCATTATTCCAGCTTAGTAAATGGGATGTGGCCATCTTTAACTGAACCCATCACTTTCTATTATTTTCTCTATACATATGCTTCTTCAGAATGGACACGGCACTACAGCCGAATTCCACGAGTGTACTGTGAAAGTTTAACTGAGATGCTGGCGTACCTATCTTCACATGCTCGTGCCCCTTGTATATGATCCATTCATACACTTCGTCACTGAAGCACAGTGTGTCATGCTTGATGCAGAGATCTGCAATAGCCTGCAGCTCACTCCTGTTAAACACCTGTTTATCAACACAATGAGCTAGAGCAGGAAAACTGGTTTAAAATGAACAACTCAGTGAAGAATTAGCCTCACCTTGCCGATGGGGTTATTAGGGGTGTTAATAACGATGGCCTTTGTTTTGGAAGTAAATTTACTGGCAAGTTCATCCTGATCGAGAACCCAGTCTGCACTGCTGACGTCTGGCTTCTTACCGGACTTCTATAAAGAAATTGTCAATACATATTAATTGTTTATATACAATTTCGAATACATGTCCAGTTAAAGAGCTGAAGAGGGAAACTCACGAGACGAAGTGGTATTAAAACCGGTTTGGCTCCTGCCATCTTAACCATAGGAACATAGCAGTCGTAGAAGGGTTCAATTATTATAACCTGCAGGAGAACAACAAGAAAAATCACAGTGATATCCACAAGAGGGAGCAGTGGACCTTTGGATGGATTGCAAAGCTGAATTGAGTTGATTTACCTCGTCTCCCTCCTCCACAAGCCCCTGAAAGCTGCTGAATAAAGAGCCATAGCCTCCCAATGTCACCAGGATCTCTTTAAAAGGGTCAATTTGACGGCTGTACACCTTACTGTACACCTGAGACAGGGCTTTTACCAGAGCTGGGTGACCCTGTTGAAGTGACAGAAAGCATACACACACAGAGCATGACTTTTCGGTAGTGATGTTTTCTTTGGGTCATTATTTAAAACTGATTTTTTTTATTACTGAAGAATTAGTATAAGTGTACGGGATGAACTTAAAATTTATATTTAATAGTTCCAATGTATGATGTATTGTTTTCTGACAGGTTACATGATAAGTGGAATAGCGAATGACTGAGTGAGTAAATCAGGTTTATACATGTTTTCAAGTGAACATACTCAAGCTTTCCACACACATCCTGTGTTCATTCAGCACTAGGAGTAAGTAATATGACAAAGGTCTATTATATACTTAAAGACATTTAATCTATAATGGCTCAGTAAATCTAGTCACATTATATAATGTTGCTTGCAAATTGTAACAATAGTATTTTAAGCAAGTTTTAAACAGCTTTTTGATGTCTATTTTAATTACTAAAAATACTTCAAACAAATTTTAGCAAAAAAGTACTAACATAAAATTTGAACTATACTAGACCGTTTCTTGGTATTAACACTTATAACGAATTAAGCTCCGTATCTTAATTTGTTTTGATTTAAGCCTTCAGGGACTATTTAAGACTATTTAACAGTCGTCTAGATAAATGAATTTATTTTTTATGTAAAGCCATCATTTTAACCATGTGCTTCAAAGTTCATCCATGAATACCTGGGTTAGACAAAAATGGAAACTCAATCATTCTATACAGACTGCAATGGACAGGACAGAGGTTTTAGTCCTAATGTGCCATCTAGTGGATGTTACTTTTAATGATCCAAATGTACATTAGCTACATTGGTTAGTATGCGTACAATGCAACTTCCACATGCACACACATCATGAAAATGTTTTGATTTCAAATTGCAAGAATGTCAGAGATCCTCCACTGTGTCATGCTTTTTGCAAAGCTAATGCAGGAAAATTATTAAAACCATGAAACTAATCAATTATTCTAAAGCATAGAATTTTGTTCTCAGTTAATCTAGTATAACTTTATGACTTGAAAAGACATTACACAAGCTGGAAAAGACCGATCATGAGTGTCATACAAAGCCACGTGTGTACTGGTTGAGTCGGTCCACCATTGCAGCTTGAGCGAGACCATTCTTCACATAAGCTGGAGGGGGGATATCTGGGTTACCTTGACCGAGATTTACGACGGAAGGATCTGCTGCTACAGATGTAAGTTCAACCCTGTAAAAAAACAGAAATAGAAGTTATAAAATCATTACAGGTTCAAGGCACAAAACATACACGGGATTCAGTATGCACACTACTAGTCGAAAACTTCAGCACACCTTCTAATCCCGTGATCTTTCCTGATTTCAAAACAATACAGAATATGCAATAATCATAGGCAATAAAATATACAATACTCTCCTTTTGATATTTCTTTGCGTCTACTCCTTATGCTCTGTGAAGCCTTCATAACAGCTCTAACCCGAGATGCTGTTAATTAGTGATTTTTGAGGCTGGTAACTCTACACGAATTTCTCCTTTGCAGCAGAGGTAAGTTTTGGTCTTGTTTAAATGGGTTTTGGAAATTTAATACTGACAATACTGCTCTTGCAATAACTGTTTCAGAGCAGCTGAACTTTAGGTCTTAAAATATCAACTGACTATTGTTATTGTTACTCAGTTCCCTAATGCCATCTGTGTTATCTAACAGTTTTGAAAAAATCCAGAATTGTCATAGAATGCAAAAAATAAATCCAAACTTGTGTCCAGACCTTTGACTGGTACTGTATTCGACTGCATTCAGTCTTTGGATATATTATTATATTTTAGTTTTAATTTCAAATAGATTAAATAGGACTACAATTAAACTGTATGGAGACATACTTTCTAAAGCTTTGGAAGTTCCCAAAGAAACAGGCTCCAACACAGAGAAAGAGTAGTTTTCTAGAACTGGCCATTAATCCAAACTTAGTAACCGGGCTAGACCACAATTAATCGCATAAGAATGTAAATCACAATAAAAACCTGTGCATTTTTAATTCACAAAATGACGCAATTTATTACAGGTAATCTATACCTAGTCAGGAACTTATGAAGAATTTATCAATACTTTAGGTATTTGTTTATGTTTTATAATTTTGAGTGGAAAATAAAATATTGGCAAGTATCCTCTTAATGAGATAATGATTTGCTGTTAGCTTAGATGGAGTTACATCTCACAGTTTAAACAAAATGTTTTTTTTTATCAAATTCTGCAGCCCCAGTGACAAGGAATCCAATGGTTATACTAACAGGAGCTTCAGGAGACCCCGGAAAATATGTGGGAAGGACAAATATCTTACAATTACTCCATCAATTATTCCTTTATGATTGAGTGGACAGATGGAAGCACCTCTTAAGTAAAACACATATAAACACATAAAAAGGCAAGCTTGATCTTCATCAATGAAGCATCATTCTTCAGAGTGCTCCTGAGCTGTAGTGATAGGGAGACTAGGTAGAATTAAGAGAAGGATAAATGCAGGAAAATATGTGAGGGCCTTTAAGAAAACCTGCTCCAGTGTGCATATCATCTCAAACTGAAGCAAAGCTTTCAGCAAGACTTCACAACATACAATCTATAATAACATAAAATGTGCAACAAAAAAAAAAGGGGTCTGATACCAAGACCACTGTACATCTCACAAATCTGTCAATAAATCTCACCATATATTTTTCTCTAGTCCTTCAATCCTTTTTGCATTCTTGTGTTTAAAAGAAGCCATAGTGTACTGAAAGAAAACACAAATTCAGTAAATTCCAGAATTTTAAAGAATTATTAAATATTACGAAAGGAAAGGAGGTTATGCTTACAAGTGTGGAGGAGAACTTCCTTGCTGGATTTGTCTTGAGTAAACAGTAAGCAGATCTGAGGCTATTTAATGTGCACCTGATGTTCATGTCTGCAGAAAGAGTAGCAAAAATTTAACATATCAGAATTTGTTCAACAAAAACAAATGAAACAGCATGAAAGCAACAAAAGTATTTTATACTATTTTGATTAATTTCCTTTATTTACTACTTGTGCACAGTTTGTGTTAGTTTAACCCTCAGGATACAGCAGAAAAATTAAGATTGCTCACAAAATTAGCAGATCATCCATTACAGAAATTTTTCTGCAAAGAAAATAAATAATGTTACTGGAGCGGGGAATGATGCAATCTGCAGGTTTCCAGTTAATGTTCACTGTTCATCATTTACAGTAACTCAGATTTCAGGGAATTTCAGGCCTTAATTAATTCTAATATCAAAAACTTATCTTCCCTTTGTGCAATTTCTATTTTGGTCTGTTCACCTGCCATCCATCAAACTGGGCTTACTCCCCTTCCCGGAGATATATCCGTCGTTTTATGGCTTAAGTGGTCGTGTTGCTAGTTCGATGCCCGATTGCCATTTGGGAATGACTGAAGGTCTTTGGACTGCGGGAGGAAAGCAGCGTACCCTGGGGAAACCCACCGAGCACACGGAGGACATGCAAACTTCATCCACACAGACCTGAGGCGGGAATCGAACCCAGACCCTGAAGGTGCAAGGCGACAGTGCTAAAACCACTAAGCCACTGTGCTGGCCCATCTGTATACAGTGTACAATATATACTTTGTCATTTTCTGAAAACTAGGTAATGCTGTCACTTTTAATGGGAATAACCAGGAACCACACAGTATGATATTGTTATACCTAGGTGCTGATTTGATTTGTATTAAGAGCCTGTAAAAGTCTGGATCATCTGTCACGATTTTAGACATATACAGACTAATTTTTTTTTCACCAGATTTTGTTACAATTCTAAACAGATTTTGCAAATACTTTGCTCATAACATACATGTTGGCTGTATTGCCTGCCAATGTATAAATAATTTAAAACAGATCACCTGTAGAATTATAAAAAATAATGCAGCATTTTCCCCCTTCAAATTTAAACACAAACAGTACCAGTCAAAAGTTTAGAGACAATTTGGATTTATTTTCTACATTCTGGCAAGATACTGGATTATTTTTCAAAACTATGAAATAACGCATATGGCATTCGGTAATTAAGCAACAACAACAGCCAGTTTTTATTTTAAGACATGAAGGTCAGCTGTTCTGGAACAGTTTGTGCAAGAACAGAATTGTCAAGTGCATTTGCAAAACCCATCAAGCACCATGATAAATCTTGCTCTCATGAAGATCATCCCAGGAAAGCAAGACCAAAACTTACCACTGCTGCAGAGCAGAAGTTCGTTTAAAGTTACCAGGCTTATAAATCATCAATTAACAGCACCTCAGAATAGAGCGGTTATGAAAGCGTTTCAGAGCATAAGTAGCAGACACATCTCAATATCAACTGATCAAGAGATTATTGCATATTTTGGATGCCTTCAGTACTGTTTTACAATGTAGAATGAAATAAAAATCAGGAACGACCATGGAATTTGAAAATGTAGAAACTTATAAATACAAAACTTTTGATTGGTCGTGTACATTTCGAATTTATTTTAATTGAAATCAAAATTGTTTTTTTTTCCACATCTCCACAGTCACCCCACAGCTTCAGGGTTCCTGATTCAAATCTTGAGCTTTCTGCATGTTCTCATCATATTTAAGTGGATTTCCTTAGAGGTTCCTGCTTTCCTCCTTTTTTCCAAGAATACACTAGTTGGTGGATTGGCTCATGTTAAATAACTCCTTGTATGTGTATGTCTATGTGTATGTGTAAATGTGTGATGATGTCCCGAGCTGAGATATACAACGCAGGGTATATTTCCAGCTCATAACTGTTGTTCCTGGGATAGGCTCAGAATCCAACACACCTCAGATCAGGATGATGCGAGTAACCAAGATGAATGAATGAATGAATGAAAATATATTACTAACTATACAACATGCCTGGATAGTCCAAATATTTTACCACAGCAAGAGTAAACCACAAAATGCACATTTAGGTTTGTAAGGAATGTGGACATATCCATTTCTGCATGCTTTAGTAAGTAATCATACTGTTTACAATACATTATTGAATAAAGTTAACTTAACCAGCATGGGTTAGGAACATTCCACTGTCTCAGCACTTCTTATTGCTTATTCATTGACTCACTTGTAACAATGTAACACTGAATGTGAACTCAATGAACTCAATATAACACTGGCTTTATTAACGATTAAAAATGCAGCGTAAACAAATAAGTCTCCAACAAACCGCAAACAACTCAAATTTATTAAACAACACTAAGTAACACTAAACAACACTACTACCTCACTACACTGCACTTACCCACAACCTGCTTGGTGAAAACTCTATCCTATGTTTCGCAAGCGCAAGATTCGACGTGACCTCGTCCTGGTTTAAAAAAAAAAACGCCCGTTCCATTTAATACGATTAAAAACTAAAACTATTTTTTTAAAATAATCTTTTACACAAATGAATGAAATTTAAATTAAACAACGGATTTAACTGAACAGGCAGACAGTTTATTTTACCGCACCATGATGACGTCAACTTGATGCCGGAAGTGAATTTCGATTGGTTTCAAGCGTTATTAATTCGTAAAAAAAGGAAAACTACAACTCCCAGTAACAAGTCCTTTCAAGTTCAACAACCTAGCTCTTCTGTGGCAAAAGCCAGTTTCATCATTTTTTTGCGCTTTTATACATGTATGTATTTAACCTGTTAGCTAAATTGTGCGCAGGTAGAATTCCCGGATTAGGCACTGATGTTTAATAAATCCAGGCACCTCATGAACGCGCTTATGAAAATAGACTACATTATATAAATTGACCAAAAAGTTTTTCAGCCTTATACAAGAAAAAAAAAAAACAATAGAGAAAACATTTATGTATGCATAAATATCCTACCATGGAGATCAATTCAGGAGCAGATGGATGGTACAATCCAAAAATTCTGAGCTATTCTTATAATTTAGGAATCTGATTGACTCTGAATCGCAACTGTTAACAAAATAGGATTGTGTACGCAATGCACTGCAGTTTATATGCTGCAGTACTGTGTGTTGGGTTCGAGTACGCCCCCTAGCGCGCGCCTCAGGACTTTTAAAAGTTTACCCCAGATTATCATACAGTCTTTAAACTAAAGGCTGTGCAATTGCTCCTGCGTGATACTAAAAATATGTTGAAATCGCTCGCAATATTTTTTACATTATACATATTATACTATATGCAAAAATATGCACATAGCCATGCAACCTTCTCAGGCAATTGATGGCAGTAGAATGAGTTATACTGAAGACCTGATGAATTCAAGCGTGGCACTGCCGTTGAATTTCCTGGAGGAAACCCACCAAGCACAGGGTGAACATGCAAACCTCATGCACACAGACCACATTGGGACACAGACCCTTTAGGGACAAGGCGACAGGGCTAACCACTAACCCACTGTGCCACCTTATATAACCGTGGTTCTCAAAGTGTGGGGCGCGCTCCACTAGTGGGGAATACAGACATGGCAGGTGGGGCGGAATGAAGGGGAGGAAATTAGTGGAAATTTTTAGGAAAGTACGTATTCTAATTCATGTTTTTCTTTATTGACAATGAAGAGCGTACACTCAAAACTAAACAATCA
>JAQMYJ010000037.1:13292234-13303267 GCA_030014305.1 Clarias laeviceps
AGAGATGCGAATATGCGAATATAAAACTAACTTTACCGCGGTCACAAACCGGGTCAGTAGCGAACTGTACGTAGTGGCATAATAACGTCAATGATACATTTGTTACATGGACCACAAAAAAGCAGTCGATTCAGCACTATCAGCCTAATCAACCAAAAAACCAGCCGAAAAGAAACTATGATGAAGGCGATCTTGCTCTTGGGTTCATGGTGGGGATGGTGGGGGCAGAAGAGAGACCCGTGTGTGTTCTGTGTCTTAAACCGCTGGCAGTAGACAGCATGAGACCCAACAAATTAGGAAGACACCCCAGTCATGTTAATAAGCCACTAGACTTCTTTGAAAGAAATCTGAAT
This sequence comes from Clarias laeviceps, assembly GCA_030014305.1. Lineage (NCBI taxonomy): Eukaryota > Metazoa > Chordata > Actinopteri > Siluriformes > Clariidae > Clarias > Clarias laeviceps. The sequence continues at coordinate 13,292,588 of JAQMYJ010000037.1, forward strand.
CAGTGGACAGCAAAGCACAAATACAAAGTTGCATATAGAATTGTGCAGTGCAAAAAAACTACAAACGACTGCTGGGTTCCGTAGACATGGGGTCAATTATGCAAAGATAAGTGACAATGTAAGCCTCTTATAACAATTGCACGTGTATTTAATCTGTTTTGAACTTGGTGTTATTTGATCTTATTGGTTTAGACATTGATATTTCAATAAATAGTAAACTTGGCTGATTTCGTTATCATTTTGTTGACAAGTGGCGCTTGAAAATTCGCCCACCCCCTTAAGTGGGGAATGACAGAAAATGTTTGAGAACCACTGTTATATAACAACACATAATAAATACCTTCACAAAAATCTAGATCTAGCATGGCAGAACTTTCACACATTGACTTAAGGTGGCACAGTGGCTTAGTGGTTAGCCCTGTTGCCTTATGCTTAAAGGGTCTGTGTCCCAATGTGGTCTGTGTGCATGAAGTTTGCATGTGGATTTAGGGCACTATACAGGCCCCCACTGTACACAGGATAAAGCGGTATTGATGATGAGATGACGACAATGAGTTTTGGTATATTAATAATAAAACTTTAAAATAAAACCATGAGAATAAGAAAGGGTGATGGAAGCACTTGGCAGGCAGAGCAGGAAATGCAAGAGCAATTTCTTACTTAACACTTTTGTTAAAAACTGAAAACATTCCAAAGTTAAACTCTGTATCATGTTAAGCGCAGCATGGACCAGACCAGCCTTACATTCTGCACTGAGGCTGAGGCATAATTAACTGATCTCATAAAAAGGCTTGCCAAAAGCTGGCTTCCCACGAGGAAACCAAAATGCAACCCTTTATATTCAAAGTTACAAAGGCCAATGGTATTAAAGTGTTTTTCACAATAGAATGAAAAGCAGACTATTATTACTCTTAAGAGTATACTGTAGGGACAGTAACCCCTGCCTCAGGATTTGCAAGCCTGAGAAATTCTTTACAAAACTCCCTATAAATTAAGAAAAACAGTTCTGGTACAAAACAGTTAAGTTACATGACTATCCTTTAAACATAATATACAAAAATAAATAAGACAAGTACGAGTACAGGAAAATAACCCATGCCTAGGACATTTGATACATCTCAAAATATTGTTTCATGTCACCTAGAAATATTTTATCACATTTGCACAGATCCAAAGGGTCTCATTATACTCGTACCTCAAGCAATTTGCCAAGGATTATACTTTTTTTATTTATTAATGAACAACACATTATATTTACATAACAGTTTTATGGAACACCCATGAGAAAACTTAATTTCTGTTATGACTTATAACAGCCTCTTTTCTGATCATGTGTATCTTCCTTGGCCACCTGGCAGCTCTGGAGTCCCTGGGTCATTCCTGAGATTAAGTTACTGTCAGTGGAGTTTCACATGCGTTCACTGTGTCGATGTTGGCCACAGATATGCATTCCTGCCTCACCAATTCTTCTGGATAGGCTCCAGATCCATCGTGACTCTATCTTGTATCTTGGTCTTGTGAAACTAACAGTGGAATTTAATCAAAACACTGTAGATAATACTAGCATTTATGATTCTACTGACAAAGCGATCTTGATAGATGTATGAACTTTGAATGCTGTTAGCTCAGATAATTGACTCTTTTGTAGAATGACCCCAGACCTAAACCCAATATGTCCATCTACTTTTATTCAAGCTATTTGCGAGGGAAAAAACCTGTAGAGGCAGGGACTCCACAAGACCTCTGAAGGTGTGCTCTGATATCTGTAGCAGATCCTTTAAGTCCTGTAAGTTGCAAGATCCCCAGCTTGCAGCTTACACATTTGACCTTTCTGGCACAATCCTCAAACCATTCCTGAACATTTGTTTTGCAGTGTGGCAGGGCTTATTATCCTACTGAAAGAGCCAATGCCATTAGTGAATACCACTGCCATGAACAGATTTATTTGGACTTCAACAGTGTTTAGGTAGGTGGTACAATTTAGAGTAACATTCACATGAAAGCCAGGGCCCAATTTATTCCCAGAGCATGACACTGCCTCTGCCAGCTTGCCTTTTCCCCCGGGTGGCCAGCCACAAGACGTGAAAAAAAAAAAACTAGATGCATCAGACCAGGTCATCTTCTTCCATTGCTCTATGATCCAGTTCTGATGACCACATGCACATTGTAATCACTTTCAGTACAGTAGGTCAACATGGCGACTCTGACCAGTCTGTACCTAAACGGACCCATAGGCAGCAAGCTGCAATGTACTGTGTGTTCTGACATCTCTCACTCACAGCCAGCATGACATTTTAGTAGCTCTTCTGTGGGATCAGATGAGAAGGGCTAGCCATTACTCCCCACACACATCAGTGAGTCCTGAGTGCCCATGACCATGTCACCATTTCATTGGTTGTCATTCTTTGGCCCCCTTTTTTTGTTGGTAATAACCACATCATATCAAGGACCCCCGACAAGACTTGCAGTTTTAGAGGTTTTCTGATCCAGCCATCACAACCTTAAAGTTCACCCTTGTTAAAGTTGTTCAGTTCCTTGCACTTGCCAAATTAGACAGAAATAACTTTAAATTGCTGTGCAGAACTTATGTGTAATTTAAATTTTAGAAGCACGTACAAACACAAACATGTCTCATTCACAGCAGGCCACATTCAGGTAGGCAGAAGACAGTTGTGAAAAGGAACTGGAAAGTATGTCATAAAATGTGATATATCAGAAAGAGACACAGATCCAATAATAATAATAATAATAATAATTATTATTATTATTATTATTATTAGTAGTAGTAGTAGTAGTAGTAGTAGTATTTCTACCAATATATATAGATTGAATTGTGTTCCTTTCTTTTTTCTCCTTTAATGGACATTATTCTTGGTCATTATTAAAGGGAAAAATCCATGTTGAACAACATTAAAATTACAAACTAGATTTTTCAACAGCATCTAAAAGGCATGGGTGGCTCAGTGGTAGGCTTCTCACTTCCCCTGCAGAAGGTCTAGGTTTGATTTGCAGCTACTGGGGCATTCTTAGTGTTAATCCCAACTCTGGGTAGAATGTTTGTGTCAGGAGGGTGTATCTGGTATAAAACCTGTGCCAAGTTGTACGCAGATCAGATGGCTTGCTGTAGCGACCCCTTAATGGGAGCAGCTAAAAGAACAACATTCAATGGTAGTCAAGGTTTATTTTTGTAAAGAATAATGTTCTGTGCTATCATTTTCAGTTTAAACTTCTTTCACTGTTTCATGGAACTGCAGGTTGCAATATTAATGAAAGTGGCACAGGTTAACAGTTCTAAAACCCGCGGCAAAACCGTTAACATAAGCAGGCAGACAGAATATAATACGCAAATTTGAAATCCAAAACATGGCAACAAGACTTAATAAAGAACCAGAATGTCAACACCAAAAAAGTAAGGTGTGGTAGGTGAGGTAGTCACACACTAAGTGCTACTTTGCAAAGAGTAAATTTGTTTAAATGTGTGTTTGTGACTGGTGGCTTTCACTGCAAAATTAGATAAATCAATTTTGACATGCAAAATGCAAAAAACATTACAAACAAATGGAAAAAAATCTGCATGTTTTCTTTGTTACAAGTTACAAAAGTTAAAAATATTAGGTCAATATTGTATTGGTTATATCAGTGGGAAAGTTGTATATAAATCCAGCTACTACAAAAATTATAGTAATTTTGTACATACTTGATAAACAAGATGGCAACTGTGTTTGTGGCAATGTAAATACAGAAAACTTGCAATTTTATAATTTAATTTATAGACACCCTTATCCAGAGCAACAATTTTTATCACATTATACTTCTGAGCAGTTGAGGGTTAAGGGCCTTGCTCAAGGGCCTAACAGTGGTGGTAGTGGCCTTTAAACCTAAGATCTTCTAAACCATAATCCAATGTCTTAACCACTGAGCTACCCCTGAACCTAGACATTTTGTGTAGTTAGCCATATTGGTAGCAGATTAAAAGGAAAACAGTTCTAAGATTTGTTGCAAATGAAACCTTTTTAATTACAAATATTGCTGAAGATCATGAGAAATATTAAAAACAACAAAACAACAAAAAGCCAGTAGTTACAGATAGTAACATCCTGCAAGCATTCAATTCTTGGCTTGAATATTATTTACATTTTTATCTAACACATTTAGCTAATTCACGGCAAGTGCCATTTTGCCCAGATGGTAGTTTAACTTTACTATGTCTGATTAACAGAAAGATGCAATAAGATGTTTTTGGATGCTTTTGCAATGAAATTCAATCATTCACTGTCATTTTTTATTTTTTTTTGCAAAAATGTGTAAATTAAAATCTTTCAAAAACAGGATAGAACACAATTTGCAAAATATGTTTTGTCACAGACTCATTTGTGTTCTTGAGGTAAATCATTTTTGAGTGAAATTGTGAAAAATATTCATCACATTGTGTACATTGTGAGAATTTAAGTGACTGTGAAGGTGGAATGAGATGGTAATCACCGGGAATTTACATTTTTCTTTCTTTATGTAGAGCTGGTAATTGAGGAACTGGGACAAGACATGCTTGACATGATGAACATGAACAAGTTCTATATTTTATCCAGCTATATCACAGTCCGTAAGGTCTGCTCAGATCTAAAAAAAAATTTTTAATGAAAATTGTTGTATTAAATTAGAAAATCATTTAAAATAGAATAATTTTCTCTAGACATTTGGATTCCTCTGTACTTCCACAGCCTTGGTTATCATGCTAATATCACCATTGATACCATTATGTTTGTTATCTTTATTGCTAATATAGCCGAGTCAAGTCTATGCACTTCATATAGCTGCGTCATACAACTGCATTGCATTTTGTAATCTTCACCATCATTTGTTGTATCCATATCTTCCATGTTGAGTTTAAGACATTAAACTTTGCTTAAAACTGGTGGATGTGAAAGGAAGTTCTTGTTCTTCTGTTTTTAGTGTCTATCAATGGCATTATCTTTACATTTTAATCTACTCAAATTTTTGCAGTTATTGTAATGACATTTACAGATCTTAATTTGATTCCTCATAGTTAAATTGCCTACTTTATTTTTTTATGCAGAATTCATTACAACTCTGATTTATTTATGGATTAAATACATATAAATCCTGAAGGGCAAGATCTAATGGATTATCCCAGCTTGCCGGCCTTTAGGGTCTATTCATCAAAATTAAAAGGAATTCGTAATGCTTCAGAATTTCATTTTCTCTGTGGTACTTAATTTTTAATTGGCTTCCAGTCAGCACTGAATTGTGAAAATTGCTCTCTGTTGAGATGAGGGTATGCTGAATGCATTTGGCAGCCTACAATAAAAAGGGATGTGGATGGTAAAAGTTTTCTGCCGGTTTCTGTCAATGTAACATTGCGATTTTCTTACTCAGGCTTCTGCATTGACGATTAGAAGATGATTTGCAGATGTTGTTCTTAATATGTTGTAAATAGTAGTATCACAGACACAGCTGCAAGCTTTACTTGCAACCATATACACCCATCAGTTTTGACATACAATATAGGCACCTGCCTAATATTGTGTAGATTCCCCTTGTGCATTGAAAACAGCTCTGCCCCATCCAGACAGGTGTGTTGTTGTGTGTCGCACCAAAAAGTTAGCAGCAGATCCTTTAACCCCAATAAATTGCATGGTAGAGACTCCATTTCACAGATGCTCAAACTGACTAAAATCTGATTAAGATCAGATGGAGAATTCGAAGGCTATGTTGATGAACACTTGTTATGTTTCTTAAACCATGCATACCAGGAAACTGGTGGCAGAATCATGAGCACCCAAGGCTCATTTATGCCTGTGAGGAGCAAAGGCTAGTTGGTTTGGTCCGATCTCACAGAAAAGCCAATGCAGCACAACTTGCCAAAAAAGTAAACTCTGGGCACAGTAGAAAGGCTCCAGAACACCCAGTGCACCACAGCCCGGCATGCAAGGGGCCTGACAGACAAAGGGCACAAGGCTGACGACCCAGCCTCCAAAATCCTGAGATCCCAACTAATCAAGCAGGATGTCCCGGACAGAAATGTCCAATCCACTGAGGCCCCACCCAACAATTACAGTAACTTGAGGTTGATTAAGAGCATATGAAATTTGTACTAGGTACACTATTAATATGAGGTCAAAGTCTTAGAAGGCTTCAGCTTAAATGTTTTGAGGCTTTTAAATAAAAGAATCTGCAGATGAATAGATGGATGAAGGCTAGCAAACTAAAATAATTGCTTTGTGCATTAGAAACACCTAATTAGAAATACCCATGATTGTCTACACTAAGAATTTTGTTTGATTTCAGCATTTACCTGAAGAGTTACACTGCAGTAACAGCAGTTATTTATAATAATCAATAATATTCTATATGTCTAACGAGTGTAGCATTAAGGAAATTTCATCTTTTGTTCCTTACAGATTAATGGTCTTTCAAATGGACTCCTTGAATGCAAGACATTACAGTAACCTGATTCTAGACTGTAATAGCCTAAGTACAGTTGAGAGCAAGTGAATGAGTCGACACCCTTTACTCTGATGGGCCTGAGGGGAAGTATATGGAGACTCTACCTGCTAAACTAGAGAGATGCCAGAATCTCAAACCAAATTGAGTTTTTAGTGGATCAGCTGACCTGTAAGAGATGAGAGGGACATGAAAGGAGGCTTTCAGAAGACAGAGAGGGACAGTGTGCACATACAGACTGATGGTGCAGCTAATTCACATGGTTGTAACCCAATAATCTGAAACAGAATCCAGAGACAACAGACTAACCAACATGTGAGTGCATTATAAATCTGACTTTCACTTTTATTTGCACATTTGCTTATTATGTAAAACTAAACTAATTATATTGTGTATATTGGATTTATTAAATTGATGGATGGACAATACAGATGTCAATACTGCAATACATTTCTTTTTTTTTTTTTCAGACAATCACAAAGCTCTCCATTCTTATTTAATCTGACACCTTTGCACTTTAATGCTATAGTACACCCAAAATCAATTACATTATATACACTTAGTCAATCTGTTATTGCTCTACTAAATACAGTTTTTGCCATAAAATGATATATTATGAATATATTATATTATATTATGAATTATATTATTATGAGTGTTTATTAAATTTAAACCCTAGCCATTTTCAAAAGGACAGAACATTTTAAAAGCTTTTATGAGATATGTTATGAAAAAGTTAATTGTAAGCTAATTTGCTACAGCAATCTTTGGTAGCCATACAACATTATGCATCCTGTGATATACAGTATGCTATGAGCTCTCTACTTCTATCTGACTCTGCATGGAAAGATTTTGTGAAAAGTAGTCCATTGTGCACCATTTGGACTGCAAATTAAAGTCAGCTTCAATGACTTTTTGGTATGCTGCATTTACTGTGGAATTCTCAAATGTGATTATTGTGTCTTTTTTCTCACAGTAGTGGATTAATTCTAATAAAAATGTGGTAGTTAACAGAAACACATAGAACATTGATACTTTGAACCTTTCTGTAAGGAGATGTTTAATTACCATTTAACATTTATGGAAGGTGTCTTCAGTCATATTATTATTATTATTATTATTATTATTACAGTTGATAAAACAAGTAAGACTGACGATAATTCTGAAAGTGTTGGAAATGTAACCCTAATCCTTATTCATAATTGCATTATGGGTATTCTATATTCATACATGATGGCATGGTGGTGCAGCAAGCGCCTTTGCAGCAAGATTTCTGGGTTTGTTTGGGTTACTGTTTGTGTTTACATCAATCAGTCATATCATTATGACCACCTGTCTAATATTGAGTTGTTGCATGTTCTGCAATGCACTGTATGTTCTGACACCTTTCTATTGGAACCATCATTAACATTTTCTGCAATTTGAAATACAGTAGCTCTTCTATTGGATTGGACTACACAGGATTCCCCATGTGCATCAGAGAACCTTGGCCACCTATTACACTGTTACAGGACCACTTTGGATAAGTCCTGTCCACTTCAAACTGGCAAGATCCCTCAAGAGATTTTGGAGATGTTCTGACCTAGTCATCACAATTTATGGGATATATTAGTTGGCAAGTGAACATTTTGTTCGTGAAAAAAAGGGGCTCACGTAAGGATTTGATCGACTTTGACAAGGGCCAAATTATTATGGCTAGACGTCTATATCAGAGCAACTCCAAAACTGCAGCTCTTGTGGGATGTTCCTGGTCTTCAGTGGTCAGGAATTACCAATAGTGATCCAAGGAAGGAAAACTGGTGAACCAGCGGCAGGCTCATGGGTGACCAAAGATCATTGATGCACATGACGAGTGACGGCTGGCCCACGTAGTCCGATCCAATAGAAGAGCTACTGTAGCTCAAATTGCAGAAAAGGCTAAAAGTTTTGAGAATACACACACACAGTGCGTCACTGTTTTGGTTTCAGAAGGGGGACCTACTCAATATCAGGCAGATGGTCATAATGTTATGGCTGATCAGTGTATGTTCTTCTTGAGTCTGTGTTGGTTTCCATTGACCTCCAAAAAACATGCTGATAGGTGGAGTGGAAATGCTCTATTGGTCATACAGTAGATGTCAATAGGTGTATGAGTGTAAGTGTGTGCGTGAATAAGTGTGTATGTCCCATTCATTGTGATCAATGAATACTTGAATGGATGTATGTCCTCTCACTCATGAACATACAGAGAAATGTTCAAGGTACTACTGCTCCAAAATGGCCAAAGCGTAGGCCAAGGTTTATGGTGAAGAACACTAATTAGAGCGAATTACAGTCATTTGATGCAGTTCTTCCGCTTTATGCAGAATGCACAAAAAAAGAGTACAAAAGAAAACACAGGCAAGGAAAAAACTGCTACAATAGAGGAATGGCAGAATTTCAAACCAAATGGACTTTTCACTGCATATCGTACTGTGTATGACTGTGTATGTGACAAATTAAATTTGAATTTGGATTTGAATTTTAGTGGATGGTCTGATCCTAAAGAGATGAAAGAAGCATGAACGTAGGTCTTCAGAAGAGAAAGAGGGACTCTCTGTGGAATACTCAAAAAAAACATAACATTTCAAAAAGTGGTGTTGAGTACATTATTTATTTTTTAATGTGGTCATTCCATATAATTTCTATAGTAACATTTAATTTACAGGGACATTACACACTGTCTAATTCTTATAATAAATAGATTTTTTAAAATTTGGTAGTTAACATAAATACATAGGACCATTGATAAGTTAAACCTTTCTGTAGGGAGAAATCTATTTACTATTTACCACTGAAGACATTGGTAGGCATAACAATTCAGTGTTATTTATTTATTTATTTGTTTGTAACTGTTAATGACAGAGGTAACACTGACCCTCATTCTGAAAGTGTTCTACTCCCTATTCCACATTATGTGCATGAAGTGCATTATTGGTATTCTGTATCCTTCCACGATGGCATGGTGGTGCACATTTGCAGCAAGGTTTCCTGGTTTGGTTGGGTTACTGTTTGTGTTTGGCAGCAAGGTGGTGTAGTTGTCAGTACTGTCGCCTTGCACCTCCAGGTTCTGGGTTCGATTCCTGCATGGAGTTTGCATGTTCTCCGTGTGCTTGGTGGGTTTCCTCCTGGTTTCGCCCACAGTCCCAAACCATGCAGATTAGGCTAATTGGCATTTCCAAATCGCCCATATAGTGTGTGATTGTTCGTGCGAATGTTTAACAGAGGTCCTACCATGGTTGTACAAATGGAAATAAATACAATGGTCACCACTGGCCTCCATGGTCCCTAGTTGGACTACAGAGGTTTCTAGATGGATAGATGGATGGACTGTATGTGTTTAAGTTCTCCATACTGTATGTCTGCTTGGGTTTCCATTGACCTCACTGTAACCCCCCATAGATGCAATGGCTATGCTGTATTGACCATTGGGTGTCAATGGGTGTGAGTGTGTGTCCCATTCAGTGTGATCAGTGAATACCTGAATGGATGAACATTTTCCACTATGCTACAAAACGGCCAAAGTTTAGGCTAAGGTTTATGGTGAATACCACTGATGACGTCACTAGAGCGAATTTGATGCAGTTTTTCCGCTTAGACAGGATGCACAGAAAATGTACGAAAGAAAACACGTACAAGGAAATAAAAAAGCAAAGTTGGTATTAAAGACAAAACGTTGGGGTTTGATGACAGCCTCCGGCGGCGGCGGGGGTCACTGCAGCTTTGTGATTTGAGCAGGACGAGAGAGAGAGAGAGAGAGAAAAAGAGAGGGAGGGGGAGAGAGAGAAACAGAGGTCTATACTGCAGTCCCAAGGACATGCTTGCCTCCCTCTTTCATTTATCCCTTAAAAACCCGCGCGTGCGCTTCCATTTTCGGGGTAAGTGCTTATCTGACTTATTTTCAATCGTGTTTTTTTTTTCATATCGAAACTAATATTGAAAAAAACATGCTTTAACCATCGCATATATTCAGAAATAAGCGTTTTTTGGTGTATATGAAGGTTTGAAGTTTGTTTTGGTGCGTGTCGCGCGCGCCATGAGCAAACCATTCATCAGAGAAAACGTGCTTCAGTCAAGTGGCACGCGCAGCGTTTCATTATGTTTATAGTATATACAGTATATATATATATATATATATATATAAAATGTGTGTGTGTGTGTCACTGGGCCATCCTGTCAGCCTACTGGGGTTGAACAATA
>JAQMYJ010000037.1:13325245-13345269 GCA_030014305.1 Clarias laeviceps
GGTGCAAAGCGACAGTGCTAACCACTACACACCCGTGCCGTCTATATATATATATATGTGTAGACGGCACGGTTGTGTATATATATATATAAACAATAATAATATATAATATATATATAAAAAATAATAATTGGACTCAGTGTGGCTATACATGAATTGCCATACTAAAGAATCACGATACATAACAGTTTGCTCCTCTTCAGGTATGTTTATTCTGGTTATCTTTCTTTTGTTTTCTTACAGCTTCTAGTTAACAGCTTTCACATCTGATTAAAGCCAATTGTTGACAACATGTCCAACTTTATCAGCTCTTATCATGCATGACCTGCTTTTTAAACACTCAGTTATCATGGCCACATTTATAAACTCAAACAATTGTGAATGTGTACCACTAGAAGAAGCCATGGATCATAAATAACAAAGCAGTATTTAATTGTGTCGTAGAAAAATTTCTGCCTTTATAACAGACAGCTGTGTTCACAAAAACGAGCTAGAGTCAAAGAAAAGTATACATCACGGATTACTTAAGGGTAAACACACACTGCATGCAATATTGTGTACCTGAGCAGATATTCTTTGTTGCTATTACCAAAAATCCTTTGTGTAGCCTTTGAAAACACACTCGCATGCAAACATCGACAAAGATCCCATTTCCCAAACAGGCTCAAACCACCGCTAGATCATTTGTACTTTATCTAGTTAGAACTGGCTCAAACCTGACTGTTCTAACAGTATAAGCTGAGATGTCTCCATGTGCGCCTAGAGTTTGCCAGCACAGCAGCTTTAGAGCTGGAATGTGTGATTCACATTGTCAGGATGTGTTCCGCTCAAACCGTTAAACAGTGAGCTTAAGATCCTTGTTTTTTTGTCCTCTGGTCTTTGTGTTCTCCAAGTTCCCAGGCAACTGGTCACCCAAACTGCACAAAAAGCTGACCAGCTCTAAACTGTCCAAATATGTCCACTTTTCAAAAAAAAATTTTCAGCATTATAATTTTTTTATAACCTTTTAAGAAATATGTTTCTTCATTTTGCAAACATATCTACCCAAGCCCACATACAATTTTTAGTATTGAAGACATGACACCCCATTGTTAATTCATTATTCAATAGAAGAGTCTATTATGTTCCAGTATACAAAGGCAAGACATGTTTGTCCTCTGCTTTAGTAGCTCACCAGGGAAAAGGACAGATGATTGTCAGGGGAAAACAAAGATGTGCCGTCGCTCCCACTTATGCAGCTCTATTGATAATCAGGATTCAAACTCACAGTCTTGTAACAATAGCGGAATACTTTTCAGTTGCTCCACTCAGAAGCCCCTGTAACCACTTTATGCTAGTCAGGACAAGTATAAATCTCTTGCCCATCCAAGAAAAAAACAGAAAAGGGAATGCAACATTTATGGGAAACCTATCACAGGGCACCATGCCCACCCTGGATGCCATGTCAATGACAGGGCCCTATGCACACATACACTCATTTACACCTTAGATTTACAACTTACCAGATCCAGTCTACCTACTGGTATGTGGCATGTGTTGAGGTGGAAGGAAATCGAGGAAAGTAAAAGAAACACTGAAGAATGCCACACAGACACTGGAACTATGAGGTGGCAGTGCTACAGTACCTGCTGCACCACCATCAATTTAGGTTCACATATAAACTCTGACTAGTGTCTTCATTGCCTGGTTACTTCTGGTAGATTGTATCTCATACACATTGTTATGGTTGTCATATTATTTCTGGGTTTTTTTTTTTTTTTTTAAATAATGGATTTAATGGTGTTCTGTGGGATTTCTTGGACTTGTTTTCAAAGCTCCTTGGTCTCAATGATTTTTTTGTTTTGGTACATTCTCTAACAAACTCTGTGAAATTCCAGGAACAGGTGTATTTATATTCAGTTCATGTGACTATAACCAAACGGCATTGACAGTCAGACTATCAATTTTAGATTAACAGTCTGGTTGCAGCAGGTTAAGGCCCTGGGTTACTGATCAGCAGTTCAGCTCTTGATCAGCTCCACCACGCTGAGACTGTTGGGCATATTGCATACACCTATCATAAAAATTTATATTTACAGTAGTCTGATGGTTAATGATGCCAAGGTTCACCTTTTATGTTTTTTTTCTTTGTGAAAGGCCTGCTAAGGAAGTATCCAACAGTTAATTAATTTTAGAATAGGAGTGAACTGTTACAATTAGCATAAAGGTTTCTGCATAGTTAGTTAGAATGTTATGTTACACAACCTGTCAAACGTTTGGACACACTTTCAAATTCCATGTTCTTTCTAAATTGTAAAACAATGCTGAAGGCATCCAAAATATGCAATAATCGCCTTTAATATTGAGATGTCTGCTACTTATGCTCTGTAAAGCCTTCATAACGGCTCTAATCTGAGGTGCTGTTAATTTGTGATGTATGAGGCTGGTATTTCTTAATGATCTTTTCTGCAGCAGAGGTAAGTTTTGGTCTTGCTTTCCTGGGATGGAAATGAGGTCTTCATGAGACCTAATTTTTGTATTTTGCAAATGCACTTGACAGCACTGTTCTTGCAAGAACTATTCCAGAACAGCTGACCTTCATGTCCTAAAATAACACCTGTCTGTTGTTGTTGTCACTTTATCACATAATTCCATAGTTTTGAAATCTTCAGTATTTGTTCTATAATGTAGAAAATAAATCACTTAACAAAAAAAAATAATTAGAAGGTACATGCAAACCTTTGACTGGTACTGTATACATGGCATACACTGTATACAGTGTATACGGTATACAGTGTATGACATTTGGTATACATTCATCTTGATTCAATGACTTTATCAAGCTAACCACTCAAGTTTGATGTATTGTCTAACTGCCTCCTCTCACACAGATGAGCCTACACACACACACACACACACACACACACACACACACACATGATTAGTTAGTCTTCCAAAGGATTGACAAGGTAGGGAGTAATGACTTTTCTCCCACCCACACAGCCCATTGAAGTGGGTGGAGTAATCCTGCAATTGACTTAACTTGTACAAGGAAGGTCTGACCTCAGATCTGGGTCATTTTTTAGCTCAGTACATTCAAACAACATAATGAGGAAAAAAACATGAATGCACCACAGAAAGCTTGTTTACTTATTAATAAGCTGCTCAGTTAGCATTAGTGGTCATAAATTTATGATCTATTTAATTTCATAAAGAGTGAACTGTATGTTAGATATTATAGGTTTGACCATCTAGTGTGTCGATGTTGATTGATCTAAAGTAAATATAATAAAAAAAATTCAGGGAAAGTGGTGATGTGATGCTCCATTGTGAAAAGGTATGTTGACATGATGTCATATGTTGGTTAAGGACCCTTTCCCAATTTGAATTGTGTTGCAAATAGAGGAAATATTTTCTTTGGTTTTGTCTAATCAGAGTTTGGACATTTCCGTTTACAAACTATAATTAATTATATCAACGTTAGCTGTGGATTAATTTTACTTACTTGACTGATGTAATATTTTTTATATTTTTTATTTTATATATTTGATGTGTATTTCTTGACTACTTCCTTCTTTTTGTTAATTATTTTGTAAATATTTACATTGTTGTTTTGAATATTTTCTAACTTAAAAAAATGGGTAGTTAATGGTACCATAATCAAAGACGTAATTATAAGAAGTAAGCTATTCTTTTCTTGCTATGGTTTACCTGCTCTGATAAAAGCCCTGGTTCTTTTTTATTTACTTATTGATTAATAAATTAACATCCCTGGTGAAAATACACGAAAAACACCTGTCACGGACAGGGTTCTTGTTAGTAATGTTTGCCTAACTCGTGCTTTACTGCCCATTTTGGTCATTCATGGTTAGCTTAGAATAATATAAACATAATAATTATAATAATACATTATTATAATAATAATGAAACTCCACTGTGTGTGTGTGTGTGTGTGTGTGTGTGTGTGTGTGTGTGTGTGTGTGTGTGTGTAAAAATGAATAACATTGGTATGTAATTAAATTTGGCGGCACAGTGGCTTAGTGCTTAGCACTGTTGCCTGGCACCTACAGGGTCCGGGTTCGATTCCAGTCTCGGTGTCTGTGTGCATAGTGTTTGCATGTTCTCCCTGTGCTTGGTGGGATTCCTCCGGGCTCTCCGGTTTCCGCCTGCAGTCTAAAGACATTCAGATTAGTCTAATTGATGTTTCCAAATTGCCAGTAGTGTGAGTGTGCCAGAGGTCCCACCATGGTTGTAAAATGGGAATGAATACAATGGTCACTATTGGCCTCCACGGTCCCTAGTTGGACTACAGAGGGTCCTAGATGGATAAATAGATGGATAACTAAAGTTATATCACCTCAACAAGAAATAAATCTAATTTAATAATCTTTATAAGTCTTTGCTTAAACAGTTAACTAGGTTATAAAATATTTACCACAGTATTAGTTTTTAATTAACAGGATTGGCACTCGTGACCTTTAATGTAAATTTTCAATTAATGTATAATATTGGATAATAAACGTGTCTTAAATTTAGTGTCACGAGTGCCATATTCCGATATTTAACGTCACACTCACTGTTTAAAAAAATAGAGAAGATGAAGAACAAGCCTAAACCATGACATGTCTTTTTAACACCTTTTAACCCGAGTACCGGGGCTGAATACCGAATAACTCCTTACTCCCTACCTAGGCGCACTCCATAGTCCGTGAAATAGACCATTCCGAAACTTACGTAGCGCACTCGATGTGCTATCAGGTGCCGTTTGTACTTCATCCCGGATTTGGTAAACTTAAGCGCCTCCTCTGCTAGACTTCCTGATTCTAACCATAAATTGTCTAATTAAATTATTTTTAATTTTTTTTATTAAAGATAATAAACATGTTTTCTCGACATGTTCATACTGGAGGGGATTGTGCAAGATTTTGAGGCTGTAGTTTAGTATTATTTGACGATTGGTCAGAGAGGGGCTGGAGGAAGGAGAAGCGGAGGCGGCGGCAAACTGGTGCAGACTGGTTAGTACTGACTGCTGCATGAAGACAGAAGACAGAGGACGCGACAAGGTGTTCGTGTCCATCATGGAAGCGACTCTGTCGTCTTTATAAAACTAGGGAAGAAAAACGTCCATCTTTTTTCCGTTCGTTTTTTTCCCATTGACTTTAATAATGAGGACAGAAAAGGACAGCACTGTGCGTTACGTTGCGCAGCATTGTCACAACGTCAAGATGGAAAGGAGATAGTGGATGGTGGCTCATAAGCAGACTACGCTTTAGGATGCAGTAAGTACGCCGTTTTTATATCATTAAACAGTTTTCACTGGATTTCTTCCAAATGTATTGTTTTTTTCTTTCTTGGAAAGCGGTGTGAAGTCTGAAGCTGTGTGAGGTAGGTGGGAAACCTGAGACTGCACACCTGCATTCCTTTCCAGCACTTGTTCTTACAGAGACCGAGATCCTCGGGCAGGCTGTTTAGCTAGTGGTGGGACACAGAGCTGTTCAAACTGGAATTTTAAGTAGTACCCACACACACAATCAATGCAACAAATAAACAAGCATATATACACACACTATATGAACAAAAGTATTTGTCCAAACTGGTTAATTATTGAATTCAGGTGTTTCAGTCAGGCCCCTTATCCCCAATGAAGGGCAATCTTAATGCTTCAGAATAACAAGTCATCTTGGACAATGCTATGCTTCCAACTTTGTTGCAACAGTTTTTTTTTCTATTCCAACATGACTGTGCCCGAATCCACAAAGCAAGCACTATAAAGACATGATTTGATGAGTTCGATGTGGATGAACGTGACTGGCCCGCACAGAACCCTTATCTCAACCCCATCAAGCACCTCTGGGATGAACTGGAACGGAGATTGCGGGCCAGGCTTTCTTAATTCAATGAATTTATTCACATGTGAAATTATCCAATTGTGTGTGTAATTGGCGTTCCAAAGCTGCCTGTGGTGTTGGAATGAGTGTGTGCATACGCGTGTGCCCTGCGATGGATTGGCACCCCCGTCAATGGTGTACCTCGCCTCGTGCTGTAAGTCACCTGGGGTAGACTCCAGGGCTCCCCCGCAACCCTGTATACAGGATAAAGCGGTATAGATGATTAGTTCAATTAGATTAGATTGAGTGAGTAAGTAGAATTACCATGCAGTTTATTTTTTTTGTCATCCCAGATTTTCTACATCGACATGAACACACTGGTTGCTTGAAAACTGAAAACTCTCATACATACATCATCTTTGTCTGAGTGCTTGAGTTCTTCATTCACAGGTCTGTTTTAAACGGCTTGCTTGCACATAAACGGCTGCTTTTGGTTGCTGTTTGTGTCACTTTAAAAGGCTATAAACGACTCAGCAAATCAGTAAATCTGGTGCAGTCAGTGACCTAGTTAAGTGCGCGAACCCATGTGTTAATGTACCACGTCTGACACTCCCTTGTGGTTACAACACAGTGTGGTCAACACCATGAAGCGGTTAAAGCTGTTACATAATGCTCCCACATACAAGTGATTTCCTGTGTTGATCTTCAGGTTTCTCTGTAAGCTCTGCACACCTGAAAACATAGCATGATTATCAGTTTCTGATAGATGTAGCTCTATAGATGTAGATATGCTGGCATCTATTCTTCTTAAAGAAGATGACCCTGTAGTTCTCTTTTGTGTGATGAAAGCAGTAAAATTGGCAAGAGAAACTGCCAACTGCATTGATGACTGAAATATTTATAATAATGATGTAAAAGTGTTTCCACTCACACTCTTGTCACTTTGTGTATGCATATTACCTCTCCTGTGAAGAATACTTCCCAAATGTTCCATTTAGATGAATTTTTCAGTGGCACATGTTGCGTCATCAGAATATTCAAGCCGTGCTCCATGATGGGGGATGTCATACTGTGATGATTTTTGCAACTTATTGAGAGCATGGCTTGTAAATGTTTATAGATAGGACTGTATAATGTATAGTGTGATGCAAAGTCTTATGTCTGAGTTGTTCTGGATCACGTTGGATGCCAGATGAATCATTTAAAAATGGCTCAGTTAGGGGCTAGGAACTGATTTTTAGAGCAACATTGCTCCCATACAACCCAGGAATTTTTATTAGAAGCTAGCAGGTCTGAGCAAGAAACGACACACAATGAGATTTTATCTTGCATGGTCTGCTTTTAATTTTGTAAAGTCAGGTTGTCTGAGGACACTAATTTACGTTTTACGTTATATCAGCTAAAGGTTGAGCATGTTGAGCAAGTCCACTGCTCATTATCAATACTGGATGATGGGTTCATTTTATAAATCTATATTTTTGAATTTTTAATTGAACTTTTAATTTAAAAGATCAGCAAGGCTTTGCCGTTAATCAAGAATTAAAAAGCATTTTTAACTTTACACTTTCTATGTAACTTTAAGCAGCTTGAAGTGTTAAGCATGAATATAAGATATTTAATCAGGGACTAATAAAGTACTTCATGTACAGTTGCAAGTATATCACTCATCCTAATCATCTTGATGGGTAGGACTTACCATATCTGCACTGAGTATCAGTATAAAAGCACGTCGTACAATAACATAATAGCTCTATAGTGAATTTATACAGTTATTTGCTAATAATGCAATATTACTTACAGTACAGTGCATCCTTATTATATGATATTTTATAGGCCTAATTTTTAAACATCATGGTCTGTTAGTGAAGAACTATGACAAAATATTGAAACCATGTTTTTTTTATTTTAAACAAGGCTTCTTCGATTTTGAGCTTTGAATGAGACTAGAAGCAGATGTGACTGATAATGAAGCTAGTGTTTTGTGCAAACAGTGGGGGAAAACAGTCAGGACTCAATTCCCTGTTGTCACAATGCAACAGAAAGTATGTGTCACTATTACGTATCGTCTGACCAGTTGTGAGCTTTATTTCTTTCATGTTTTTAATGGTCGAAATCTTGCTTCAGAAGGTTTTTTAAAACACTTCTGCAAACAGATGATGAACTTTGCAGAAGTTAAAGACATTAAGTCATTTTCACAGAGTTTAGAGAACAGGGATTTTTTTTTTACATAATACACTCGTTTATTTATTTATTTGTTAAAATATTGTTCAGATTCTCCCATGCTCCTCTCGCTCTATAAGCAATTTATATACAGGATAGCTATACAGTATGTAGATGGTGATTCTGTTTGTTCTCTCAGTTTGTTTTTTTGTTGTTCTTCCTGCGCAGCAATCAATATAATTTCACTTAATTACACATTTGTTAATGAGCAGTTGTAGGACAACTGTTTACTACTGTCTAACATCCTCTGGATTATACCATTCTGAAGCACATGTTGCATTTCCCTCTGGTTTTTGAAGGTTGATGAGACTTATTTGATTCAGACCTAGTCTCATGCAAATCCCATTGACATCTTTAAATGCCACATGTTCAACTGTCTAGACATCAAAACATTTCTAACTAATTGTATGAAAAAGAATAAGACTTTACAAAGGAAAAGCAAATAACAAAGTTGTGTCTTGAATAGTTAGTCCAGTGAGGGAAAAGAATGTGGCTGCTGTAGGTGGAACACAGGTCTTGACATGTATTTCAGTAGATCTGAGTGTGAAAAAATGCGCAAGACCTTTACTGCTTATCTGCACTGAGTATCAGTATAACAGCATGTCATGGAATAACATATCACTATAGTGAATTTATGCAGTTATTTACTAATAATGCAATACTACTTGCAGTACAGTTCATCAAAAAACTATATAACACAACTAGGTTAAAAGAATACCAAATGCATGCGAACTAACGGTAAAGCAGAAAACATGGAAAATGAACATCCCACAACACAAAAGTCAAAAGAAGAGCAAAAACATGGACAAATACAGGATATTATGAAGGATTAAACAGCTGTCAAATTGTGCAGTTCTGTGGGAACAGTTGATGTTTCTTTGCCCATTTGCCAGGCAGTATTCATTCCGTATAATCCAGTGATAAATCAGAGGCACTGTGAGTTAGTTTGGTGTCGCAAGCATGCAATAAATATGTAAAAAATTATGCCCCTGCTCCATAATAAGCTCATCAACAATTAAGATAATTTGAAATCGTGACTAATATGGTGGAATAAGTGCCAATAATTTGACATCTTTTCCATGATTACAGAATGTATCTTGGAACAAGAAATGAGAAGCTACTCACCGCATCAGTTACAGTTAAAATGATTGTTGCCTCCTGAAATATAGTCTCCACTGGAGTAATTATCCAATCAAATGCTTATTTTAATCCGATTGGTGACTTTTTTGCCAGGCAGTGCATGTCTGCAATAGGGTTGCCACAAAACCCAAACATATTAAACTAAATGAATTAAAAAGAAGTGTTGGCAGTCTTGTGTATAACCTTTTGTATACAGTTATGCAGTTAAGGTCCTTCCTCCTCTATTTACTTTTTTTATTGAGAGTTCATTAAAACTTTAAATAGTAGGAGACCAGATCACTATAATGTACAATTCCAGTTAAAAGGAAATTTCACTTGAACATGTTAAACTCTCACGAGCACCAAGTTGTCCATGTTGGGCCCTTGAGGACCTTAACCCTGAACTGCTTAGATGTATAATGAGATAAAATTGTAAGTCCCTCTGGATAAGCGCGTCTGCCAAATGGCTGAATGTAAATGTAAACATTTCACAAGCTAAACTGTGTCCAGGCAAACATTTGTGCCTCAGTGGAATATTAGTTGGTAGGACTGGACACAATGCAGATATCATTTCCCTCAGAAATTGCTTTTTCAAAGGTTACCTTAAAACACATTTATGATTGCAGTACTAATTTGAATAGTGCTAAAATCTGTGATGGGTTTTTGTTTAGCTTGTAATTATGAGGTAGAAATGTGAAAATAATAAAAATTAATTAATAATAAAAATTAATTAATAAACATTAGAACAAGTACAAGAATTGTTTAGCCTTACAGTGAAAGAGGCTAATGAATCTAGTTAAGTTATACAACTAATTAGCATTTATTTTCTGTTGATTCAGTCTAGCTATCAGAAATTAAATATTTCTTTTACTCATATAACAAATGGCTTTACTAATGATGCAGATAAACAGCTTCTGAAGCTTTTATAAAACTTTAATTTGATAGTTGTTATTCTCTTAATTTGATCTAATGCGTGGAGGTGGGAAAGCTGAGTCTCACTCATCAAAACAAGTCTTAGAATTTGATATTGCACACAAATATTATTTTTGGCCAGTCCACTACAGAAGCAAGCAAGTGTGTGTTTGTGTGTGTGTGTGTGTGTGTGTTTATCAAGAAGTGTTATGGTGTTGTTGAGGCTTTTGCAAGCTGGAGAGCTCTCATGGAACCTGATGCTGGCCTTTACAGCCTGCTCTTTCCTTTATAAATGCTTTTATTTTAATGTAACCTTAAGATATAATGTTCTCACTGTTACAGTAGATGTGGACTGGACCAAAGGACTGGCAACTGGTTTCAGTGTTTAAAAGTTATGTATTAAAGAGAGTTAATTTAAGGAGCATGAACAAAAAAAAACTATTAAAAGCAGTCCAAAAGAATTGTTTTTTTTTAATGAAAAAATATTAAAGAAGTGGAATCTCGGAAGGAAACTATTTATGTAATTCAGATGTAATTGTGCAATGAAAAAGAAAAAAAAAGTGTGCCTAAAATTAAATGTAGTTCATCTTTGGATATATAGAAGGTTGCTTATTAGACAAGTCAATGCTAATCAGTGGTATTGTGTTCTCTCCCACAGGGATGTTCTCCCTTACAGAAGTTGCTTCTTTGAACGACATCCAGCCAACGTATCGAATTCTGAAACCATGGTGGGATGTGTTCATGGATTATTTGGGCATCGTAATGCTCATGGTGGCCATATTTGCTGGGACGATGCAGTTAACCAAAGACCAGGTTGTTTGCTTGCCTGTTCTGAATTCATGGGAGGAGTCCATCACCACACAGAAGCCACCTGAAACCGCTTCTGGAATTGGTACAGCAGGAAACAGAGTGACATTAGCAGCTGCACCTTCAACGGGCAAGGACCAGCATGACACAGTTATCCACCATTTCTCTCAGCCAGCTGAAATGATAAATCCTCAGCCAACAGGGGTGAAAACAAACATGGACTTTCAGCAGTATGTCTTTGTCAACCAGATGTGCTACCATCTTGCCCTCCCCTGGTATTCAAAATACTTTCCCTATCTGGCTCTCATTCACACAATTGTCCTTATGGTCAGCAGCAACTTTTGGTTCAAGTATCCAAAGACAAGTTCAAAAATTGAGCATTTTGTGTCAATTTTGGGGAAGTGTTTTGAGTCCCCTTGGACCACTAAGGCATTGTCAGAGACAGCCTGCGAAGACTCGGAGGAGAATAAGCAACGAATGACAGGAGGCATCTCATTACCAAAGCATTTATCCACCAGCAGTGAGGAGGGGAGTCCAAACTCATCTACACCAATGCTGGGAAAATCCAGTGTTAAATTTTCCACTGAAAAGCCTGTCATTGAAGTTCCAATCATGACCATATTGGACAAGAAAGATGGCGAGCAAGCCAAGGCACTTTTTGAAAAAGTGAGAAAGTTCCGTGTGCATGTTGAGGACAGTGACTTGATCTACAAACTCTACGTTGCGCAGACTGTAATTAAGACAGTCAAGTTCATTTTGATTTTGTGTTACACAACAACATTTGTTGCATACATTAATTTTGAGCACGATTGTAACCCAGATGTTAAGCATTTAACTGGCTACACCAAATTTGAGTGCACTCATAATATGGCATTCATGTTGAAAAAGCTGCTCATTAGCTACATTGCCATCATTTGTGTTTATGGCTTGGTATGCATTCACACACTTTTTTGGTTATTCAGGCGGCCTCTGAAGGAGTACTCATTCGAGAAGGTGAGAGAAGAGAGCAGCTTTAGTGACATACCAGATGTAAAGAACGATTTTGCATTTCTCTTGCACATGGTAGACCAATATGACCAGTTATACTCTAAACGCTTTGGTGTCTTTCTCTCAGAGGTCAGTGAAAACAAACTGCGGGAAATTAGCTTGAATCACGAGTGGACATTCGAGAAGCTCCGGCAGCACGTGACACGGAACGTGCAAGACAAGTTGGAGCTCCACTTGTTTATGCTCTCAGGTGTTCCTGATGCAGTATTCGACCTCACTGACCTTGAGATATTGAAGCTTGAGCTAATCCCTGAAGCACGGATAACAGCAAAGATTTCCCAGATGATCAACCTTCAGGAGCTTCATTTATATCACTGCCCTGCCAAAGTTGAGCAGACTGCATTCAGTTTTCTCCGTGATCACCTACGGTGCCTTCATGTCAAGTTTACAGATGTTGCAGAGATACCCCAGTGGGTTTACTTGTTGAAGAACTTGAGGGAGCTTTACTTGGTGGGACATCTGAACTCTGAAAATAACAAAATGATTGGCTTGGAATCCCTCAGAGACCTGAGACATCTGAAAATGCTACATCTGAAGAGCAACCTTACTAAGGTCCCAACAAACATAACAGACTTGGCCCCCCATCTGGTCAAACTTGTGGTACACAACGATGGTACTAAGCTCTTGGTATTGAATAGTTTGAAAAAGATGATGAATCTTTCTGATCTTGAGTTGCATAATTGTGAACTGGAAAGGATACCACATGCCATCTTTAGTTTGACAAATCTGCAGGAGTTAGATTTGAAATCCAACAATATTCGCACTATTGAGGAGGTTATCAGCTTCCAGCACCTAAAAAGGCTGACCTGCCTCAAACTTTGGCACAACAAGATTATCAACATTCCACTGTCCATAGGTCAAGTAAAGAATCTTGAGTCCCTGTATCTTTCTCACAACAAACTTGAGTCCTTGCCTGCATCTTTGTTTAGTTTACCTAAGCTGAGATATTTGGACTTAAGTCACAACTCCATTGTGGCGATTCCATCAGAGGTAGGTTTCCTGCAGAACCTCCAGCACTTTGCTATCACGGGAAATAGGGTGGAAGTGGTGCCAAAGACCCTGTTCAAATGCACCAAGCTCCGGACCTTGTGTTTGGGACAAAACTGTATCTCTTCCCTGCCAGAGAAAATTGGCCAGCTAGCGCAGCTGCTGCATCTAGAGTTAAAGGGAAATTGTTTGGACCGCCTTCCAGCCCAGCTTGGACAGTGCAGACTCTTGCGTCGAAGTGGTCTGATTGTGGAAGACCACCTGTTCGACTCCCTCCCGATAGAGGTCAAAGACAGCATTAATCAGGAAAGCAATGCCACGTATGCTAATGGAATGTAAAAGTGTCTCTATGTCTCCCTCTGCTGGTCCTGTTTTGACCAAAATCTGGTTCAGTGCTGAATGAGATTATACAAAGAAGGCACAATATTTTCTTTATTGCTATGTTTTTGTCAGCTGGCGAGGAAGAATTAGCTCAGGACCTAAGTGAAATGCTTTAAGCCGTTAGAAATAAGCAAGCATATTAGAGTTGATACTACAAACTCAACAAGGAGACCAGTAGAAAATATCTGTTGTACTAATGAGAGTTATTGATTAGACTGGAAATGTGTTAAAAACTATAAATGGCCCCGTTTGCAATATTTAATTTCCCTGATATAAAGCCGACAGTTTTGTTTTAAATGCAAACCACTCTTTTTTTCTTTTTTTTTTCTCTCTTCAGTTTTTCCATTTGCGTATGCTGCCATGTTTTGTATTTTTACTATTGGTTTTTCACACAGTACAGCCCACATTGTGGTGCAGTGACTGACTGTATTTATTAATTATTTTTTGGTAGAAATCAGGAAAGTGGTTGAAGAATCACACAGATCTTTGTCTTTGGCAACATGTTATAGAAAACCATTAGAGCACCCAATGCATGGTTCTTGCTGATCCTAACACTTCAGCATAGAAATGATTGTGTTAATATTTATTCTTCTACTGTTCTACTTCTACATGTTAGTTAGGAGACATGTATAAAAACATCATTCATGTTTAAAACTACTGCTTAATGTTGTACTCTAAGTGGAAATACAAATGCTTGTACTTTATAAATATTTTTTTGTCTTTATAAACCGCTTCAATGTAATTTTTAGTTACCAGGTTATGAAACGCACTATATGCTGCTTCAGCTGCATTAAACTGCATACCGTCAGCTTTTGAGGAACTGGAAAATTGGAAGTGAGAGTTAAACTGCTTTAACATATACATGTTTCCATTAGAAACTGTTTTATTCACTAAATGTACTAAATTACTGTACACTTAAACTTGACAAATAAGCCTGACACGTTCAACATGCAACGTCACATCCTCAAGACCAAGTGCAAATAACTATCGAGTAAGAACTAAACCATTAGAAGACTGGATAAGTTCAACATATAAGAAAATAATGAATATGAAATCAGCATGCTGCACATCTTAAAATTTGCTCAAGGACTTTGTGCAGGTCTAAGCTGAGTAATCTACAGTATATTCCCTAATATTTTGTGACTGCTGATCACAGTGACAGTTTTAGACATTGATTATACCACATTCTCAAATCTGATTTGATTGTTGATTACCTTTCCATAACAGCAGCTTTGACCATAGTGATTGCTTTCTGTAGGAACAGCTTATTCACAGGGACTTGCATATACTCCACATAACCTGAGAACAAAAATAAATGTATGGAAGAACTTTGCTGTTTTTTTTAACAGAAAAACAAATAAAAAAATTGTGAAGAACAGTCAGTAAATTTTCCATTGTGAATGAGCCTTCGGGACACTAGACGGTCCAGTTTCTTGGTAACATGACACCTTGTCTTTCTTTTATTATCTTGTTAACTTCAAAAAAGACAAAGAGGACAGGCTTGGGAGGATCCAAAGTGCGTAGCTGAGACACTGTAAGAAATAACACCGACATTCCACAATGTTAAATGTAGCTATAAGCAGTTAATAGCATGATATATCTTGATGTCACACAGCTCACTTACACTGTAGTTACAGGCACACTGCATTTTCTCAGTATACCAACTTGAATGATGCCTTATCATTTTGATATATTAGTTAATACGGTATTAAGAGGTTGACAGGGTATTTTATGACTTCATAATTCTGTTTCCTAAAGCTCTACTACAGTGTTGTGGTAAACCCAAATTCTACATAGTAATCTGGGTTTGAAAAGGCAGCCATCTTTGTGTGAAACAAAAATGTGTCCACAGCCACCACACACACATTTATAGTATGGAATCCACCTACAAGCATGTTTTTCGGGAGGCGAGAGGAAAACAGAGAACCCAGAAGAAACTCATATGGACATGGCAAGCACTGAACCTGCACAGAGAGTAAGAAGAACATGAGGAGTGAACTGGGAACCCTGTAACTGTGCGGACATAATGCCACATGTTTCACTACTCTATGTCAAGAATCTAAACTGGCAATTTCCTTTGAAAAGGAAGGCAGAAATTTGGTGTTGGTCATTATGGGGACTATTTTATATATTGTCACTGCTAAGTGATTGTATTAAAGATTTTCTGTTACTTCATTTCAGACAGTGCTTCAGGTCTCTGGTTTCAGATCATTTTATATTTTAAAGAGTTTTGTTAGGCGGGCCTTTTGTCGCCTTGCAGCTTCAGGGTCCAGGTTCGATTCCCGTCTCTGGTCCATGTGCATTGAGATTGCATGTTCTTCCCATGCTTCATGGGTTTCCTCCCACAGTCCAAAGATTGCCCGTAGTGTGTGAACGAGCTTGTGAGTGTGTGTGTGCCCCATCCATTGCCCTAAGTCTACTGCATATCCTCCAACCTCCTGCATGTCCTCACTCACCACATCCATAAACCTTCTTTTTGGCCTTCATCTTCTCCTCCTGCCTAGCAGTTCCATCTCCTACAGTCTCCTCCTGATATACCCCACATCCCTCCTCTTCACATGTCCAAACCATCTTAATGTGACCTCTCTAACATTGTCCCCAAACCGTCCTACCTGCACTGTCTCTCTAATATACTCATTGCCAATCCTGTCCATTCTTGTTACTCCCAAAGCAAGTCGCAGCATCTTCAGCTCTGCCACCTCCAGCTCTGCTTCTTGTCAGCGGCGACATCTCACTACCGTCCTGTAAATTCTTACCGATACCTTTATGTCACAGATCACTCCTGCTAATCTTCTCCACCCTTTCCACCCTACCTACACTTCATTGCTTTGGACGCTCACTCATTGTCTATACCGCTTTATCCTGTATTCAGTGTCATGGAGGGCCTGGGGCCTATCTCAGGAGACTTGGGGCATGAGGCAGGGTACACCCTGCACAGGGTGCCAATCCATCGCAGGGCACACATACACACACTCATTCACACACTATGAGCAATTTGGGAATGCCAGTTTGCCTAATCTGTAGGTCTTTGGACTGTGGGAGGATTCCGGAGTACACGGAAGAAACCCACCAAGCACGGGAAGAACATGCAAACTCCATGCACACAGAGAATCAGGGAATCGAACCTGGTCGGGAATTGCTTTGGACACTCACTCACTCACTCAACTTCTATACCGCCTTATCCTGTATTCAGTGTCACGGGGGGCCTGGAGCCTATCCCAGGAGGCTTGCTTTGGACAGTTGCCCCTAAATATTTTAACTCCTCTACCATCTCTTCCTCTTCTCTTTGCAACTGCACCTTTCCCTCCCTCTCATTTACACACATGTACTCTGTCTTGCTCCTACTGATCTTAATGCCTCTTCTCTCCAGTGCATCCCTGCAGCTCTCTAAACGCATCTCAACCTGCTTCCTACTTTCGCTGCTGATCCCAATATCATCTGCATATATACCTTAAACCAATAAATGAATTCAAAATTAACAGATGAACATTAAAGACATGAGATTAAAAGAAAAAATACATTTCAGATATGAACAGAGCATTTGTTTTTATGTTATTGCATATCTTGCTTTATTCCTCTCACTCACTCACTCATCATCTATACTTAGGGGTCAAAGGGGGCCTGAAGCCTATCCCAGGAGACTTAGGGTACGAGATGGGGAACCAATCCATCGCAGGGCGCACACAAACACCAATTAGCCTAATCAGCCTGTCTTTGGATTGTGGGAGGAAGCCACCAAGCACGAGGAGAACATGCAAACTGCCACTACGTTTTCCCTTTAAAACATAAATTGGTGTTGGCGCTCCCTCTGGTGGACAAATCATGTCATGACAAGCGGCGCCATTTATAAAGTTCTGTGGTAAATTCTTCGTTTTTGCGACACTGTCGGTTGGCTAAAAATCTAGAAAATATAATTATTTTAGCAAGACGTGAAAACAACACAGGAGCAATATGTAATATGTGAAGAATAACATTGCATAATGTTGAGTGAAAATAAGCTAATCCAGAATACAGTACACATTAGGGTTTAGATACTTTCTAGAAATTGCCTTTAGGAAACCGCTAAAGGAAGCATATGGGACCGGGTCTCTTTATGTCGCTTGAAGGCAGTAATGAGTGTTGTCCACGTTGACGCTAAATTAACAGCAAAATATTTAAGATGTACACACTGCTGCAACTTTACACGCGGAGCAGAACACGTTAGCATGCTACATGCCAGTGACCTGATTGCAGTCATCAGCTGATGATTAAAGTCAGGTGTGTTGTGGTGGGTGTTAGCCAACCGTGCATGTGGGATTCAAGTGCAAGAAAATCTGCTCTCTAGCTTTTTTTTTTTTTTTTAATAATTATTATTGTGTTGAATATTCTGGTTTATTTAGCCGTTGTTACCCTCTGATGAGTTAAATGCCTCAGCTTTTTCCCTTTCCTTTTTTTTTTTTTTACTGTTTGGTTAGCTAAACAGCATCCTTCTCTTTTATAAACACCTTTTGGTGTGACCTTTACCTAAATGTTTGCTTTGGAAGTTCAATAACCAGTCAAATACTAGTAGTAATAAGCTTTTGCTTTCTTTAGATCAATATTTATTTGATCCAAGCTTTAAGGATAACGATGTCTGGTGATTCAAGAGGAAAGATCTCTGAAATTGCTCCAAGGTCATTTCAAGAGTCTTATGGTCTTTTTCAAAAGTAGGTTCTTTGCCTGTGTGTGTTAATAAAGCCTCTTACAACTGTGGAAATGTTTTGTTGTGAAAACCAACTGTTTTTAAGATATGCAGATGGGGCATCATCATCATTGTCATTGTCATCACCTACGGATGCAGGCAAGTCCATCTGTCATGTATTTATCTGCCTCTCGTCCTCTTTTACACTAACACATACATTTTAGCTTTAGTGTCTTTAACTATTTATAATTGTTCAAATATATGGTATTATTATTGCCTGTATTATAACTGCAAAATGTGTTTAGGTTGATTAGTCCCCAAGATGAGAAGTGTGTGTGTGTGTCTGTATGTATACATTATCTCGCAAAAGTGACTACTGTACATCCCTCACATTTCAGCAACCACTTTATCATATGCTCTCAAAGAACAATAGTATAGAAATGAAAAATGGATATACTTCAGAGTAGTCAATGTACTGTACAGCTTGTATAGCAGTACAGATTTACTGTCCTCTAACAATAGCTCAACATGCAGACTATTGTCTAAATAACTGGCAATAAAAATGAGTACACCCTAAGTGAACATGTTGAAACTGTGTCCAAAATGTCAATATTTTGTGTGAGCACCATTGTTATCTAGCACAGCCTTAATCCTCCTGGGCATGGAAATCACCAGAGCTGCACATGCTAATGAGATCCTCTTTCACTCCTCCATGATTTTAGACACTTGGTGCTGCTCCACCTTCCGCTTGAGGATGCCCCACAATAGGGTTCAGGTCTGGAGACATCCTTGGCCACTGAAAAACACAAAAACATGATGAATAGGACATGTGACTTTGCATGGTTGAGGATGTACAGCTGTTATCACTTACTGTAGGGTGTACTCACTTTTGTTGCCGGCTATTTTGACAATAATGGCTGTATGTTGAGTACTTTTCAGATGACTGTAAATCTATATATATATACACACACACACACACGCACAAAAGTAAATATCCAAAATAAGTGTGTATATAATTTTTTTTTTTGATCCACCATGCTGTGTATTATTATTATTATTATTATTGGTGTGATCATGACGATGCATTTTAAACTTTAACATAATTTTAAATTGCACAAATTATTTACTATAAACTTTAATATAAAATTTTTTTGTTTATTATTTAGTGGCTTTCTAACATGGAACATTGTTTTTACTTTGTTTACATAAAAAAAGTAGCACGGTAGTGTAGTGCAGGTTTAGGTCTGCCTCGGGTCTGTGTGCATGGACTTTGCATGTTCTTAAGCTTAGTGGATTTCCTCCAGGTTCTCTGGTTTCCTCCCACAGTCCAAAAACATGCAGAGTACATTAATTGGCATTCCTAATTCCCCCCTTTTGTGTGTAATGGGGTGTGTGGGTGTGCATGCTTACAGTGGAACACCATCCAGTGCGTACCCCGCCTAGTGCCCCATGGCTCTTGGGAGAGGCTCCAGGCCACCTATGACCCTGTAAACATTATAGAGAATTGGTGTGAGTAAAAGAAATCAACACTGTAAAGATTTTTGTCACCTGTTTCCTTCAGAAAATTGTGACCGTTGGCAACAATTCAGATTGTTTCCATCCACATCTTCTGAGACCAGGTGAGGTGATCCTATTGAACTTCCTATTTAGTAAGTTTGCAAGTACATGACTAATACCATTAATTCTGTTGGAGTTAAAAAGAAAATTTCCCAAACTTTCCCCAGCTATGGTTCCTATGAATTCTTTGGTTTTGGAGCCCCAAATACTGGAAGTGATGCTGGAAGTTCCTGTGATGGCACACAAACTGCAGCTATACTCGATGATGTGCTAGACTGCCGTTTGCCTTATTTAGGTTCCTCTAGGAGGTCCAGGTCACCATTTTCAGACAGTGATAGCAGCCAGTACACTTCCTTCAGTGATATCTCAGGCTCGTCCACATTATTTGACACACCATGTTTGAGGCCCAGACCCATTGGCTCACGTGGGAGAGGAGGAGATACTGCTGCAATGTGTAGAGTGAAAAGCACAGGGATTTTCAGATCAAGAGCTGCTGTTAACTTCCAGGGCTTTTATTCAAATATGGC
>JAQMYJ010000037.1:13351080-13362730 GCA_030014305.1 Clarias laeviceps
TAAAGTTATTTGGATTTTTACAACATTATTGTTGAAATACACAGTCCTGAAAAAGGGACGTTTCTTTTTTTGCTGAGCATATATACACAAACTTGTCCTAGTGTAATGTGTAGTGATGATTTGTACTTTTCAGGGAGAAGACCCTTTTGTAACGGATGCTAAAGAAGACACTAGCTCAGATTTGTCTGAACCTGAGGATAATAAGATGGAAAATGATGACTGACATGAACATGCTCTAATGCTTTATATATACATGTCTTCTCAGTCCATGTGATGTCCTACAGCTTTGCCGTCTCTAAAGTTGTGCAGTTGGAGGTTATGCCTCTCAATATAAGGTTGATCATTTTAAGTTTAACTTTATTGGAAGAATTACAGGTGTTGTGTAAGATACCAGGTTTACTGTGTTAAGTATTGTATCAGTAGTGGAAAGTTGTTTAAATGAGTGTGCAGTTGTGTATTGGACAATGCATGTATGCAATGAAGTCTGTCTCATGCCATTCTTGTGTCTCTTCTTTCTTCCTCTGCTAATTTCCAGTCCCTGTGCTCTGCGTTGGTCACCTACATGCATCATAATTGATCAACAGAGAAATGTTTATATAGGGGTTAAAATGCTTTGTGTCCTTCTTGTGAATTAATGATCTGTTGCATGTTGACTATATTGAAAGTTTTTTTTTTTTCTCTCTCTGTCTTATTCATCCCCCTGACTTACTTTATTGATCTGTGTATATTTTCAAAGTAAGAAATTGGTACAAAATTGCACAAGCCAGATTTGTTGCATTGATTGGTCTATGTATATTTTGGTCTGTCCATGTGTCATCTGGCACACTGGGCGCCATATACTCTCCACCCTGGAGATGTAGCGGTCATTTCTGTGGCATTTTCTTAATGGGGTTGAGTTGCCAGCTTGACACTTGATTGTCATTCTCATACTATGGACAATTTGGGAGTACCTATTAACCTGTGTTCTTTTGGATTGTGGGAGGAAACCCACCAAACATGGGGAGAACTTGCAAACTTGGAAACCTGGACGCTGGTGGGGCAAGGAGACCATGCTAACCACTAAGCCATTATGCTGCCATATTCATGTATATCAGTTGTAAAAAGCTTGATGCAGCACTGTTAGTTAAACGAGAGCTTTGACGGCCAAAGTGGAGAAGAGTTCCATGTGAACCCAAATGAAGATTGCTAAATTGCTTTTAAATGTGATGTGAAAATCATTAGGATTAACAATGTTTAAGCAAAGAGAGAATTGGATATTTAAAGCAAAAATAGTTTTACGTTTATTACAAGTTATTAAAGCAAGGCTGATTGCCTTATTTTAAATAAATACATAATTTATTTAGGTCAGCCACTTAATGTTCACTCCAGCTATGTGGCGCTTTAGTGGGTTTAGTTGTGGAGATGAGCACAAAAAACACTTTGTATTTACACTATGCACTTATTAACCAAACAAACACTGACAGATCTTCAAATACATAACTGAATGTTATTTTAAGAATCAGCTAACACATGTTCTTTCCAGGCCGTCTCACTTTTAGATATCTCTCAGAAGTAGGATTGCTTTTAGATCGCTGCTTCTAGGGCTGAGCCTTTAAAAACATACACACCTATAGTGTCTGAATCCAACATATCTCATGGTCTAAAGGGCTTCTGAGTCGCTTGCAGAGGCCCGTTATGGCAATGTCATCATACTGAGAAGTCAAGTCACCTCCTCCACAGCGAACACATCATTATTTTCTTTGCATCATGATGCCCCCTTACCCACTTCTGCCTTGTACTATCCAGTGTCCTGTCTGGGATATCTGCCACCTCTGTGGTTCTTTCTGTTGCCTCTAATGAGACAGGAGCTCCGTGTCAAATACACATGCTTGTCAGAAGCTTACAATAGCAGCACATCTATGTGTAGCAAGACAAGTCCGTGTCTCATGAATTCAACGAGACAGTAATCACAAAGGCTGCAGCAGTAAACAAACTTTAAAACTCAAGCCTGAGGTGATGAAATGGTGCAGTCTACAGCTTCTGTTGTTTGGTAGGCAAAGATAGAGAATATGTGTGTGGTTTAAGAAAATCATTACAATCATGACAGCAAGTAAAGATGATAATTTGTGGAAAGATGTTAAACATTATGTAGCTAAAATTAGCCTTTGATTTTATTCAACAATTATGCCAAGATTCCCTGAAAGACAAAAATGCATCTGATTGGGTTTTTAGACTGTGTGTGTGTTTTTCTGGAAATGGATACTGTGTTAGTAGGGCATTAAGTGGAGATGGTCTGCATTTTCATCAGATCTGTTAACTAGTGTGTGTTGCCCAGAGGAGAGGAGCTGAGATTCAGCGTTGGCACTTTGTAAGCACTTGCACAGATGATGAGCAGTAATTATGGTTTAATTATATCTTTAGGGCATCTCTCTCTCTCCATCTCAGATTCACACACACACTGACACACAACCCTGCATGAAAACCCCCAACCATCTACAAATTAAGACATATTTTGAAAACATTCAGTGATTAAAAGCAGCTCTACGTGGTCTACTAATTGCCACGTGAGTCTCATGCGGTCATTATATCTTGGCAGCTTGTGAGACAGCCAGGCACCAATTGGGCACTGAGTGGCTGTAATTGGGACAAGTTGTTGTTAAAAAGGGCATCCGTTGCTCGACTTTGACAGGCGCTTTGGCCCCTCTATGGCCTGGAGTGAGGACTCGATTGCTCCTCCTGCTCCCACAGGCATCTCGGCCTCGTCACTTATTAAAGGAGCCTGTCACCACAAAGTGACACGTGTCATGATTGGATCTGTCTGGGTCTTTGGCTTGTTAGTACACAGGGCATGGAGAACTGAGAAGACTTTTTTTCCATTAATAACTGTTAGTTTTATCCTTCAGAGGCCATGTCTTTTTTGTCTTTTTCCCTCTACTTCTTCCGCTTTGTCCTTTTATGTGTTCACTCAGTCCCTTTCTCAGTATTGGAATCTTCATCTGGTTCTCAATACTCTAAGAACTCTGTTTTTCCCCCTGAGGTGTTGGTCCTCTTGCACAGGGCTTCTGAGCCTTTTTAAAGCTCAATTTTCACTCAGGCCAGTCGTGGTGTACAAACACATACACATACGGCACCTCTGTTTTCTTTATGCCACTCCTCTGGAGGACCACCTCATCCTTTTAGCTTTTTCCACAGGTAAAATTGCAAAGAGTCTCTCCTGTGTCTCATAACACCCCCACCTGGGGTAAAATCTATAATGGAGTTTGGAGTCAAGCAAGAGCTTCAAAATGGGCTGCTTTAATCCACATGCCTAGCACTCAGAAGGTCAGGAGAGACCACGGGAGAAAAGGGCAGAACAATACCCCATGATAACACAGCATAAGAGTACCCCACAGACTCGACTACTTTCACAAAATAACCTGTAGTTCGAACATCATGGCTTCTTAAACTTTTACATTTCGGTGATGAATTATTCAAAATATAAACTCACTGAAATATGAAACGTGTGAATCAACAAAAAGGCTACAGTATTAACTGCACCCAAACCTTAAGAATACTCTAAGCTTTACTACTAAGACTTTTATATATACATACTTTATAGTTGTCTATAAGTCGTAACCCTAAACAAAGCTAATTGGGACTAAAATTAATTGAAGATCTGGCATAAGAAATTGGTATATACAGTACACTGATTATCAACAATCCAGGTTCTTCAAGTCCCATGATTGAACATTAGAGGGCCCTCCAGTATAACATTGCACAACTCGGAAAAAAACTTGAAAATATTTAAGTGTTTGTTTCAATGTCAATTACCTACTGTATGCTTTAGCCTTAATGTCTATGGATGCATATTTTTCGACTTTTTTTTATTACTTTATGTACTATCCAGCTTACTTTGTTTGATCTCACTTGCACACCTCCAGGAATCACAGTAGTCCATTGGTGTGCGCTGAAGTCACAGATTAAAATCATTCATTCCTGATTAATGTATTTTTATCTAGCATAAATTTTACATTTTTAGTCTAAGTTATTTACACACTAGAAAACACGTAAACAGCTTGCATTACTACCAATGACAACCAGCTTGTTTTCTGTAAGCTTATTTCCAATATTTAAAAAACTCACTAATGGTTCATTACATCCATGTCTGACAATCTTTAATAATTCATCATGTCTCCTTAAAAACACCCTCAGCCTGCCTTCACTCGCTCCGTGTTTTCTACTGAGAGGAAAAACAGGGAATCGCATTTTCATTGCAGCTATAATTTCTTTGGTAAACTTTCCATTTAAATCATTTAGCCATGGTGTTTTAAATTCAAATGAAGTGTAAGGCTTGGCATTGTGAGATTGTGAGCAAGTTTCCCCTGTGGTGATGCTGTGTTTGTTGGAGGAAATGAAAAAAATCAAAAAAAAAAAAAAATCAAGATCATTTCTTTTTATGAGGGAATCTTAAGACATAATGTTACCTGACAGGTAAACTCTACTGTTGCCAAACTTGTTAAATTCCCCACAGAAATTTCTCTAAATACTCGTCCTTGTGATCACTTAAACATCCCCTGGAGGCCTGTTGGAGTTTTTCTCTTTGAACAAACCTGAGGGATCACATGGTGTGGGACTCTGCCAGGACCTTCAGGTCTTAACAGAAGGTGCTGCTGGGAATTTCTCTAATGGCATGATCCGTAATTTCTTCTGCCATGGCAGAGACAAAAGAGAGACTCGAGATGAGAAAGTGAGGAGAGAGAGAGAGAGAGAGAGAGAGGGAGGGAGAGAAGGCTGGGAATGCACTTTAAGAGCGAATCTTTAGCTGGGCTTAATTTCCCATGCTTGAGCAGAGCGGTGGATTTTTTTCCCTCCTCTTCTGTACAGATCTTTATCAGACCCTACTTACTCAGGATAGAGCCAGGGGCACTCTGAGAGAGTACACATCAACTAGATTTGCCTTCCAGCCCACCTTCTCTAGTGAAGGCTCCGTCTTTCCCCCCGACAAAAGACAAAAGAACGTTTTAGAAATCAAATCTCTGTTTGTCAGAGGGAATATGCGGCGCGCTTCGGATTGAATAGACTCACAGCAGCGTAATTGCTCCAATCACTGATGTGCTAAAACATTACCTGTTTAATGCTAAGGTTAAAGAGGCATTAGCACATGCAAGCAAGATCTATGGCTAAGGCATTCCCACTGAAAGACCATTTTGACATACAACCGCCTTCTTCTGGGAAAAAAAAGAGTCAATCTAACATGCCCAGAAGCATACCAAATCATGCTATGTCATTTAATTTGTGATTTTATCTTGACTTGCTAATTAGCGATGCATTTATTGTCTAATTTGTGTCTACTTAGTTCTGTGTAAACACAGCTCATATCTTTGCACCTTCAGGGCAGAAGGTTCTGCTTATGGTCTGAGGAAAAATCAGGAGCTTTCACAGGTTAGCATGAAGCCTATTCTTTCCTCTGAGAGGAGGGATGGCGAGATGCGTCACAGAGGAATTTAGCCTGGAGTGCAAGTGTAAAAGTGGAATTTGGGAGCGTAGGGGTTTACCAACCTGCTGTAGCATTGCTTTGTCCGCAGTGTCCATCAGTCTGGTCTCTTGAGTGCTGCAGGAATGAGACGCGCACTGCAGGAAAGTGCTTTTTTCCAAGCCAGACAAAGAGTGATGGATTGGGCCAGGCAAAGCAGACAATGCATTTGTTACAGAGGAAGAAAAAAATGTCTTTGAAATATTTAAAGACATATGTATACCACTTCTTTTTTAGTTGTTCATTGTTTATTAGTTGTGATATACTCTGTATGTAATAGTCGGTAGTATCCAATGTAGCGATGACATTTTTCATATAAAGACCTGAATTAGTATATAACTGAATACATTAATGATTTCTGTGTATTCAATGACCTTACTTTGACAATAACTGTTGTTTTTGCAAGGTTTTTTTTTGTTCTGGGGAAACTAAAAGATCAGATCTAGTAGTCTGAGGAACCTGAGTCTCTGAAAGTGTAAAATAATAATCACATTTTCCTCTTATAATTGTCCCAATTTCCTTTGTAGAAGGCAATGAACCTTGATAGTCGGCATCGACGGACACAGGGATTTCTTCTTTTCCATCTAGGTTATATTAATTAATATGTGTTTTCTCTTAAATTAGCCCTCAGGGGAATGATAACTCAAATTTTTGTATTTATGTAAGTAATAGGCTGGAAAAGAAAATGCTAAACTGGAATATTTATGCAGTCCAACACTTTGCTTCGAGAATAAACTGCACGGAAAACGTTGCGTGATGAAATATGGATGTGTTCGGGGTGCAAAGTTAATTAAATATTTACAACTGAGTGTTAGTTTACAACCCCAGTCAAGATGCCAGCCATCTACCATAACTACTTCGTTGGAAATCTATCCTCCTTTTACAAATGTATAAAGCTCCAGTGATAATTATCAGATTTAAGGAGAAATCTGTCACTGAACAGGCCTTAAACAGGTGCTATTGTAGGTCGCCCGAGAAAGCTCAGTGCACAGAGAGAGAGGGGTAGCCCCATGGGGACTGATCTTATGTCAGGAGATAGCACATTTTTTACGCTAAAGAAGCTACTCAATCCCACCAAAGACTGAATTATTTAAAGCACTATATGTTTTTCAAAGACCTGATTTAGCTCGTAGGTTGGTGGGAATGTTTCTCACTCTCAAACTGAATCGTTTCTGTTCCACCCCCACCCCTCTATGATTCTCTGCACGCCTGCTCAAATGGCCCTTTACTTTCTAAGCATGCTTTTATGGCCTTTGAAGAGTTATTTTGGTTGATCAAAAGGATACGTCTGCTCGGTAAAGCGAGCTGCGGCTATTCGCCGGCTTGTTTAATACTCCTCCCTCCTAGGTTTGGTTTATAAATTTATTATCAGTAACGTATACGGGGGCTCTTATGCCTCGCCGAAGCCTAGAAGCTAAGAGTCGATGCTATGCAGAGAGATAGGGAACAAGACAAAATGAAGAAGTGAACAAGAGCAAGAAAGGAGGGTAGGGATGCAATTTTTCGCTGAGAGGGAGAAGCTTGTGTGAGGTTTCAAAGCACTGTCTTCATTGATGACTTACTTGATTCAGAAATCACAGAACTGATTTGTTAACATCGTGTAAGTTAATTAGAAGAGAATTAGAAGACTTCGAAATTGGATTCAAGTATTTGGACATCATCTACTAATCAGCAAGAATTGCAAACTGGACCATCCAAAATAAATTCATGAAATCATTAGTAAATCATGAAAAACACTTAAAAAAGATGCTTTCTTTATTTCATTTGTATGTTGAGATTATTAATTTCAATTATTTATCTTTAACTATTACTTTATCCTTTTTATGATAAGCGATGAAACCTATCCTGGGAAAACTTTGAATAAGATGCGAATACAGGAGGATAGGATGCCAATACATTGCAGAGAACCATGCACACACCAACACACAGACATGCACATCAGGGGTAATTTTACATAGCCAATCCTACTCACTGCATGTTTCTTGGTGGGATTAGTGTAGTAGAGTACAACCTTACAGCTCCAAATTCCACTCTGATCCTGGGCTACTGTCTATGTAGGCTTTTGAAGCTTCACCCTGTGCCTGCATGGGTTTTCTTTGGGTTCTCCAATTTCTTACCACCTCCTACAACTATGCTGGTATGCGTTGTGTGTATGCTAAATCTCCCCTGTTAATAATTGTATAAATGTGTGTGTGTGTGCATGTGTGTTGGAGTTCCATCTAGGAGTAAAGTATGTATGCCCTATGCCCAGGCACCAGATCCACCCCCACCCTGACCAATGCACCAATGTGGCAATAAAAAAACCAAAACAGAGACTGGATAAGGGTTACATTATAATACATACAGTACATGTGTGTTATTCTAATGTGGAATAATGTAGGCTCATATAAAAAATCTGGGGAACACTAATTGCTTTCATTAAATATTTTTTTCTTTTTTCTTTTCCTTTATAGAAAGGATCAGTGGAATCAAGCACAATGTACATGTATGAGCAGATTTAGGAGGCACTTTTAAATCAGCATATTTAAGAAATTGTAAAATAATTAAATCATTATAAGCAAATTATGAATAGCAGGTAATTCATAGTTGATGACCCAGGCATGCTTCCATCTTATCATGTGTTCCCACTGCACTGCTCCCAGCTGTTCACGTAAGATTTTCTTTACATGTTCATGCTTTCCTTTGACTGCTGAAAGGGAAAAATGGGAGACCACAGTGACATTACTGAGAACAGGACGTCTCTGCAAAGTGAAAAGGAAAAAACAACAACACACACACACACACACACACACACACACACACACACACACACACACACACACACACACAAATATATATAAAAAACAAATAATAAATAAAAAACTATGTTACATACTATACATATGTATGTATATACAGTATGGCATGTATGTAGTGTGTTTGTGTATATATCTTCTTGAGACCTGGACTCTGTTGTGTACATTGCAATTTTTACTGACTGTTTCACCTTATTCATAGCTGATAACTTTAAATTCAATGTCTTCAACTAGAAAGCTGCTGTGTCAGGACTTGTCGGGGGGTGCGGGGGGGGGGAGGGTGCGGGGGTGCTCTGGTGTCTGTCTGGCACCAGGACATTGGCAGGTCACAGCTGATCAGTGTACAGTATGTACCTGAAGTGAAATGTGGTTTAATTTATATACATCACAAAAATATTCACAGGGATGTATGACTTTTTATATCCAGTGTACTGTAGGTCTTCCACGCGTTTAAGAGATGT
Source organism: Clarias laeviceps (assembly GCA_030014305.1). Classification (NCBI taxonomy): domain Eukaryota; kingdom Metazoa; phylum Chordata; class Actinopteri; order Siluriformes; family Clariidae; genus Clarias; species Clarias laeviceps. Next base: position 13,359,828 of record JAQMYJ010000037.1, read on the forward strand.
CTTAAATTACAATGCTTTTTTTTAAATGAGGCAAAAGTTCACATTATTATCAGACAGCATAACAGTTGACATTACTGTTTAAAAACTACCTGTTGCTGCTACTTTGATGTGCTGAGTGAAAAACTGAAAGTTGGTTAAATAAATGTGGATGTTAGCAATGGTTGTGCAGTAACACCCTTCTACCAAACATGTTCCACCTTTATTGCATCAGATTTGACCTAAGATGTGTAATACATAAAAACCCTGCTGTCAGCTGTAAATGATGTGAAAGAATCCCCGATAGCTCCATGAACAAACAATTACAGATATCTATAAATTAAACTGCACTGCTGTCATTGGCACAAAATAAAATTATTCCTTTCACAATGATAATTGTAGTTATTCTTGTGCAGACACATTTTAAAAACTTTTTTTCCCTCTGTATACTAAATCATTTACAAAGTACTATGTCCCGGTAAATTCTCAAATCTGAATGATTGATTATAGTGTTGATTAATTTTCTGTAACAGTAGCGCTGATTATAGGTTTGGTTATAATCCAAATCACATTTATGATAATTAACTCTTAACTCACTATATTAGCAACAGCATTAGCAACTCAAGTTATCATTTTTATAGTAACATCTGTGTTTAAGTTTTTTTTAAATATTATTATTAATGTAAGACAGACTGGAAGCTGAAGCTGGTGAGGAAACGATTATTTGTAGCTGCTGTAACATGATATAAATACTAACTTTTCTTTCAACATTACATATAAGTCTGCATATTTAAAATAAGTTAATTATCTTAATAACACAATATACAATGCTGATTGGCATACCATTAAGTCTGATATTTCATGTAATTCATCTTATGATTGTGGATTAATTTAAATTAAGAAAAAGCCTTAGCAGTTTATTAAATCACATATTGTGATCCTATTGGCTATACAGTAAGTATTGCACTAGTGTAAAATATTGCTAAGCATAAAGGCAACCGACATAGTAATTGCACACATTTTGCACTGCCTCAATTTAATAAATGGATCAATTAATCTATTCATATGAAATCATATTCACTTCATTCATAAGAAATCCATCAAATCACTTTTTGCTCTTTGAATTTTTTTGCAAATGTTGGACATCTCTGGGCTTCACCATCATGTTACTGTCATCATTGGCAGCATATACTGGTTTCTCTGAACATATCTCAGTGTGAATATGTTCAATTCTTTTGACGTTTCACTCATTAAAATGGGTTATGTACAAGCTGAATTCAATATAAACTGTGCTCCTCCTGAACACTTCACGTCCAGGCATTCTCACTGCTCTTCCTTTTGACCTGGTCCTGGTAACGAGGGCCAGGCCAGGACAAAGCACCGGATAATTACAGCAATAACACACACAGGATGTCACTGATGAAGATTGGATGTGAGGCAGCTTTCTACTTTGTGTCAGCAGCTTGGTGCTCTCGTCCCCCTGATCCCAACATTGCCTCTTTCATCTTCTCTACTTGGCCATGAAAAATTCATCCAAGACCTCCAGAAATATTTATAGGCAAAAACTTTGGAAGAAATGTTTGTGCTTAAAAATTCATGGCCACATGGATACCTAACAGTTGTATACCCCTGTAATGAACTTGATTGCTCACATTATCCAATAAAATAATTCATCTTAAACTGTATCTATTATTATTATTATTATTATTATTATTATTTATTTATTTATTACTTTTTTTTATTGCTCTCCCTTGAGAAGGACTGATCAAGTTAAGACCCATAAGAGTATGCAAGGTGAGTTTCTATGTATGACAGCCTTCCAAGAATATGTAACCTTGTCATCAGGTCAGGCCTTGGAGTCCATAGGTATCTTTTGTAAAATAATGAGTTTCCCATTCAAAAGGCTAAAAGCTATATGCAATTTTCTGTTGTGTGTATGAGTTTTCTTTATATGTAATACACATCAGGGCACTGCCCACAGGTCCTGACTTTACAGTGCATGATATATGAAGGCTTAAAGGTCCCCACAGCTGGTGCAGGAGGGGATCTAACAAGACCTTGCCACAAGGCCTCATTATAGCCAGAAATCTGCTTGCTGAATATGTGATCTCTGCCTGTGAGGATTTCATTTAATACTATCATGGCTATGGCTTCTTCAGTATTAAAGAATTTGACCAGAAAGATTATTGTGTGTGTGTGTGCGCATGTGCACTGTCAACTGATGATGGGTGAGGACACAACACATAAAAAAATCTATTTAGTTAGGTAAGTAGGTAGTACTGCTTTATTGGAATTACAGTGGAATTATAGTACTATGTACTATTGGTTGAAAGTGAACATGAGACCATCATACAGTAGGTCACGATATTTACAGATTATCATCCCAGTTAATACGTTTTGTTTAATAAAAATTACAAATATTTTTAATTCATAATATGGATTGTCCTCCAGGATTCCCGATAAATTGGCACCCTGTCTTGCCTTGTGCCCTGGGATAGGCTCCAGACCCCCTGTAACCCTGAATACAGACAATGAATGAGTGAGTGAGTGAATATGGCTTTGTTTATGTGATTTATATAAATGAGATAAAAATAAGTAATGTAATAAATATTCATTGTAATTAGGCCTCAAATGATGTCAGGTATTTGAGTGAAATCATTGCAAATAAAAGATAGAGGGAAACTGTCCTGCTAATTAAACATTACAATAGTCTACCATTTGTGCCCTATTTTAGGTGCTATATCAGCTTTTAAACTGAAACATAAACATCAGCTTTTAAACATAAACTGAAACATCAGCTTATAAACATAAACTCTATCTCTGTATTGCACAACTGTTTCTTATTTTTTAATATATTTTTTTCATATATTTTTTCATTTTTCATAAATGTTTCTTATATTGTATATTTTGTCCTGTACAGTACAGCT
>JAQMYJ010000037.1:13363996-13379547 GCA_030014305.1 Clarias laeviceps
AAATTAATCAGAGCAACTGTATAACCAAGACAAAGCAATTTCCCTCTGGGATTAATAAAGTTCTTTGAATCTTGAATAAATAAATAAAAAAAAAGACTGCACAGTTCCAATGAGAAAATGTACAAATGGCTAAAGATCCACCTTGTTCCCCTGTATAGCCCCAGTGAGCAATTCTAATATAACAATGTAAGAAATCTTTATCTTAAAATCTACATGGGTGTGTATAATAAAGAGCTTGCTCCTTTCCTCATGATTCATTTCTCAAACACTCCCACTGTTTTGAGTCACTTCTGATGAATCAACAGCATGGGGACCCCATTGTTGAGACCTGTCTCCCTCCCACATCAAGCTAACTTTGTGGAAAGTCTGAATCCAGTCAAATACTTAGGCATCACACACACCATTTTGCTCATGATTTTATGTTTTGTTTCTTTTTTTGAGGCTTGCACCAGTGGAGTCATCTTTTATTTTTTGTGTTCAATTTTGGTGAAAAAATAAATACTTGAAGGAAAATCTATATATACACTTTATAACTGTTCATATGAAATTTCAGGTGATGAATTTAGGCAAGAATTCAGATTATTTAATGTATATATATATAGGCTTTTGCGGCTTAGTTCCTTTGTTCGGTATACTGCTATTTTATGAATTGTAACAGAAATAAACTTATTTTACTTTTTAGAGTAAAAGTAATATAATAATAATAATAATTTATTATTAATTATATTATCAAGAATTAGCCAATTTTAAACTAGATCCAGATTCTGTATTAAAACATTGCTTCCAATTAGTAGATCTTCAAAATATCAACCCTCAATCCTCTTCAGGGTGCACCTTATAGTGGAGCTGGAAAGTCCTGTTTTTATTTAGCACAGTTGTCTGTTTTGTGCCCAGCACAGCCTTCTTTCTTTTAGTGAAAACAATTTTCTTAAGTCTTTTTCCATTGTCACTGGTGCTAGAGGGGCCATGACTTTATCGTTCTGTCTGTCCACATTATCAGGACAGTTCAGTGAGCTGGTATCTAGCTTCTGTCAAGAAAGTACCTCATGCTGAGATGGAAGGTGTTGAGGTGATGATTGTTTCCTGACCTCCCCTCACTCCCTCCATTACATCCACAGTAAAAGACACCGTTTCCTCCTCACCTATCTCTAAATGGGTAAAGGTGCCTAAGCACACCACATTCCCTTTGATTTCACATCTGTGCTGTCATTTGATCCTTAACTCAGCTCACTGCTGCACCCTTCCATTTCCCCAGCTCAGAGGATGTGTCAAAGCTCAGCGGCCGAACTGCCACTGTCGTCCATGGCCTTTTCAGTGACTCCTTTGATTGAGGCCTTTGACCAGACAAGATACTCACACTTTATGGAACCTTCTGAAGATTCCTTTGTATTTTCAGGTACAGTAGATGACCTTAATGCAAATGAATTGGGTTCTGATGCAATGCAGGTCATGCTGACAATGTAAAGGTTACAGCTTACACAGTTTCCTTCTTCTACTCGCACTATCAACTTTTTCAGATGCTTCCTATTATATTAACTCATAATATGGCTTATATAGTAATGTTTAGTTCTTTTTTCAGTTTTTCACTGAGAACCTCTAAGGTAAACCTAGGTGGCATGACCTTGAGCAAAAGAGAAAGGAAATAAATATTTTCTTCAAACATAGTGGGAATTTGAAATTGATATTTCCTGATTTACGACTGAAACCCTAGTTTGTCACTCTAGATATGTTTAGGCTGGTGAAGTAAAAATGCAATATGGTGTAATATTTTATGCCAAAACCAGTTTTGGTTTTCCTGCTGCGTTTCTGATTAGCATTTTTTCATTCTTTCTTTCTTTTGGCCATGAATTCGCTTTTAATGTTTTTGGTTTATTTGTGTTTTGTACTGGCAGACCGTTGTTCATTCTTCTCCAAGATGTAGATATGAATGTGTAAAAAAAATAACATCTGCCATACTTATTTTGCAAGTTTGTTCTCGAAATTTGCGGAAGTGACAATAACACACTGACTGTTGTTCTTTTTGTACCTTCAGTAGCTCTTAGCAGAAATAGAATTACAAAGTGTTTACATGACTGGTAGACTTTGTGTTACTTTATTGATTGTTACTCCCTCCTCCAGAGAGCAACACTTTATATAGAGCTTAAAGGAGCCAGAGTCCATAGGGGACATGCCTATGCCGCCGTACACACCACTTTACACTTGTAGCCACTGATGGGAACAGACCCACACATTCAATTTACACCACTTTAAGACAATGTAAACAAACTGCACACTGACAAGTGGAAGAGAGAATAGAAAACAAGCACAGAGCCTCAGGAGTGCACGCAGTCCACTGTGTGATTTCACAATTAGGTTCTGGAAAATGAAAGCCCTGTTTACAAGAAAGGTTTTATCTTAATGATTGGCTTTTAAAGGTGAAGTGATGGTGAAAATACTGCCATATTACCACCCAATTGCAAGTCAGTGAATGAGTATTTATGAATATTTATCTTTAATATTGAAACACTGTGAATATATTTTTGACTCCATGCTGATATACTTTTAATTTAAATATCAGACAGCAATATGAACAAAAAGAAAGTAGCAGGGTTTCACTTGCAGCCAAGCCATCCCTATAGAGTCCTGTCAGAAGTCTGCTAATTCCACAGATGGCACACGAATCTCTTGTGCTTATCCTCTTGATGAACACGCACAAAGCCTTCAGGAAAATGGGTCAGAAAAAGCTCATTAGGCAGTTTAATAGATGCTTGTCCTCTGTAATGCTGAGAAGATTAAATATTCTTTGTCAAGGCCCATAAAGCAAACATTTGACAAAATAGACTGGTTTGAAGAAGAATGTGTCCACGCTGTGCTGGTGTAATTATCGAAAACAGTGTCTTCGCTGCTGTCTCCTGAGCTGATAGAGACTCCAAGGTTGTTTAAAATGCATAATAATAATATCATGGCTAGACATAAGTCTATGATGAACTCTAGACAAGTAGAAGGCTGTTGGTTGACCTTGAAACAGGTCAAGCATGGAAAAATATATGACTACTTGTTCTTATCTTGTCTTTTAATGAAGCTGGTTTTAATGTTTGGAGTAGTTTATTGGGTAAAATTCTGTGCCAGAGCCTAAACCTTCAACTGTGCACATTTACAATTTGGATATCACCTCACTTGAAAGTTGCTCTGGAGGAAATTCTTCCCCTAAAGGAATACTTGTAAATATGTCTCCTTGTAGGAGCAGAAATAAAATGATCCTTTATCTATAATATACATTAATCAAGCTCAAGGCATCCAAGACTTTTGCTTAAGCCATTATTTATTTTCTGTAACAAATAACCTGATTACCAACAAGAACAAAGGATATATAAAAACACGGAAGCTTCTACATTTCAAAATGTCCCCAAACCTACGTGCAATCAGGCCCTTTCCCCTTAACACAGTGGCAAAAAGAATGCAATTGCATGTTTGATTATGATTTGTGCTCAGATTTTATGAAATGGTAACTTTTGCCTGACACATGACTGAAATACTACTTCAGGAGAATGCATAAAACTCAGGGTTTTCACCATAGTTGCATACGTTTCTTTTTTTTGTTTGTTTGTTTTTTTGGGTTCAGAGTGCAAGTCAGATGGAATTATACAGGCAGAGACTGAAAGATGCAAGGAAATGCTAGCGATCATATCCCCAGTTTGCACATGGTTTTCCTTTCCTCTATGCTGTGTTGCACAGATGGGTTAAAATATAAATGAAAAGAGAAACACTCTTTGATCTAAATGTGGTATATATCAACCTAGGTGTTAATACATAGAAATCTTCAAGTAATATTTACCCATGAGGTGTAGAGGTTCCTCAAACGCCTGACTTGACATTAGGCGGCAAAGACTGAATTTGGAAAGCTGTGCACCATTTTTTATTTTTTTTTATATAAGAAACTCTTCGAAATAATGACCTTTTGTATTCCAGGACCTCAGCCACAAATCTGTTGTTCTTCTAAGAGTGTTGAAGTCAAAGAGGGATTAAAGAGAGAAAGAACGAAAGAGAGATTGCAAGAATAAAAAAAACAAAAAACAAGTTTTACTGCAGAGTGGTGGGAGAAGCGTTAAAACCTGTGGTCTCGGAGCGAGTAATCTCAGGCTCACAGCGAGCCGTGGCCTCTGCCTCAACCTCTCCTCTTTCATCTTCTCTTTGTCGGGATGAGTGCACTGATACTCCTCTCACATGCCGTCCTCCTCTCTCCTCCCTCTCTCCTGCTCTCCTTCACTGTGACTCCGAGCAAGATGATTACTTTCTTGTGAAACTGCTCCACAGCTCACCCTGTCCATCTTTCATCCATCTCTCCTCCTTTTCTCTTTTCCACTCTCTCAATCACTCACTCGCCCACTCATTTTTACCCATCTCTTTGCACTCTCACTCCTGTACCCGAGAATCTCGGCTTAGAAGACATGAAAGGGTACGATCATAGCCCGATGATTTAAATCTTTAAAGATGGAATAACAGCCAGAGAATATTGCATGTCCCTCTTGTCCCTCACTCGTGTCGCTATGCGCTGCAGTAACAGCGGCCAGCAGAGGGCGAATCGTAAATTCAGAGAGTTTTTTTTTTTTTTTTTTCCCAGTGAGGGGTCAGTTTGCAATGTTTTTTACTTAGGTGACTCCCTGTCCTCTCAACGGGCTCTAAGAAAACAGCGCTGGTGCTGTGATCACAATCCGGCTGATATTCCGTTTGAAATGGGAACGGGCTCATTTTCGTCAGCCTCCCTCACACTAGGGGGATGTCCCAGGCGCCATGGCATGCCAAGGGTCATCATTAAAAAAAGCCTCCTGCTGAAATCCCATGTCTTGTGGCTAGTTTTACTTTTATTTTTTTTCTTTGTTGTATTTATAAGCATTAATGAAGAAAATTTTATACAACCCACACAGCTGCTTGTGCAAGCCTCATGAGCTTTTTTCTTCCCTTATTTTATTTGCTATTCCTTTATTTTTCTTTCTGTAAAGTTTTCTCTTTACATATTATCCAACAAAATCTGGCAAAGAGCCTGTGTGGAAAAAACAAGCTAATTATTCCCAGAAATAAAGAAAATGACTGTGTGTGTGTGTGTGTGTGTGTGTGTGTGTGTGTGAGAGAGAGAGAGAGAGAGAGAGAGAGAGATACTCATTTCTTATTTTTGATTTCAGAAAGATTTCATGATCAAAGAGGGCTCAACTTCTCCCAGCTGTTCAAAGGTACTCGTCTAAAACAAATGTGATATGACCGGGGATAGAGGTGCTCTCATTAAATGCTGAAGCAGATAACGACAGGTGAGGACAGGAGCAGCGTTAATTCTTTCCCCCTCGGAGAACATGCTTTTGTTTGCTTTCCCTTCATCCTCCCTACTTGTCTTCGCCTACGTGTTGCCCTTGATATTGATTATGGAAGGAAGTGCAGAGATAAAGAGGGATTTTGTGAGAAGTGTGATTTAGTTGTTTTGTCAGAGATGCCCCCTATACAAGGAGGGGCTGATGGCTGTTTGGATACAAAAGTCAAGCGAGCTGTGCTAAACAACTTACTTTCTGAATCGTTCTGCAAGGATTCAGATCTCTTTACCTGCTTTATTGTCTTAAAATGAACAGCTAAGAAGAGAAGCATGTCCTGTTTAAATAGAAAGGTGACAGATTAAAACCATCCTTAAATGGCATGGTATAGGCTTGTGGTGTAAGGAGACTGACACTGCTTTCTAAAATTCTTTCACTTTAATAGGAATATACACCTCTGCATTTATGCTGTTATGCCACAAAAAAAAACTTGTGGCAGTGGCATAATGACATTATGCAGATACAGGTAAAGGTCTTCAATCAATTTTTTTCAGAATTGAAAAGTGTTATCTTGACTATAACCATGGTTATGGTGTGCAAGATGAGCCGGTTTGAGTATTTCAGAAGCTTTTGATAGTTTTGCACACAACTGTTTATAGAGTTTAAGCAGAAAGTTGCAGGGAAAAAAAAACATTGTGTGAACAGAGGGTCTGCAGGCTGAAACGAGATTGGAGAAAAATGTTGAAGGGTGACCAGACTATCTATAGACATCTATAGACATATACAGGGTGGATGAAAAGTAACTAGGCATTAAAAATTGGTAATAAAGTCCAAATGTCTAATACAGATTTATTGAAACAAATTGTACTTTATTACATAGGAAACGAAAGCAAATCTTTCAATTTTAACACCGGTTGCGCCAAACAATTTCCTCAAAAGGCCAGGGATGGAATGCACAATCTCCTGAAGGAAATCATTTGGGATATTGCTGAAAACCTCCTGAAGCCATGCCTCCAAGACCTCCAGTGTGCAAGGCTGTGTCCTGTACACCTCCTCCTTTGCGTAGTCCCACAAGAAAAAAATCACTTGGAGTGAGATCTGGACTTCTTGGAGGCCATTCATGAGGTGTGCATAGTCCCACCCAACGTCCTGGGAAATGCTGGTCTAACCATGCACGCACAGTAAAAGTAAAAGTAAAATGGAGTGTGGTGCACAAGTGATGCTACAAGTTCTATAGCCATTAAATATAGCCTAGTTACTTTTCACCACCTTGTAGTATAGTAATAACACATCAAACCTTGATATGGATGGTTTAAAGGCCTGATTATTTGAGTTATATCCTTTGTTGCAGCTTCAAACAGTTTGACCATTTTCTTATGAACTCTCATCAACAAGATGTTTCAACCAACAGAGCTGTTGCTTGCATGTTATTATTATTATTATTTTTTTATCATTCCGTGTAACTCCTAGAGCCTCCTTAGTATGAAGATGTGCTGTGCCACAATCAAAGTCACACATATTTATTCTAATGTATGAGAGCTTCACTGTTCAGAGTATATCCAAGTATATCTACATAATTATGTGCAGAATAACTTACTGAATAGTGCAAATATTTGGTAAAACATTGGTAAAATCGGGCCAAGTATTGTAAATGACTGCAGTGACAACTGTGTTTAAGGAAAAATATGCTTAGAGCTGAAAAAGTTAACCCCTTAAACTTCCAGTAAGTGGTTCCAGACTGGCCTAAATTCTAGCTGAATAATATATTTTAATATAAATAGCTGAATAATGAACCCCAGTTAGGAAGCAGTCCACACTATTTTTCATTTCTGTTCTATAAAAAGAACAAAGGCTTTTGAATAGCAATGAATCTGCATATTTACCTTGTCATCTGGGTGTGCTTTGATTCATTTGGGGAAAAAAAAATAACAATGTCTATAATAATTCCAATTAAGTTTGCAGGTCTTTTGCACCTGTGAGATCAAGCCAAAGCCCAGAGAAGTTATGAACTCCAGGATTTCATTCACACAGTAGGGTGCACACATTTAAAATCCACACACTCACTAATTCGCTGCCTTGAGAAAGTTAACTTTTTGCGGATCACATCAAGATTGCGTCGAGTCTGTTGGATCACTCTTGCGTGCAGGTAATTTTTGGTTCTTGCATTCCACTGCTATTTTATTGCCACTTTTGGCTGTATCTGCTCAAGCCAACACAATAAGCATGTGTGATATTGCCCTCGTGCAATACATAAGCAATAGAGGAGACCCTGAATAACACACTGAATAGGCAAACCTGTTTTATTCTCAAACCATGTTTCTGGATTGCTTCCACTGTGTGTTTTTACAAAATATGGGCAAAAGCAAGTAAATATGAACACACAAATTGTGCTACTAGCAGGGTAGATACTGTGTAGCACATTAAATGCTGGTGTATCCTGCTCAAATCTGCCATCATTATGTTATAACCTCGCTGTGACATTTCATATTGTTGTTATTGTGAGATAATGACGGGTATCATCTGGCATTTGATTTGTTGGCAGGAGGAGTATGGAGCCAATAATAAGACCATCCTCACTCTATTGCATGAACATGTTTTAGCTCTGTCTTTTGGTGATTGGAACTTCATTTGCCTTTTAAACAAATGTCTTTATTTGTTCAGTTTGTATTTACCTTTTGATGCCTGCACTTGATTTCCGTAATATTAATACCCTTCATGTTTAAACTTGCCGATGAACAGCTAGAAAATAAATATTTAATGGTCTGTATGAACTGGTAGTCTTTTTTGTATTATTTTAGCTTATAGACTTGGTATAAGGCAAGATAATGTTTGTTATAAAAAAACAAAAACTAAATTTTAAGAATTTGGAAGATACCACAGTGTGGTAAAAATAAATAATTTATTAGCACTCAAATGCAAATAAAGCTACAGGATGCGGGCCACATCTGCCTTGGATAACAGGGGTTTAGGGTCTGAAGCTGGGCAAGTGTTAGTCTAACTAAAATTGGTTCTGTGCCACATTTGGACCAGATGTGAAAGAGTCCTTGGGTCTGAGCTGCACAGAGCTCTCTCAGAATGTATCTGTGCCAGGTCTGGCCGACAGTGCAAAAATAAGCTGGGCCAAATCTGTTTACCAGATTTGATACAGATATTGAGAAAGGTTTGGACCGGATCAAGGTCAGAGTGGTTTTGTTGCTGTGCCTGATCTGGACCAAATCTAATAAAATAAAAGGTTGAGCTGGTCCAGCTTTGGCACAAATTCACATCAAATGTGTAGAACGTATCTGTGACATTTTTGTATTATTGTGCAAAAATAGGCTGGACCAAATCTTTTTGCTGGATTTCTTACAGATCTTGGGAAAAGCCGGTGCCAGATCAGAGTAGTTTCTGTCTCAGGAACTGATTTGGGGTTTTATAACTGTGCAATCCTAACATACTGTAAATGCTTTTTCTATGAGGTTTTGGATTCTCTAAATAGGGTTGGTTTTTAAACCTGTATTTACAGTGTGTTTGATGAGGTGAATAGAGGATTAAGAAATCTAAAGTAAAGGAATAAATTTTATGCTAATTTATGCTCTTATTTAAAATATCCCTAAATGTTGAAACCAATGTGTGTTTACAATTTGTTTACTCCAAAACAAATACTGTATCCTCAAGTCTAAATAATACTGTTAATTCTGGTCTCTTAAAAGGAATAATTGTACTAAACTGCACAGTTTGAATATACAGGAGCATTCAAGTCAAACCAGGACTTGTGATGTAAATTTTCTGAATGAAAGAATAAAAAGATTGACCTTTACTTGCAAGAAGAGATGCATCTGTCTGTGGGACCTGTACACAGAAGCATTCATGAACACCACTTGCACATTACATAAACTTGGCTGAGAGTAATTGCCACATCCTCCATGTAGTCCTGACCTTGCTCTAAGCGATTTCTGCAAGTTTGGGCCATTAAAGGAGCTCCTGGGAGGCCAGCATTTCAGATGTGAAGCGAGCAGTCAGATCATGGCTCCGGCATATTGAGAAAACTCAATGGTATCCAATCGCTAATGAAATACTAGAATGGTGTATCACGGGATTATATAGATAAATAAGGGTACTTTTTACTCTCATAACTGTGTTCTGTTGTTTTGCACAATCCCAGTTTGACTTAAACAGCCCTTTTATTTGTTATTTGAGCTTGTACAGTAAATGGTAAAAATAGCAATCCTAGCGCCATCATTTAAACCCCATGTAAGTCAATATGCTGGTTTACGAACAATAATCCAGTATAATGAAATACCCAAAACACACTTTGCCTTTTGTTAAAAAAGGATAGAAAGTAGTGAGTGGTGTGCCGTTTCAGACACAGCCTAACTTTATTGAATTCACATTCGCCTAATTTCTAATAAACACCTCCTATTTAGATTAGCAAAATTAGCATCAATTATATAAAAGTAAATAAGAGCATTGACTCAATGTTTGTCTGCCTGTGTTTGACTCCATCTCTGTTGTTCTTTCTCTTTCTCTCTGTCTATTTATACATTCCATGCAGTGGTTTCTTCCTTATCAATATGGAGATCTTGCCGGTAAACATGTTCGAGCCATCCATTAAACTAGCAACCCATTCACCTTTCCACCTCATGCATGAATAGCCTCACACACAGGCTAATAATGGGCTGCTGAAAAATGGAGGAGGAGAGAAAATGTTTAAAATTGGGCTTCATACATCCACAGCAACACTACAACAGAGATTTGACTGACTAAAGTTTGGAATGAAAGATGGGATTTCAGCGGTGAACAACGCTGTCTGATGTGTAATAAAGGTGCATTTTAGATCAGGTTTTTTTTCATGTTCAGTTGAGAAATAATTAAGTGTATCAGGTGTTAAATGATTAGTGTTGGATCACAGCCAACAGAATGCTAATAACCTAAATCAATTAATTCCAGTTTCTGTAATGAATAGTGATGAATATTTACCATTCAGCAAACATGTATCAAGAAATTTAAATAAACAGTAGATTCCTGTTTATTTTAAATAAAATAATTTATTGTTTTACAGAAAGTTAAGTATTTCCTACATGCCCTTGATAGTTTTCAATCTCTGTATATTCCTAAAGGCAAAGACAAGCACAGATTTGTGTAGTTACTTTCTTGGGCACTAGAGGGCAGTATGTGACCTGAAAACACACCTTTGTGGCCCTTTGACTCACAAGGGAAGGGAAAAACAGACAGAGTCCATGGTGGTAACTCAGTTTCAAATGCTCATAGCCATTATTAGCCCGAATACAGTCTATGTCGAAGTCGCACTGGACACACACTCTTTCCCTTTTATTCTCTGCTTTGTGCGCGTTTCTAACCCGACTGAAACAATGATGTAAGCTGCTGTAAGTTGCTGCAGGTAGTTTGAGGAGGCTCCTATTAAACATTTGGCCACGGCCTTGACAAAGGCTGCTGCACTGCACTTTTTCACAGCTACTTTTTTCCACTTCTTATAAATAGTGCATGTTCCATATATCGGTTATTGAGCAGGTCAAAGTTTCTGCATCTTCTCCTGCCTGAAAAAAACGATTAAGCCAAACAATAGGAACAAATTTATACTACTTTAACACAATAAATGTAACTGATTAACCAGGACACATTTTATGCTGGAATTTTTTTTATGTACATTTTGTTCTGCAACTACATACAGTACACAATAATGATGGTAAAATATTATATAGATTTCAATTACATCTTTAAAATTACTGTTTCTATAAGAATGATTTTTGCCACCTCTTACTCTCACCATTAGCCATAACACAGTCCCATGGTAGGCATTACATTCAAGGAAATGTTTAGATTGTCTGGTTTTAAATTAATACTGAATGTGATTTCAGCATCTCTCTATATTTCTATGTTAGCACAATTATATTACACAAAGTATATTCATATATTCATACTTTGTACGTCATGTTCAAATGAGTGCCCGGTATTCTGTTTACATAAATACACAGCTACCCTAATGACATATTGTGCCATGTTGTTTATTACGGAACAGAGTCTGGTGGGTATTTTAAACCTTGACAATTATCTGGGGGCCACCTTTACCTCTTAATTTAAAAAGCAGAAGTGTGTGACACCCAGCTATGCTGGTAGAACAGTGTCAATTATGAGTGGCTGTAGATTATTTGTAAATTAAATACGAGACTAGCGAGGACCACTCAGGCGCCATGGCTAACACCTCGTTCTGAAACAGTAACAGCTGCCAAGGCCTTGTCCGCTGAGAGCGCGAGCAAGAGAGAGCCGTGTTCATTAGGCAGGACTATCTCTCCTGGGTTCTCCCACCTGCCTTGATCACGTTAACATTAATAATACATGGCCAAACGCAGTAATACAACCAGTACATTTGCGTCTCTCCACTCTCTCGCACGGCTCTGGCCTCGAATTATGGAGGAAAAAAAAAATCAAATCTCTTCACTTTATCTAAGGCAGCCTCTTGTGTTATTGCTACCAAAAGGTAATGTGTCTCAGCCCTGTTTGCACACAGAGACACAACAAATGGGTTTAGCCTTTTCCTTTTTGGGTTCACCGAGCATTCAGAACCATGTACTGGCCGAGGGATCTGCAAGATGAAAGTTGTCAATTCGGTGAATGTTCATTTCCTGTGTGCCACAGTTGTGGCACCTCATAAGAAGAAGATGTTTTATTCACAGATAGAAGTTACAAAGAACAAGAGGGAGAAAGAGAGACAGAGAATGTCTAAAGATGATAGGATTTTATCCGACACAGATAGGCCCAAGCTTTTATAATAAAGTTAAAAAATAAACCTCCAAGTGATCATAAATTTTAATGCTGGCTGAAACGGTTCAGAGAGATTGCTTTAAATGATTGGATTTGCCTGTTAAGACTGCAGTAGGAGGATCAGCATAGACTGAAAGCACCTGTAATGAAATCTAAATGTGCCATGGCCTCTCTCAAACAGTGGGTTTTTGACGGCCAGGCTGAAAGAGAAAGATGAACGGTGCCAAAAAAAAAAAAAGACATGGTCCCGGATCATGTCCTCGTTAAAATTCACTCAATCATTTCCTTTTACGGTTCTGGATCCAGGCGGTCAATAAGACCAGTGAATTGACAGAATTGGAAGCGCGACTATCGGCTAGCTTGGTAAATATGCCTTATTATTTTTTAATGTAACGGTCCTAAGCCTGAGATCATATTTCCATTTGGAGGATTCACAAGTGAGCCAAATGGCGAGGTAATTAGTGTTCCTGCACACGCCCAGTACATTAAAATGTTAACAGTGTTGGAGCTGTGTGATGGCGAATACAGAGCTGGGGTTTTCTTACAGCATGGCAGACAGGGGGTGACATCCTGCCTAATTGGGGACATCAGGGTTCCTGCTGATGTTTCTTATCTACAGTTCAGATCTCTCCTTTTTTATTTATTCATCTATCTCCCTCCCTTTCTCACTCTGTCTCATGTGATTCTCATTAGTAGTCTTGCTGTGATTGCGTGCCCCTCGTTTGCATTTGAAGTGGCTGTGCCATGCATGAGGATTCTCAATGTGTGGCAGAGAGATGGAAAGAGGAGAGTAGTGAAAAGGAGGGAGAAAGAGGGGAAAGAGAGAGTTGAGTTGTGTCAGGTCGCAGTCTGACATCTGGGGCCGCCTCTGTTATTCCCAGTGGCAACATCGTGTCATTACTGGGATTAGTCTGATCCCAAACGTCCTAACGGTGTGTTAATAAATATGAAACCAGCTCTGTCTCTTGACTCATTACCATCAGTTTTCTCCAAAACACACATAAGTATGCAGCCTCTAATAGCTCTCGTTGCTGAATATTT
The DNA here is from genome assembly GCA_030014305.1 of Clarias laeviceps. Taxonomy (NCBI): domain Eukaryota; kingdom Metazoa; phylum Chordata; class Actinopteri; order Siluriformes; family Clariidae; genus Clarias; species Clarias laeviceps. The sequence continues at coordinate 13,377,076 of JAQMYJ010000037.1, forward strand.
TTGCTAATATTTTTGTCTCTTTTTCCTGTTGTGGAATTAGATTTAATTCTGAGCTGACTAAAGAATTAAGTGCTGGAGCCAGGATCTACAAAACTTATTTTTAAATGGTTCTATCTATCTCTCTATCTCTCTATTTATCATAATTATTATTATTAAATGATGCTGCAGTCTTTGGTGGCATGACAAAGTTAACAGTAGGAAAAAAACAACAACTGTTGTGTTGTCTTTTCTATGGAAGCCCTAAAACACTTGTGGATCAGCAGCTATCATTCTATTGTACATTTTATGAACAACTGCAACTAAATTTTGAAAATGCTAGTAACTGTGATGTGACTCTTATGCACCATGAAAAACGAATGTAGTGGAAATGTATTTTAAAAAATTAGACGTAATTAGACCTCAGTACATTTATGTTGTTCATACCTCACAAAAAAGACATTTACTGTGTTTAGCATCATGTCTTAACTATTAAGTATAAATAAAAATAGGGGGGTTCATCAAATTTTAGGAAGGGTTCATCACAGACCGTTAAAACGTTGAAAAACCACAGTCTTGGCAGGGCACCTTTTCCACCCAGAGACAGACAAACACACACACACACACATGTGCGATTTGGGACTTGTATGTCCAGTGAAGAAAAGACTGCCCCATAAATACAAAAATGCATTCATGCCCCAGGGCGGTTTGGGGCTGTGCTGTGAAACCGGGTAGAGGCGTCTTGCCTTCAAGAGAACTTCTCCAGGCAGCGTGGTCCTTAGGGGACTCTTCCTGCTTCCTGTGACAGTTGACCTTTGACATTATGGAACTCCAGCAGGTAAAAAAAGCCATAACACCAGCCCTTGTCCTTTCAGGTCATGTGCTTGCTCTGAGAAATAGGTTAACCAAACTGACTTTCCAGGTTTGAGATAAGAGCGTATGTGTGTTTTTTAAGGTGATGAAGCAGGTTATCATTGTGTTTAACTTTTACTGGCTCACCTCCAAGGTGAGGAAGACAGAGCGAAGGTGTGTGTGGACACTAAGCTCCCTCAGCTACCGGAACACAATCCAGGAGGGTGTTTAAACACGTCAGACATCTGATTTCATCTGTGACAAAATATTAATTAAGGCAGCTCTAAATGCCAGCTTGTTAATTGGTTTGCACCTGCACACGGAGCTCAGGTTTTATGATTAATTTTATTTTTCCAACCTCCCCCTCCCGCCATCACCCCCCGACTCGTACAAGCACAGGAGTGGAGGGTAAATATTGAATCAGCGACTAAACTCTCAGCTCTATGCAAGTGAGGGAGAGAAAGAGAGAGAGGGAGAGAGAGAGCAGGATCCAGGGATGGGTGAGAGCTGGGAATCCTTACTAATTAAGACTCTCTAATCAAGCTTAGAGTGAAGAGGTCACTCCCTGGGAGTAATTTGTGATATTAAAGCACGCTGCTCCACTCACTCCATTTGTTGTCTCATACCGGATAGAGCTCATTCTTTTTAATATCACTGCACTTTATGCAAATGAGCATTTCAATAATGCACCTTGTCAGCGGCGATCCTCTCTTAATTCAACAAAAGGCTGAGGGTGTGACCTTGTCATTCAGCCTGATGGCTCTCCTCACAGAGACACAGGCTGTGAACAAAATCCAAATCTCTCACTGCCTCCTGTGTGCTAATAGCATGCTAATGATAATGAGCATACGGCCTGCTGATTAGGACTAACAGGCAGCAGAGGCAAAGCATTATGCTATATTTCAATTGTCCTGATTTCTTGTACCATCAGTGCACATGATTTGTTGGTAGCTCTTCAAGAGGTTTCCATGCACCATGGAAAAAAACATGTTTTAATTCCCAATAAGCAATAATAATAATAATAATAATAATAATAATAAAAGCCTGTAGTTCTATAGACCTTTAACCTAAAAGTACTAAACCTTAAAAGTACTAACATTTTAAAGGAAGCATGGATAGGTAATGTTTGGACATGGCCATTTTTTGGACTTATTATCCGGAAGTGTGAAGACAACCAGAGATAGGCAAAAAGACCGAGCAATTCACAGAGTTTAGCAAAGGGACAATCACAGCTACTGGCAACTTGATTGAGTGCTAATTATACAAGAATATTTATATTTGAGGAGTCAGGATATGACCTACTTATTATGAATGATAACGTTTTAAGTAGTTGATCTAGTTGAATTCCTCACATTTCTATACGATTGAGCTCCCATGGGATGTGCTGGACAAACAAGTCCCATCCACTGCACGTCCCATCTAACCCACAGCATCCAAGGGTCCTCCGCTAACGTCCCAGTGCCATCCACCACAACACAACCTCAGAGGTCTGGGGGACCCTGAACCTTATTGGTTGTAACGTTTTGTGTGTGTGTGTCCACGTACGTACGTATGTACGTATGTATGTAAGTACAGTCGTGGCCAAAAGTTTTGAGAATTACATAAATATTGGAAATTGGAAAAGTTGCTGCTTAAGTTTTTATA
>JAQMYJ010000037.1:13383379-13407368 GCA_030014305.1 Clarias laeviceps
ATTTTGTTTCTCATGGTCTGAGAGTCCTTCAGGTGCCTTTTGGCAAACTCCAGGCGGGTTGCCATGTGCCTTTTACTTCCGTCTGGCCACTCTACCATATAGGCCTGATTGGTGGATTGCTGCATAGATGGTTGTCCTTCCGGAAGGTTCTTCTCTCTCCACAGAGGACCTCTGAAGCTCTGAAAGAGTGACCATCGGGTTCTTGGTCACCTCCCTCAACTTTTTTCATGTTGTCATTATGGGGTATTGTGTGCAGAATTCTGAGAATTTTTTTAAAATCCAATTTATAATAAGGCTGTGACATAACAAAACACTTGTGAATACTTTCCGGATGCACTATATATAACACTGAACACTCTATAATAAAACTACTCAGTTTCAAAAACTGATCATGCAGTAACATTAACTTACTATTTAAAAAAAGCCTAACAATAATACTGTACCCAGCTGACTGATTTTTGATGTTAGTTACTGTACGTAGATATGCTAATCCACATGCTAAACCACCCACAGGTAGCATTTAAATTCCTTTTGCAATTTAAGAACAAACGTAAGCTGTGTAAAATTTAGCTGAGTATACCACAGTTTTTTTGTTTAGTTTTTTTTTACCAAAGACTCTGCGGTTTTAACTTACATTTTGACTCCTTGTCAACAACAATTAATTTTAAATTCGGCGCGAAAAATTAAAACCCACCTTAACGGTCCGCTTTGTCTTTCTTGGTCTTTTCTTCATTTTTATCTGCGGCAGGCAAAGTAAGTGGTGCGCTACCGCCATCTAAAGGTCTGGATGAATTATGGATGAAGTGTTTTATTTTTATTTTTTTACTTGACAGATGTCCTGCACATTTGTCTAACATACTGGCCAACTAGGGACACCTGGGTGTACTGTATAATAAAATACCTGATGGTTGGATTTTTTTTTAAAGTAAACAAGCTAGATTTCGAAATAAAACATTTATCTATTACAAAGCAATTTTGTTATTGACTTTAGTTGTTACCAATCTACATATCTTACATATCTTCATTTAGAGATGCAACCTACTTACCATCCCCTCCATCTACCCGTATGTGAAGAGTAAGATGAAGTATATAAAAAAGTACTAAACACTCTTTAGTGTAGATGGCACTGTTTGTCAGAGAACCCTACTCCTAAAACCAAAAACATTTTTAGCTATTCTTTGCATTATGTTTTAATAAATATATTGTATATGAGTCAGGATTGTGCAATATAGAGTGACATTTTTTTAGCACAATATATTCTTCAATATAAAGAACTAAATTTTATTTCATTTTAACTAACTATACACACATGACTAAGCATTTTTTTTTAAAGGATCATATCAGAACATATGAGAAAACCCAAATGCACAGTTTACAATTACTGTATACTTTATGTGTGGGAAATACTGCTTTGGGAAAAGCAAAAAAAATATGTGAGTTCCACACAAGACAAATATGAACTATCTCTGAGATTTAGAGGTAATGAGCCATATTTGAGACACATTTGAGAAGATTGAGAAAACGGATAAAATCTCATTCAAGTCTCAAAGACAGCTCATTTCTGCATATGTGAGTTGCACACAAGACAAATGTAAACTATCTCTGAGATTTAAAGGTAATGAGCCGCATTTGAGACACCTTTGAGAAGATGCAGAAAACGCCTAAATGTCATTCTAGGCTCATTTCTGTCTAGGGGACAAAGAAGAGATTGACATGAAACTCATCTTGGAGTTTCTTTGCTATGGGTGGTGAGTGTATATATAAGCTCAAGCTTTCAGATTTCTTTTCCATCTTTTCATGTTTGTGTCATGCATGATGATATGAACACACCATTGTGTCATGAGGATCATGTACAAAAAAAACTACAAATAAGTGAATATGGTGTGTGTGTGTGTGTGTGTGTGTGTGAATATCAAGTGTGAGGCTTTTGTACCAGCAGTTGCTGTCATTATCATAACCAATTTACCTAGCCTGCATGATCTGCCACTTTTTTACTTTTCATGGACTTCCAGTAAAGATATAGATCATGTAAACCACAGCAACTCAATTTTAAAATAATATGAATATACACTTCATTCTGTGATCATGAAAACTGTGAATTTATGCACCAGTTTAACTAAAGCGCTTTAGTCCATGTACCTGTTGATGCTGCTTGATAGATGAGCTAAAAATTCAAACTTTTTCAGTGTGAATTGACTTGGTTTATAAATTATCATTTTCCAGCAGTACTTTCCAAAACATTGTTACAGTAAAGCTGTCTTCATTTCTTCAATTCTACAGTTAAAACACTGAACCCCCTGTGTTAGTGGCTCTAAGAATTTTTCTGCTCTCCATTTACTACAAATTCTTGTTTGCTACATGTGACACTGCCCCCTAGTGAGCACACTCATGCTTTATGCATGTATCAAGGCAAATGTCTATGTGAATATTCTCTCACAGAGATCTAACATGCTGGTAGATATATGGTCACAGAAGTCTAGGCTTTAGGTCCCAAACAAAACTAGATACAGTCTTCATAAATTTTAACATTTGCAGAAACATTTCTCTTTCTTTCTATTGCATTATATAATACAACATACCTTTCATTTTCATTGATTCATTGTTGCTACAGATTAATTCCTATTGGTTACTTAATAATAAAATTTAAGATGAATAACTGTATAGTATAATCTGACCCTTGGTTTTAAGGGGTTTGCATATTCACACATGGATATCCTAAAGACTTGCACTTCCCCACTTCCCCACTTCACCTTGTCCCACCCTTTCTTTATGGATAATGCCATCTAGAAACTATAAATTTGTTTCCAAAAATTGTCTGTAATCATGAAGATTGTCCTGCGTTCATCCCAGGAATTTTCACAATGGCGATACTGTACTGATTTTTTGCTCACTTAGTACTGTCTGAATTATTTGCATATACACATTAAAGCATAATGATTTATGAATAACTTTATTGTCATACTTGATCCAGAAAAGAGTGGATTGGCTTCTGAGTCATGTTTTTGTAATGGTTTCTTCCTTTAAAAAATTCCTTCCTTGTGGTCTTAGAGTTTTCCTGTACCAATGTCGCCTCTGGCTGGCTCAGTAAGAAATAAAATCTAGATCTGGATTTCTATGAAGTGGCTTTGTGACGATGCCTATTGTTAAACATGATATATAAATCAAACTGAATTGAATTAAATAATAAGACCAAGCTAATTCTAGTATGTGGCGTTCTCTTTGGGGATCACTCTGGGAAGACAGGGATCACTCTTTTCTATTTAATCTTTCAATTAATGGCGCTTGGCGATTATCACTCTGTCGCCATGGGCTCCTTTACCAGCACAAAACAATGACAAATGTGTTCTGTTAAACCCACTAGGGAAGGCAGACACTCTTGGATGTTTTTAGAGCTGGAAAATATTGACTGATATTTTTATCACCTCAGATTGTTTTACATGGTTGATCTGGTGTAGAGAGCTCTGGGTTCTTTTTCTGACATGCAGTGATTAAAATAGAGTGAATATCTCTCCCTTTCTCTCAAAGAAATATATTTCTTTGTGAAAATGTGGTGGTAAATTTAGTTAGTAATAAATACCATTAACAGTATACAAGTAAATATGTTACTTGTAACCTGAAGTTCATAAAAAAGCCAGTCTGTCAATTGCAAGACCTGAAGAACTCAACTACAATTGAAAAATACTTTCATGTTTGATTTATTGTTGCTACTGATTCATTCCTATTGGTTAATCAATAATACAATTTAAGATGAATAACTGTATAGTAAATTCTGGCCCTCGGTTTGTTAAATGTGCTATTTTAAGTGAAGGTCATGCAGATATTTTGCTGTAATTTGTATGGTTGCACAGCCTGTAAGTTAAATTTTTTGAGCATTTTGGCTGATGTTGCAGTGCTGGTGATGCGGATTGCGGATCTACATGCAGATTGAGGCGATCAGTGCTCAGAGGGAGACAATGACCCAGTGTTAATGGGAATCAGATGCTTCGCCAGGTGCGAATGAGCTGTGAATGAGGTGAGAATGAACAGGCCCAAAGACCTGCTGAGCCCCTTTAACCACAGCACACACCACTACAACTGTGTGTGTGTGTGTATGTGTGTTGCATGGCCCTGAAGGGTGTGTGGAATCTTACATGGGATGAGATTCAAATAACCTTAGTTAGTGAGTAAGAACATCTGCTGATTGTTAATCTGAGAGAGATACACTATACATGACTTATGATACAATATATTTATAAAGATATTCGGGTCTCGAAGTCCACTTCTGAGAAACATTCTAATTCATCAAGTATCAAAAAATTAAAAACAATCTTCCTACAACTTTATTTTAAAACCAGGATACTTAAAAATATAAGAAATTATATAATTACCTAAATACCCCAATATAAAAATTTACAAATCAGAAGCAAACAAACTGAAACCATTCTTTTATAACAAGTTTATAAATCTCATACTGTGTAGTTGTACAATCAGTGTTTCTTGTACAATTTAAGTCATTTAAGTCATTACTTGATGATGCGGTAGTATAACTCTAACTAAAAGCTGTCTTATTAAATTCTGGTTTCAGCAATAGACCATCAAAAATAATTCTAATTGACTAAAAAAAACTATAAATCGTATTCCACATGTTCACTAAAAACAAATTTCCTTGTACAAAAATAGTCCTCTGTATTGTATGGCTTTGCACAGAAAGTGGATTAAATCAGTCTGTACAGTATAGATATTTAGCTGAACAGCCCTTTTTAAAAGTTAACTGTGAACACACCGATTTTTAGATTTATGTCCTTCTTATGTCACTAAACACAAACTCATCAAACGAACCATCAAGGCATGGACTCCACAAGACCTCTAAAGGTGTGCTGTAGTATCTGGCATCAAGATGTTAAAAGCAGATCTTTTAGTTGCTGTAAGTTGCAAGGTGGGGCATTAATAGATCAGACTGGTTAGTCCAGCACATCCCACAGAGGGAATTTGGAGGCCAAGTCAACCCCTTGAACTCTTTGTCATGTTCCTCAAATCATTCCAAATGTGTCCGATGCACAATTTTCTTTTTTTGTGCATCGGACACATTATCCTGGTGAAATAGACCAATGCCATCAGAGAATACTTGGTGTGCAACAATGGTTAGGTCCACATGAATATGAGGACCCAAGATTTCTAAGCAGAACATTGCCCAGAGAATCACATAGTCTTCACTGGCATGCCTTCTTCTCATGGTGCACCCTGGAGCCATCTATTGCCCAGATAAGCAACACACATGCTACCAGCCATCCACATGATGCAAAAGAAAACATGATCCCACAAATCAGGCCACCTTCTTCTTCAGTTTCTCCATGGTCCCATTCTAATGTTCATGTGCCCATTGTAGGAGCTTTCAGCAGTGGACAGGGGTCAATATGGCCACTCTGACCAGTCTCTGGCTGTGCAGCCCCATACACAATAGGGTGTGATGCACTGTGGGTTTTGACACCTTCATACTGTATCTTAGCAGATCAACTTTAAGAACTTCAACTTCATCAACTTCAAGACTGTTCATTTGCTGTCTAATATATCCTACCTCTTGACTACTGTCAATGTAAGAAGATAATAGATGTTGTTTAAGTCATCTATTAGGGCTTTTGATGTTATGGGTGATCAGTGTATAATGATAATCTATTTAAACTTTAAGCTTTTTAGAAACATTTCAATTTTTCCATTGTAAAGGTAAAACAAACACTCACTCAAAATTCAAGTATTTATATAAAGAAATTGCCCCCAAACATGTAGAACTGTGTGATAGGTGTAAAAATACCATACTGTTGTTTTATTTATTTATTTATTTTTTTTAGTAAGGAATGATTTTAGGTTTTTGCAATATATGCTTTTAAAGGTCTGATAGTCTTTCAACTATCACCAAAGGAATCTTTATCAATATCATCTCACTGTCCTCTGCACTTTTCCTTATTATTGCCATGTTTCTTTTTTAAACCTTATGTTTCTAACCTGCAATGTTAATTAATCTTCTAATGACCATCAATGGATATTGACTCAGTATTGGGGGTTAAACAGGTAGTCATGCTACTAGCTTATTTGTAGTTTAGCATGACAACAGAAAAGTAACGTATCCCCTAACACACTATTTTCACTTTTTCAAACCCATGTTCAAACCTCAAATGAAAATATTTTGACATATACTACTTTAACCCCAAATTTAACAACACACACACTGTTTTGGTTGTTGTTGTTGATTAAGTAGCATGTTATGTTAACAGGGTGGTCAGGACCAATTACATTACAGTAGATTTCGAAGTGAGTTTATGAATTAATGCAACAGTGTAGTAAATGATCAAAAACTCTTTTGATCAAGCATGATAACTAACTAGCTATTGACATATCTATTTTTTTTCTTTATTTTGCACAAAAATAAGCTGCTCAATAAAATGAAAATGTCAGGTGATTTTACTCAGTTTGACAAAGTACCTTCAAGGCAGTTAACTGTACTTTTTGTATTATTAGCAGCTTATCACTTGACCAGTGCAATAACAAGTTACAATTACAAACTAGCTTCCCTCATAAAAATTGAATAGGCATTTTTCATACAGTACATCAAAATAAAGCTTTGCTTAATCCTATTACAAAATACCATTAGTTTCATGATATCATAACTAAGTTTGATTGTTGTGTGATTTTAAATCGGACAAGTGATGGTTAACATATATCACTCAGAATCCTGTATCAGTAATCTGCTGCATGCACAGACATTCCTCTCTAGTGAACACTGAACTTGCTGCTGGTACATCGTTATGCCAAGCTGGAGTGTTTCTGCACAGGATCTATATATCTGCTCGAGGGGAGCCCAAAGCAAAAGCCAGAGACAAGATCTGCTTGGATGGCAGATGAATGAGCCGTTTCACTGTGGATGATGGAATGGAGCAGCCATGAAAGAAACGCTGCAAACACACTGTACATCAGAAATGTCTAGAAAAGTGGAGAATTTAGGAGTTTTAAACGAAATAAAGGGGAGCAGTTTTACACTGTCATGGTACTGTGCTGATATAGTTATGCATTTGAATCTGGTATGTACTGTGGTTAAAGGAACTTAAGGAAGGAATCTAGTTATAGTTCTCATAGGCAAAGCAGTAAAACACCTTATTGACTCCTTTGCTTGCTTATAATCACATGCCACTAAAGGTACATCCAGCAATGTTTACACATGACTGTAGTATAAATGGTGAAGCTTAAAATGGGGTAATACATTGATAAAAGCTATTTTAATTTCCCCGAGTGGAGGAAAAGAAGCCAATTCATTATAAAAACTGAATTCTGGCCTCATTTATCTAGGTCACGTGAATTAATTGCACAAAGGTTACTGAATAATTAAACATAATTGGGATACCTACTTGAGAAAGGCTGAATTAAGCCCTTCCATTAGGAAATAAAAACTGAAATCATTAAACTATCCACATTTTGGAGGATTTTTATTAAGCGGAAAAATGAAAGTCAATGGAAACAGATCTCGTAAAAACCAAGATGCTGGTCAGGACAGGGCTTCTATGAAATAAAACACAGAAGGCATGGGTTGGAGACATGCTGACAATAATAGGATGGATTAGTTACATAGGCCTGAGTGCACCACCACAATATTTTTATATCAACATTTATCAAAGACTAATTCTTTGAAGTCAGTCCCCCCTCCCAAATTACAAATTGTTTAAAGTAATATTTAAATCTAATCCTGTTTGATAATGTATGAAACTGAACTCTTCCCAAAACCCAAAGACAATATTCTGTTCACAACCCATGTGCTTTGTTTTTATGTCTCTGTCACTGAGTGGTGGACACATTATGATTTTTGGTTTGTCTGTCAGTCTGAGATTTTCACTAGCATAAAAACTTAAGAACCAATGGTTGATTTTTTGCTGGATTTATATGGGGTTATCACTGTAACTAGTAGATGAGTAAGTTGCACAGTGGCTTAGTGGTTAGCACTTTTGCCTTGCACCTGCAGGGTTTGATTCCCAGCCAGGTTCGATTCACGCCTCTGTGGGCTTGGAGTTTACATGTTCTACTCAAGCTTGGTGGGTTCCTTCTGGGTACTCCGGGTTCCTCCCACAGTCCAAAGACATACAGATTAGGCTAATTGGCGTTCCCAAATTGCCCATAGTGTGTGAATGAATGTGTGAGCCCTGCAATGCCATAAGTCTCCTGGGATAGGCTCCAGGCTTCCCGCCCCCCTGTGTACAGGATTAAATGGTATAGACGATGAGAGTAGTAAATTATTAGGATCATCTTTACAGCAAGTTAAAAACTCTAAAACTTTTTTCCCAGTTTGTTGAATTAAACTTTTTTGAACAATAGACACGTACTGTCCATTTTATAAGGAACACCTGAACACATTCTGCATGACTGAATAATCAATTATGTGGCAGAGGTTCCCTGTTAATGCACAGATGAAAATAGAAAAATTGCCTGATCCTTTTCCAGCTCAACTGTCCAGTTTTGGTTAGCTTGTGCACATCATAATCTCAGGTTCTTGTCCATGGCTGACAGGAGGAGAACCCAATGTGTTTTTTTCCTGTCCATCCACTTTAAGATTTTAAGTGTTGTCCTTTTTTTGATACACTTTTCTGCTTGCTACAGTTGTTAGGAATGGTTATTTGAGTTACCATAGCATTCTGCCTCTTCATTCCCTTCTTATCTTTCTCAATGATTCATTTTAATGTTTTTATTTTTTTATGTCCAAACTGTGCAAACTCTTGATTTTGGGTAGAAATTCAAAGAAATCAAAGAAGTGCAACAGAAAATATTCCATGGCCAAAGTGAAGTGGTTTGTATTTTTGTCCCAATTTTGGGGTTTGATGTGAACGTTAACTTTAGAGCTTAACTCTTATGATGATCATTTCATGTTATAAGGTATTATGGAAATATTGTTCGTAAATAGTTAATGATATTTAGCCCAATAATCATCAGTACAGTAATGTATTTACAGACAGAATGCTTAGGACATTTTACTTGAGGTATGCCCATCAGCATCTCAAAAATAAATGCTTCCTATATTACAAAAAAAAAAGATAATTTGTACTTTAGAGCAGATTAAAAAAATATATAATCACACCACCCTTGAGAGGTAGCAGGTTAAATTGAGTTGAAAATGAGATTTTAGCAGTCCCCTGTATAATAGCAGCGAGCAGAACTTTGGTGCTGTTCTTCGTTAATGGAGTGAGAGCACTAGAGGATTCGGTGTTAGAGTGTGGAGCAGATGGAGAGCAGCGTCTCCTACATGATCAGACATGAAGTCAATTAGATGTGTGAGGAGAGAGGAGAAGCATATACATGGAGGGGACGGAGCAGGGGCATGAAGGTCGACGCTAAAATGGAGGTCAGTAGAAGGAATCAAAACAAGCCTGAGGATAAAAAGACTGTCACAAGTTTAGGGCAGGGATGGGTGGGAACGTGTGAAGTGGCCCAGAACTGGACCATATTTGTATGCGGTGAAACTGCAGTGCATCAAGAAGAGATGTCTGTTTCACCATAATTGTTCATTGTGACAGTTTCTGACATTGTCCTATTTAATCTCTCTTCATTAAAAGTTTAATATTGGTTTGATTTACAATCAATGCCCTACAATTACCAATAACACTATGTAGTGTTTGTATGAATATATTATTATATGTTTAACAAGTCCAAATTGACCAGTGTTGAAAAAAAACCCTATTAATTAGTTTGCTCACTAATGCCATGTTCATAACAAGTTAATAGTTGAACTTTATTAATAAACCATATAATATTCCTTTTTGTTTAAATGTTAACTAAATTAACTTATTTAAAGTAAGTCCAAGTAAATTAGGATAAATTGAATAACAGCTATTGTTGGTGATTATAACTGTGAAATACAATTAATTAAGGCATTAGTTCATACTGTTGGATATGGACTTACATTTCGTCATAAATGGACTAAACATTAGTTAATTCAAACATACTGCCTAATGATTTTAATGAGAACTGACTGTTGCTTTCTTGGACAGCTGATTATTTTAACCTAACTGAATACTGTAAGTGATAATTAGATGGATCTTGGTCACAATTACGCAGCTTCTAAAATAGATTAACTGAGTAAAATTCCAGGATAGTTTATTGCAACACACAACACATACTTTAGACTAATAGTGAGGACTGCTCAATAGTTTTAGCTAACGAAGGGAGCCATAAGCATGCAGCTTTGCAGCTTTGTATCTCTCTCTCTCTCTCTCTCTCTGTGCACTGGTCTTGTCTTTTAAGTCTGTCCCCAGAGGAAAGCCATTTGCCTGCATTACATTGTTAGCGTGCTTGTTAATAATACATTGATGAAGAGAGGCCTCTGTATATTAGGTGGCAGCCCCTCTGATAATAGGGCCCTGGAAGGAGGCCAGAGATCTGGCGCTTCTCTAAAATCTAACCTGGGGTTAAATAAGCTTTTGTTACAGAGAAAGAGGGAGAGAGAGAAATAAAGAAAGAGTGTCTGGGTGTGAGTGCCCCCTCCCCACCTCCATACCCCATGCCCTAGGAGATGTAAATGACTTTTGTTGCAGGCACACAAGTGCAAATATGAAAAAAAGGAAAGAAAAAGAGAAAATAGCGGTCACAGAAAAGAAAGGCTGTGTTTCATTTCACGCCTTGCTCCTGGATGCCTGCATCGAGAAAACTATATTAGCAGTTGTTAAAGAAATCAAAAGCCCAGCTATTATTGCTGCACCAGAGATGCAATTGGTGAATACCACAGAAGTGCTGATGCACTCTCACATTTTTCTATCTTGCCTAGAAGTCCTGCATTTAAATTGGAAGCTTCATCACATTGAGAATGCAACACAAGACACAATATACTACAAGTGTAAACAGGCAAAACTCAAAAGGCATTACCAGAAGCCCGGTCAGAACACTTTGGTGTAAATATTTTAAGTGGCCTCTAATATTTTGGACAGAACTGCACTTGTAAGGGGTTTACTCAGCCCCGCTTGCTTGCCTGCCATGCATGCTATTATACCCACCTGCGCATGTTTGTCTGTTTTTTAATTTGTCTGTAATTTACATGTCACAAATAGGCATTTACTAAGTCATGTTGACTTACCTGCCATTATACAATATAGAATTGCAATATGAAATCCAGTCATTTCTAATTAATTCTGAAAAGACTGTTATACAATTGGACAATGTTTCTGTACTCTCTATATATATATATATGGATCAGCCACAACACTAACACTACTGCCAGGTGAACTGAATAACACTAATTATGAATTATATACCGGTAAACTGCTTATAGGATCATGGGCACCCAAGGCTCATTTATGCCCGTGGCGACCAAAGACTAGTCTGTCTGAGCTGATCCCACAGAAAAGCCAGTGCAGCACAAATTGCTGGAAAAAGTCAATGCTAGTCAGTATAGAAAGGAATAAAAAAACAGTGCATCACAGCCTGCAACGTACGGGGCTTAGCAGGCAGAGAGTTCAAGATTCTTGATCTGGCCGTCAGATTCCCCAGATTTCAATCTGACTGAGCATCCATGGAATGTGCCTGACAAACAAGTCTGAGCCACTTTGGCCACACACCCCCAACCCACAGTACCCAAAGGATCCACCACTAACATGCCCATGCCACACACTATAGAACACATCCAGAGTCATGCCCCAAGGGTCCAGAGCTGCAACATAAGAGAAACCTACACAATAATTTTTTTTGCGATTTAATGTTATGGCTGATTGGTGTATGCTGGAAAATTTCAAGTACTATTAACTGAACACATAATAATAATAATAATAATAATAATAATAATAATAATAATAATAACAACAACAACAATAATAATAATAATTATTATTATAATAATAATAATTATTATTATTATAAGCTGTACTCTGTGTGATAATTATCTATGGATATAAACAAATGAGCTGCAATATCATTTATATTAATTACTGTTTACTGTCTACTGATTATTTCTGCAATTGTGTACTTAAAATTTCACCAAATGTCAAATATTATTGTAACAATTTCAGTCATCTTTTAGCAACAGAGATGTCCAAACATCCAACTGAGGATTAAACCCTTAAAATATCTATCTTTTTGATCACATATTTCTTAAAACATATTATTTCGTAACTATTTTTTTCAGTAACTGAGTTGGGAAGATATGTTGTTACACGAGTGAGGAATTTATGTCTGGATTCGTCGATGGGTCCTGGGTGTTTAAAGCATTAAATCGGCTTAACAGTGTTTGTCTGGATTTTCTTAAAATGCACAACCTTCTGATAATTAGCTAGAATTTTAAATCAATGTAATTTAATTGGTAATGTGGATTTCTACATCAATTTACTCAGATTCTTCAAGGTCCTTTAGGAATTTTACCACTGATTGAAAAGTTTTAAAATATTTATCTGTCAAATACACAAATACCCCATGCACAAACTTTTTTTTTCCATAAAGAAAGTATTACATGTGTGCTAGAAATGCCAGTTCCCTGGAACAGCTACTAAGCTACTTAATTTGAGTAAGTTTACTGATTAACACTCAACATAAACAGTGCATTAAATGGAGGCCGGGAACATAGTAAAACCAGACTCATTCAGTTAAGTCAGAGCAACTGTTCCCTTTAAAGTCAGGGGTAATTGAAAGTGTCCATGTGCTCAGATTATATCAACATAAAAAAGTGCCACTTCAGAATGTCTTGCCTTAAAAGTAACTTCCAAAAAGATCTTCAATTCATTAAGTATGAATTCTTGAAGAGCTGCTGATTGAAAGCCAATGGGATAGTGCTATTGCTTTTATCCCTGATATTAAAGAAAATTATGAGGATCTTGAGCCAAGGTCTAAATTATTATTATTTTTTAAAGAATCACAGTGTCTTTGGTCCTTGAAACCTACTGGGACAGAGCTGTTTTTTCTCTGAGCTGTACTTCACTTCATCCCCCATCTGCTTGTCTCTAAACCGGGGTTCATGAAGAGGAATAGGCCTCAAACCCTCAGCAGGCCTTTAAGTTGATTTATTTATCAAGCCTCACTGTCTCTCTGTCTCTCTACTCTTGCATGAAGGATGCCCAGGGGTGGCTCTGCATGGCGTGGTAAGGCGCTTTTACACACACGGATGGTGCTGTGGCATCAGAGCTGCTGCCCACTACTGGCTTTCATCAGTCTAGTGCTTAAACATTCTCACTTATAAATGTTGAGCTTCACTGCCAGGGCTCATAAAAGCCAGCCAGGCCATTACATATCCAGCTGCAGCCTGCTTTTGTTGCTCTCCTTTTTTCACAGTGCAGTCTGTGGCAGGAGTATCCTGAACCTCCTATCCATATGTCCACAGCTGTTTGTCTTTGCCTTGGGAGGGCATGCTGTCTGCTCACTAAGGCTGTGTTCAAACACACCTCCAAAACACACACAGAGCCAGGGTGGATTTCCCTGCTGACCTGGTGTTTCAGGTCTGTATTATGAGGGAGATAGATGAACTCTGAAAAGAACCGGGCCACTACGGATTACCCAAACCGCAGATCCACCCTTGTGGAAACTCCATTTTCTCGGCTGATTCGGAAACTAAAAAATCCCTTTGTTGTTGCTTCCAAAATGCGTTGATAATAGAATTTTTTTCTTGTTTGTTTGTTTTTTTCTATCTCCCAAATCTCTATCTCTGTCTTGCTTCCCAACATGTTTACAAATGCAGAGAAGAACTGATAAAAAGAACAGCTGGCTTTTGTGCATAGTTGAAAAACTACCAATCTATAATAGATGATGATCTGTAAAACTGCCAAAATGCCTTCTCCTTGTGCCATAAGCCCTGCTTTGATTCTGTCATGAAGTGGATATTTCTGCTATCTTCCACTGGCAGAATATAGACAGAGTAGTCCAAGATTCATGTCATATCTGTGCAACAAGCATATATATTGTTGTAATTTAGACCAGACACAAGCCAGGTGGCCCACTGCTTGTCCCTTGCATACACAATGATATTAGAACGATCCACAGACAAACTGGGATCCAACAAGGCTCAGTATATGCAAGATAATGAAACATAACACTAAAATGAATGACATGTGACACTGAAAAAAGGGGGTGATAACTCATTTATGTTGGATATGTTTTTTTTTTTATTAGCATGTGAGGCATAAATGCATGAATCTTATTTGTACTCAATGCTTTAGGTTTCAGAAAACTCAATCCCTCTGTCTTTCAAATACTGAGTCCAATATTTTGAACTGTTATGTAGTGATTTTGTGTAGCAAAATAAACAGTATCTAAACAGTTTGTTGGATACTTTTGGTATAAAATATGTCCACCAGTCTCTGACATCCTCATTACCAACAGCTGGTCCCATCTGCTGAGATTAGCGATATGCATTATGTCTTGATCTTTTACTTCAAGGATACAGAAATGTCATGCAAAGTCTTAGGATTTCTATTCACTGACTTAGTGAATTAGTGCTAGTAATGTTACTGTTTAGTTTCTGATACTTTTCCTAGATAGTGTTAGCTTTCTCATACTTCACTCTTCTTCCTCATTCCTGATATGGCAATACTTCCTTTGAGGCATCCCGCTGTGCTTTCTCCGGATTTTCATAAAATGGTTGTACATGATTAGGGCATTTGGCTTACGACTTTAAAACCTCTTTAAAAACCTTTAACAGCTTGTCTTTTTTCTTGTCTTTTATTCCTTGCATTATGCATATATTCACTATGCATTATGCAACAATATTCCAGCTAAACATTATCCATCTTGATCAGTAATTTTATTAAGATTGTCTTTTTGTTCTAGTCCTCAGAAATGCCAGGCATGCCATTCACCTTTTTTTTTAACTGATTATACAAAGTTTTATTTGTAGACCATCATGTAAAAGTAGAGGACTTTTGCATTGACCTGTATGCCTGTACAAAGAAGGCGAAACCAGCTTTCACAAGGTTTCACAAGCCAAAACTGTCAATGTGACACTATGTTGTTTTGTTATTTCTATATTATTTATATATTTTTATGTCATCATGGTAGCTCATAAATATAGCTTTGTGTGTGTCTGTACTGTGTTCGCTATTATGATAGCTATTACTGGATTCAGGCTATTTTTTTCTTTTTTCTATATATTACTCAAACACTCTCACTGTATACATGGACTATACACATATTTGTTCTCATCCTATCTCTATCTGCTCTCCCTCCTTAATTGGTGAGAATCTTAAGAGAGCTCCTAATTACCCCTCTGTGGCAGGCAGCATGGCTGGCTTGTGCTATTTCCATCCTGGAGTCTTATGATCTGACTGATATCGCAGTGACTCAGTACTCGTCCCTGTCACGCTCGGCCATTTTTCTGTCTGGCCCTCCTTCTGTTTACCGGGCAGCTCTGTTCTCTGGTGTCAGAACAACATTTGAACCTCAGCCAGAGACCAGCAGGTGCCGGCCACTTTTTAATTGCCCTATCTCTGTCCTGTTTTCCCTATGTAACCTTCAAACCCAAAAAGTAAACAAATCCTTTTAGTTCTGTTAGCTTGCTGCCTGAAATTGATTGCTGAACCTTTTTACATTATCAGTAGCATGGGCTTTATATCTGATATTAATTTGTGGTTCTTAATTGATTTAGGAGAGAGATTCAACATATTCCATGGGTCACTTTGCATTGATTTTATACTGAGATCCTGGATATCAGTATGAGGTTGTAATGACCAGATGTTTCCTAGCACATGCGGTGGAGATACACCAAAAATCATCTACATTCTGACATATCTTTTTGTTGCTGCACAAAAAGTGCAATATAAACAAGACGACGCAATGTAATAAAATGTAATGCTTACCCTGACATGCACGCACTGGAGACAACCACTCTCTAAACAGCTTTTCATTAAATGTAAAAAATTTAATGACATTTAATTTTGGACAAAATAAATGCTCCAAATTTGCATTTAAGCTGTGTATTCTACACCTAAGGATAAGGGTTAATATTTTTCTAAAGCAGAGAGAGGGAAAAACAAGTGTGTTGGAATGCCTCCGAAAGTAATTACTGCATGTGAATCCTTGATAATCCAGTCCACAGCATGCACAGTCCTCATTAAACAGAAGCATGCTAATCTCCTGTTAGCCACTAAATGAGGACATCAGAGTTATCAAAACATCGAACTTTTTAAGCGAAATGATTTTAAGCTTCAAAATCAATGACTGATTCAGTTTTGTTCATGCTGTTGCACTGACATGGCTGTTCTTTGTAGCTGGCAAAGCTGTTAATAGGATCTCAAAGTCAAATAATCATTATAATACTGAACTATGCAACGAGAGATAGGATTGCAGTGGACTGCAGTGTAGAAGTGCTTTCCACTTATTATTTTTGCCATTATTGCTTTGACCCATGTTTTTCAGTAAGGAGGGTCTCCCTTGAGCCTGCCAGACTTCGAGGGAGGGAATGGACCTCTTCCTCTGGTCTTTACATGTAATCAGCTTGATTTTAATGAGGCTTGGGAGACCCCCTGTGATGGGAAGCCCTCCAAGACGTTGAGAGCCTTAGGGCCTGAGTGAGAAAGTGATGGGAATGTTTTAGCATGGCCATTAACCCTCTCTTCTCGCACTTCTTTTCTAAGGGCTTAGTAATATTTAATTAAGCAGGTTCATGCATCCGTGAGTGTTCCTGATTGGCGTGAGTCAGTTCTGTAAAAAATATTAATATTACGAAGAAAATCTGAGTGGTGAGGTCTGCAGGAGTTCTTTCATTAATGTGATCTTCCTAAAAGGGCTAACACGTGCTTCCTCCAACAAGCCCAAATTCAGCCACCTGAACCTTTTCTAACTGCTTCACTCTAAGGAAATTGTTATCTATACTCATCCACACACATAAACTCATAGATACACATGATTGGATAATGTCATAGTAATTGACAGAGGAGAGAGCCTTGTCACTTGTCCTACTCAAAGAATTTTATTTTTCCTTACATGTGCTGAAATAATAAATACAAATGTTAATGAATGCAGACTAGATCATGATAAACTTAAACCATCAACTGCAATTGATCACAGTAAGCCTCTTGATTATGAAGATGTATTATATGATACACCAATTAGCCCCATTATAACGGATTTAAAAGTGGTAAAGTTAGTATGACACCACTGTAGCGTTTCCCATTTGGTATATTACTCCCATTGTGTGTTGGTTAGATAAAAGGGAACATAAGGGGTTCTGTTGTCTTCACACCTCTCTTCTTAAGCATTACTATATTTGTTGAGAGGCCCTGGCATGAACACACACACACACACACACATGCATATCATGGGCTATCCTGGAGTGAAGCAAATGTTGTTTCTTTCCATGCGGAATCACCTGTAGGGATAACAGGATAACACTGATGATCTACAGTGATGATCCACATTGTCATAATGTTAAAATGTTTGCTTTTTTTTTTTTTTACATTTTATTTCAATATTTTGTTAGTTCCAACTAGCAGGCCTCAAGTACTGTATGCAGGTTTCAGAAATATTTTTTGCACATATACTAATTAGTCATAACATTACAATGCAAAAAAAATGATGCCTAGTATTGCCTGGGTTCCCTTTGTATCATCATGCCAGGTCTGGACTTCAGGCCACAATTCCACAAGAACAGTGGCGTCAGAACCTTTGGGTGCTGTGGGTTGCAGGGTGAGGACTCCGTGGATCAGACTAGATTGTGGACTAGATCTTAGGATCTGCTGGGTCAGCAGCCTTAGTCTATTCACTCTTGTTTGTGTTGGCCATGATCCTATCACCAGTTTACTGGAATATAATTGATAATCAATGTTAATGTGTTAATGTTATGTTGTGTTAATTCTAAGGCTGATCGTTATATAGTGGTGTCCATAGTATCTATCTGAATATCTGCCTCATGAAGGTTTTTTTTTGTTTCTTTTAGTAACAATTTAGTAAAATAGACACAAGCCCTTATTCCATCATAGTAATCAGTGTAATTATAATGTACCAATACACAAATTACTAGCTACAAATGACTTTATGTATTTACATAAGGACATACCTGAATTAGTTATGGTTTTATATGAAAATTGAAATTGCAAGATTTCAAAGAAGGTGAATTTAACAACAACAACAACAACTACAACACCTAGGGTTAGAGTATGGGGCAGTATTTGTGGAAATTCTTTTAAATATGCACTAATATTGCCAAAAATATTGCAATTTGCAATTAAATGCTCCTTATCTGTAATAGCCTTAACATTATTCACATGTGCCTAAACAAGATTAAAGTTAACGAGTTTTTTTTAAAAAACTACTACTACTACTGATAATAATACATATAGTTCACATACAAATAAAATGCATCTTCTTTCCTCCCTGTTTTTACTGATAAAGAATCCACTTCTTCACTATTCATAATAATGTAAGAATATAACTACAAAGAGCAAAAATCAGTAATGAAAGTAGATGTGAGTAAATGTCTTTATTATACTTTATTCTGACGGTTATCTGAGTGTATGTCATAAATGCACTTTTTATTATGTATTTTATTTAGCGGATTTTAATTTTTGAGCTAATAAATATACAATTTTATTGGATAAATATTTTTGTTGGTCATGTGATGTTATGCCATGTTTGCAATCATTTGAAGAAACAGAAATGGACCAATTTTTATATATTTAGTTTTACTATATCCCATGTTGACAAGCTAAAATTGACAGGTAGAATGACCTTTTTTTCACTCCAAAAATATTGGTAAAATGAGAAACATTACAAAAAACAAACAAACAAACAAAAAAACAAAAAACAAACAAACAAACAAACAATATATATATATATATATATATATATATATATATATATATATATATATTACAATGAACCCTCCAAAAGTTATAAAAAAACACCCAAATTAAAGAGCGTCCATATTTGTTGAGAACGTGACCTGTATGTTAGTTGCTGTAAGCACGTCCACCTGCAGTTCCATTCATTGATTTGTAGACCTACTAGTTTTCTTTCTGGTTTATTCAGTAACATCTTTGCACTTTACTGTATCAATCTGAACCCACCAATCGTAAAATATTTGGCATAATTTCCATGCATGCATTGTGCTGCATACACTTTCTTTCCACTTAAAAAGTCATGGAAGGGTTGTGGCTCTTTGTTGGAGTTGGAATTGTGTTCAGCAGGTTGATAGCTTCTCACAACCCCCTGTGGAACATATAATTAGACTTGTTCGATGTTGAGGGCAAAAATCATACATGGTCCTCTTTTTTAAAGGGGGTGGGGTGGTGGAAGGGAGTAAAATTATAATACAGCTCTTTAAATTCTACCCCATGCAAGGGAGAGATGAGATTTATTCTGCAAGGCCGAGCGTTGAATGTGTGTGTGTGTGTGTGTGTGTGTGTTCAGTGTATGTGTGTGCGTGCATACATGCGAGTGTGGATTACAGGCCCTCCATAGCAATTAGGCCGAACCTGTGGGAGAGAGAAGGAGGAGAGGAGAGAAAAGGCAAGCGTTATGCTCCTCAATCACCTCTCACAAACCCATTCCTTTCCCTAATGTGGTCCATCATCATTCCTCAGCATGTACTAGCAGAAGCCCCTCAAGTCCTTCTAATGCTGCCTTTTAATGCTCTGCTCAGGCATAGTTAACGTGCTGTTATTTATTCAGAGAGCAGTCTGATTACACACGTACATACACATTAACTTGTAGTGCTCTATGCACAACATCTGTTCTAGTCACACTGCCTCTGTGTGAATTAGAGCCACTTTAAGGATCGGCACACTCTGCTGGAGGTTCTTTGGGAAAGTGCCTTCTTCGTGGCTGCAGAATTATTTATTTAGTTGAATTATTTATTGCTTTTTTTTTTTTTTTTACCGGCATGTTATTAGGCCGCCACAAATTTTACAATATAAATGTGAACATTGCATTTGAAGCTAGAACCAGATGAAGAGAAACTAAAAATAGAATGTGGATTTTGGTTAATGCACTCTCAAAGGTCATTATATAACAATCTGGTCACATTTTTGTATCTAGAATAAATTTAATGTCAGTCAAGCTGGAAATGCCAGTGTTCTTCAATATAAAATCTTACATATGCTTAATTTGTTTGCATTCACATGCATGTTTGTCTTGCTATCTTTATGAGGACATTCTATTGACCAGAAATTAACTCATTTATTTATTTATTTATTTATGCATATATTGCCATCCTCTGTCTATTACATATCTTTTAATATCTGGCCGTGAACAGGTGCCATTACTTTATACTCACTTCCTTTTTTTTTTTACTGAGGGTCATTCTAATTGAATCTGTGTAATTTTTACTACGTATGACTACTTTTTAGTCACTTTATTTATTCTGAGTGAGTATGTGTATATGTGTATGTACTGTACATATGTATGAATGTATGTATGTATGTATGTATGTATGTATGTACATATGTATTTTTTTTATGTTAATCAGTAGTACTGATTACTTTATAAACAGTGCATAAATATAAACTGGCATAATACATTACAGTCCATCACTGATTTACAGCATTTGTTGCTGCATAACCCCCACACAACACACAGAACAGATGAGCTGATGTGGAGGTTCAAGTTCCTCCACAGTTGAGAGGAAGAAGCTTGAATCACTGCCTACCTAAACTCTGCACTCCATCCATCCAACCTCCTCTCTTGCCTGCTATCTCTCTATCCTTCTTTCTATCTTTCAGCCATGGCCCGAGTGTACATGACAGCCAGACCCACTTCATTTGTGCTACGCCCCCACTCGCTCCTTTCCAGGTGAAGAACAGAAAGGCAAGAAAGAAAAGAGAAAAAAACAACAACAATAACTACTTGTTGTAGTGCATCTTCCTTCATATATGCTCTTGGGCAGACTCAGGAGAGGCGACTGACATTTAGGAGCAGCTAAAAACAACAGCAAAGCGGCACTTTAATGTCCCAGCTACGTCCTCCAAACACGCCTTTTCCATCCGAGAGCATCTCGGTGTTGAGTCAAGTGCACTAAATGTGCCTGAAAGAGCCTCAGCCCCTGAGGAACTCACTGTCTGTTACATAGAAGAATCCACTGGCCTTTAAACTAAACAGGAGAAAGCCAATCCTTTAAGATTCTGTGTGGAAGTATTTTCACTCACTGGTTGCATGAGGTTACAACTCTTATGTTCTGATTGCTACTTAGCAACTGTTGTCCTGTTAGCCCAGACTATACATTTTTTAATAATAGCAATATACTTGTAGAGTTTTACCCAATACATGCCATGCTAACATTTCAGTTATTAGCGATATGAACAATATTGATAGAAAGGAACAAAGTCCCTGCCATGTTCAGGGATTTTCTTTGTTGCATGTGTGCACATGCATGTATGTCCAAATGTCCCCACAAGGGCAGAAATATATGACGGTTTAAACCTTGGAGAAACATTTAGCTGGTTCTCCAACTAGAAAAGGGCAAAGTTTTCCTTTATATTACCTGAGTTTAAGGAAAGCCATTGGTCACTTTCCTTAAACATTAATAACTGAATAAGTGAGTGTGTGAACGTGTGCACATGTCTACCACATGTACAGATGTGATGGGGAGAATATAAAATAAAAGTTTTTTGGTTTCGTCAAGTACTTTCATTTCATCTTTTTGTCCCTAGACTTGGTTCAGTCTAAAATAGTCCAGTTTTGGTCACTTTTGAACAATAAACATAATTCAACAAATGCAGGAGGTAATAAATGCATAAAAAGATGGGCTAAATGAGTCCTGTGTCCAAGATCTATAGTAAAATGTATGACCTGAAATTATTTTTAAGGGGAAAAAAAATGAATTAACTGAATGCTAACTAAAGACAAATCACAGATTCTCCCTTCATCTAGCATGTCCCATTCTTCCCTGTTTACCTTTGGCGATATAAAAAACAAACAAAAACAAATATTGTCTAAGAAGTGGCGAATTGGTTGTAAAACGCACACGTCCCGAACCTCAGATTCTACATCCTGTCACATGAATGATTCAAAGCACTCAATATAAATATTAAAACTAATAGCCTCACTATTCAGCTATTTCTCCATCATTCCCTGAAATCATCATTAAACATTCAGAACCTTTTAGAAAATTTACACACTTGAATTTGATGGCCGAGGGAGGAGGTTGTCACAGCGAGAGATCCTGGAAGCTTAAATAATAGTAGAAAGCTGTTTATGGGGCATGCTTTATTTATTCATCATTTTGGAGAAAAGGAGTGAGCAAAAGATGTGAAAGGAAAGAAAGACAAAAGGAAGAAAAAGAGTGAAATCAAAGTTGTGCTTTGGGAAACGACTGAAATCGACCTGGTCACACACAACTGGAGAGAAAAGGAAAGAAACAGACATACTGAGAGAGAAAGAATTGCTGTACAAGGCTAATCAATGGGAGGACAAAGGGATTTGAGACCAGCTAATGGATTGTGGAGACACACACAGACACACACACACACTTAAACAGGTGTTATGAATTTTTAAAGCAGCTCCTTCAACCGAGGCTACCATCAATGAATCAATTTATTCTTATTGGGAGGATCAATGATGCATATTTAATTACACATTGTAACATTTAATTATATACAATAAAGAAGTCTCTGGGGTGTTAGATCAGTTTGGGGGAAACAAACAAACAAAGAAATAATGTTCCTATTTGGAAAGTAGTTTATATGTATTTTAAAGAAACTGTAATACTGTTTATTACTGTTTATTACTTTTTATTTACTGTATATTATTAATAATTAGAATAAAAACATTCTGCCAATTGATCTTCCACAAACAAATAAATAAACTAATAAGTATAACAAAACAGTGTTAAAGCGGTGTTTTCTTTAAGCTCCGGTTAGTGTAGATTATTGCCACGAGGCATTTCTCTTTCTCTCCCTGCAAACTGGTCAAGCAATAAAAAATGAAAATGTGGCATTTTTCTGAAGCTCATTATAGAAATAGCCTCAGGCTCTCCCCTATGTGGTGGTTTTGCAGCCATTGAGCTCTAAACAATGTTTAAGTCAAGGCAATGTGCATTTAAAGCACGCAGGCCAAAATTGTCCTCCTTTTTGTCGTTCCCCTCCCAGAGCTGGTGACCTCAGGCCTCCCATGTGTTTAAGCTTTTTGTGGCTTCAGGGGGCGTTTATATTTAATGGATGATTTATGGTCCTCTAATGGTCTTGTCTGCTTCTCCACTTTAGCCTCTCCACTTTAGCTGCTCCACTATCACGTCCCAACACTTAGGGTCTCATTCGCATCATTTATGTAATCTCATTCTATTTCATCGATAAAGGACTGTGATTTCTTTTTTTTTTTTGCCCATAAATATACATTTATACCCTGATTTAACATAGTATGTAACATAATGTAAGGAGAGTAACTACCATATATTCTCAATGAACTCTCAATGAAAATGTGCTTAAATAGACACATAAATTGATGAGATCACATTCCAATAATTGCCATAAAAATTATGGACATTTATATGGAATTAGTATTAATTCCAAGAGTGAGGGTTTCTACTTAGTTATTTTTGTCATTTTTTCATGCTTAAACAAAACAGGTACTTTCATTTTCCAGAACAGTACATAAGGTGTGTTTCTTATGTCACTTAATTCACATAGTATCATTAATATGGACATTTTAAAATACCACACTTAACTTCAGAGAGATGTGCAAATCTTTTTGGTCAGAAGGTGCAGAGTCGTATTCATTAATAAAAGCTCTGAACACAGCTGTAACTCAACTCACAGGTTTATAATAATGTGACCTTTCTAATATGTTATCGTTTCTATTGTAATACCTCAATGTCATGGTAGCAACATGTATGTTCATGCTTATAATAATATTTGTACTGTCTTGTACTGTTTGCCTACATGCTCTTCATATAGTCCTATAGTGGACAGTAACAAAGTAAATGCAATTAATTACTATACTTGGATTATTTTACTATAGGCTGGATTATTTTAACCTGTTGGTTGTATTAGCTATTACTAGCTACACTGTAAACCTTAATGCTCAAAGTAATTAAACATATTGAGTACTGTTAACTTAAATAATTACAATTAGTTCAAAT
>JAQMYJ010000037.1:13408437-13419043 GCA_030014305.1 Clarias laeviceps
GGCATCCGGCGTAAAACCTGTGCCAAGTTGTAGTGCGGACTGGATATTCCGCTGTGGCGACCCCTTGCCGGGAGCAGACGAAAGACCAACAACAACAACAACAACATCTGGGAAACTGAATGTAGTAAATATTTAACCCAAATTCACAGAACTTAAAGGACCACTGTGCCTCTGCTGGTGCACTGTATTTTTGACATTTGCAACTTTGAGACCAAAAAAGTACCTGTATGTCTGTATGTTTACTGACAATATGTCTGTATGTGGTTTCTGTTTTTGATGTGATGTATATTTATGTGAACATGTGAGGTTGTCCCATGAGACCTAATTTCCTTACATGAAAACCATATTTTCTCCCAACTACTGTACATTGTGGAAATAGGAGTGTAAGCTCCTCAAATGTGTACTATTGGGTATTACTTTTTGGGTATAACTTCTTTCTGTTTGAAAACATTGATCAAAATCAATAGTTATCACGTGCTAATAACCAGAATATATGATTAGAAATTACAAAGTACACATTATGTTAATGTTTAATGTTAATGTTTTAATGTTTAACATTAATGTTTGGGTCTGAGGAGATTAATCTTATACTAATTAGAATAGTGAACCATTAGTATTATATAATCTGTTGAATATAAGCTTCAATTGAGGAAAGGCACAGTATAGATGAAAGTTATTAAGTGTCTAGTTTAACTTTCCTGCTCAATGTGTGCACTGTTTACTGTGCTGTGAATTCATCTTTCATTAGCTTGCCTCCAGTATCTATCCCACTGACAGTTCCATCCAGATGTTTGCACAAATCCCATGGGTGTTTCACCATTCTAGACTCAGGTACTTACCACATCTGTCCCATCTGCCTGAAATCCCTCTTTATCACGTTTGCCCAAGAAGAGGGAGCGATTTCATCCTCAATAGCATGTGATGCTGTTTATCTCTTGCAGCGTATAGGAATGGACACTTGAGCTAACTCGCGGCATGTTGGAATGTTTTGAAAAGCTTTTTTTGTGTGTGTGTTTTCTTAGTCATAGTGCTAAGGCCATTTTGCTTTCTTTCGAGTGAATGACTGAGGTAAAGAGGCACTTAGCCACACTCTCACATGAAACTGAAAGCCCGCTCTCTTTTTTCCACTCTACTTTCCTCTATTTTTCCCAAATGGACCTTAGAGATTTCAATGTAGGGATATGATTCCAGTTTAGACACTATTTACCTTATTTATAATGGATATCGGTTTAGTGTTTTTTTTTGTGTGTGTGTGTGTGTTCTTCTTTTAACCTTGGTGATGTAAGCTTTAAAGTTTTCTATCAGTTATTAATAGCTTATTATTATTTACATCTCACTGTTCAGACAGAAGTTCTTGCTATAAGGAAGGATTATTAATATTAATGCATTATAATCATTATAATCACTCATTATAATAATTTCTATGCTAATCACTTACACAGGGACATGAATGACAGATGCCCTTTAAAAGAGAATTTCATTTATAATTTTTGGATGGAGTCTTCAGTATCAGTATCAGTAGCTTTATAAGGGGCAGAGACAAAGCTGTAACTTTAAGCGACATTTTTCAGGATAAATTGCTTTGTGCTTAAGGCCTAAATGTTACCCCTTTTTTTTTTCATCTAAAAATATTTATGTTTCCAGGTTTCCTTTTTGAGTTTAATTATAACATTTAAAATGATCAGTGATCTCCTTTAATGAGTCAAAATGGTAGTGCCATTCATATATTATCATTGATGATACTTGAGCCTTATCAAACATACCACTTCTTGAGATATTTTATTGGGCTATTTCAGAAAAACCGCAGATGCCCCTGGCTTTTTGCTCTGAGCATGACTGATTTATTAGCACAGAGTTGCAAAACAAAAAGGAAACACTTAGGCTGGGGGTGCCACGTGGTACATGGCTCTATGCAGGTAAATGTTTATGCTTGGATGATTTCTGCTCATACAGGGTAGATGACCTGGAGTTTGGTCAAAATGTTTACTAGCAGATGTGTTTTACAGGAGTCCTGCTTATCTGGTCATGGCAGCGGAAAATATCCTGCTGTTCAGTGCATCTGCAACATTCCACTTGTCCACTGCTCTACCTACAAAATCCTGACCTTTCAAAAAGAAATGATGGAGAAGCTGGCCATACGTTGGCTTTCTTTTTGTCTTTTTCCCTCTCTTTTGTACACCCCACCCGTCTTTCTTTTTTTCCATACCATTGAAGAGCAGTCTATGTTAGGCTTGAAGGCAAATTCTGCCTCCCCTCTGCACCCTGCTTCGCACCACTTTTAAGTCTGGTGCCGACTTTGGCCGAAGCCCTTTGGCTCTTGGCTTCTGTGCAGCGGTTCGCATCAGAAGCTGCGATTTGTGATTTGCAGATGACATGAGCATGGAGTTGCTGGTGGCTGTTAAGGCGCTTTTGCAAATCAACCCTGGTAATGTGTGATATGATGCGACTGGAAAGCAGCCCTCTTGCTATCAGCACTGGCAAATTGCTGTTTTCCTGACACAAAATAGAACCTCTGTATTCTCGTTAGCACGGAGGACAGACAGGCGTGTGGCATTAAGCAGTGCGATCCTACAAGTGCAGAACATCTAAAATGTGTGAGGCATAAAGCAGGTGACATTTTGTTTTCACTGAATTCAGTGTAGACATTTCCTTTAGTGCATTTATATATGGCTTCAGGGTTGGTGTATACTGATTAAAGATAATTTATTTGTCTTCTTTCATCCTGGAAATTGCTTCTTTTGTTTGTTTAAAATTTTTCATTATATCAAACCTGGTTGTTTTCTCCAGTGCCTTACTTGAGTGAGAGTGTAGTCGATCCATACAGTTGCTTCCTGCTATAATAAAGAGCTTTTGCTGGAGCATAGGGTAGCCACCGGGGCAGTGTGTCACACTTGCCTGTCACAGCTCGATGAGCAGGGGCATTACAGTGGCAATGAGCCTTCAAATCCCGAACAGCCCTTTTAGAGCCAAGTTCTCAGCTCTGAGCGTGACTAACATAAGACAGGAAGCAGTAAAAGGATGAGAAAGATGTTGTCCCTCGAATCATACTGGTGATCATTTTTACCTGTCATTCCCCGTTCATTGAAATAATAAGAAACAACATTGTTGTTCATTAATTAGATCTGAAAGCACTCCTGATTTCTGCTTTGATTGGTTTTTAATAAAGGTTATTGTTATTATATTGTGTAAGAGTAAATCTTTAGAATGCTTATGAAAGCATGCTTTTTCTAATGTTTTTTTTTTTTCTAAAAAAATCCAGCATGGGCTAAAGAAACAGGGAAAAGCATTCAACCTGAGAGAAAACAAAGCTTCAGAAACCTGTAATAACACACACTTGAAACTGTCTCCACCAGGCCGAACTGATCTCAACCTGACAGGCTTTTCCCTTGTGTCTGAGTCCACAGGTAATTTACTTTTAAGGGGGGTGCTTGTTAGAGGGAAAAATTGCTGGGTAAATAATTAATAAAGGACATTTTATTGAGGCTTGCTAAAATCATGTAGCTGACCCTAAGCCCAGGTCACTTACGTTGAAGCCCGCTGGAGCAGAGATTCACCTCCTAACCGCTGAGCCAGTTGTCTGTACACTATATTGATTCTGTCAATTGCATGATAGCACACAGTAGAAGCTGAATCAACAAGCTGCTGCTTTGAGTAAACTTATTATTTAGACAGTTGTGAGGTACATACAGTCTACTGTAAATATGTATAGTATGAAGTCCCAGGCTAACTCGAAAATCACATCGTCTTTGTAGGATTATTTAGACGTATGCTTAGAGGTGCTGCTTTTCACCAGGAAGGCAGGCAACTGCTTGGGGCTCCAGGCCAATAGAGGATCCTGATGCTGACAAACTTAATGGATGCTGACCACTGATTATGCTTTCTTCTAAAACACCCTAGACATCTGGTTTTTGTCTGTGTCTTACATTAAAAAGACACCTAAACACTATTATAAGTATTATTCCACATGGAATATTAAGCTCTTGAAGAAGTATTGATGAAAAATAATAACCTCCTGATAGAGAGACAGGGACAATTCTGCATATTTAGTAGCATGCTCAAACTAAATTCCCAGCTATTTATG
This sequence comes from Clarias laeviceps, assembly GCA_030014305.1. NCBI lineage: Eukaryota > Metazoa > Chordata > Actinopteri > Siluriformes > Clariidae > Clarias > Clarias laeviceps. Next base: position 13,412,519 of record JAQMYJ010000037.1, read on the forward strand.
AGCTTATTTCTTTATTATTTATTTTCCAATCGTCCCTCCTCCCTGCCTGGGCTAATGCACTTATGTTTATTTCATAGTGAAATATAAGTCTTTCTTAAGTCCCCAATCATTTAAAGGCATAAAGATATAGTTTTAAATATTCATCCAGTGAAGTCACAGCTAGTAAACTTGCATGAGCAAATGAAATCTTCAAAGAGTCTTGAGGATTGTGGGATACCTCGAGTAGGGGAGAGCATGGCATGCTGTCATGCTTTTTATTGTATTTTACGTTTGATTTTTTTTATTTGGTCATGATACATTACAATTGAATACATGTCATACCCAATGAAAGAATGAAGTCTCAGATGCATAAAAGTATTTTTATATTTTATTTATATTTCTTATTTCAGTGCAGAGTAATAGACAGTACAAAACAATTGTGTGTGTGTGTGTGTGTGTGTCTATGTATATATATATATATATATATATATATATATATATATGTCTGTGTGCATGTGTGTGTGGGTATACTGCCACACACTCTATGTACACCACTCAGCCATAACATAACATAACATGTACACTATGTGGATATTCACTATCAGTAACAATAACACAACAAGACAATATTACATACCTGTATTAATATTGTAATAATACAATAATACATACCAATACAATATGTAATACAGTATGACATATAATAATACAATATTACATACATATATTAGATTCCTGTATTAATTGTACAATATTTACCAGTGCTCTTGGGTCATATTTAGTGTGCAATAAGGTATTTAAAAAGTTTAGTGAGCAATACGGTACTTACTGTTTTAGGACTCTTTTTATAAAATTTTATTTTATTTTATTCTATCTTATTTTATTTTATTTAGTATTTTTTCTTTATTTATTACTTTTTCCTTTCTACTGGATAACAACCGTGAGTAACTGTAAGCAAGAATAAGCAATTTCCCTCAGGGATAAATAAAGTTCTTTGAATCTTGAATCTTGAATTACAAAACAAAACATTAAGCCCTGTATTGTGTAGGTTTCCCTTGTATCACCGGGCTCCTCTGTGCATGTACTCCACAAGAGCTTTGGGTGTGTCCTCTGGCGTCTGACATCAGGGCATTGGCAGCGGATCCTTTGGGTGCTGTGAGTTACGGAGTTGGACCTCCATGGATCAGACATTTTTGTTCAGTGAATCCCATGGGTGCTTGATCAGATTGGGATCTGGAGAGTTTGGATGCTGGGTGAGCAGTCTTGGGCTCTTTGCCTGCTAGGCCACGTGCATGGTGGGCTGTGGTGCACTAGGTGTTCTGGGTCCTTTCTGTCATAGTCAGCATTGACTTTTTTCAGCAAGTTGAGCTGCATTGGCTTTTCTTTGGGATTCGACCAGACATGCCTTTAGTCCCCTTGGCCATGATTGAGTCTTGGGTGTCCATTATCCAGTTTACTAGTTGATAATTGATAATCAATGTTAATGTTTTAATGACATTTGGCATTTAAGTTATGGCTGATTTCTGTATCTTACCATACACTTAACATAAAATGTTAAATAAATTTGATACTGTATATGAGGTATAGTAAATCTTTATATAATAATTCATATACAATAACATTCAATACACTTATGAGAAACCTAGTAGCTACAGCATTTTTGAACATGTTCTATGTGGCAGTGACAACTTGCCTCAAACTGATGTGATAATGGTAGCTATTTCTCAACGATAACTTAATATAGGACTGCAGAGATTGTTCTCACGTCTACTTATTGTAAAAAAACACATTTTACACAATCATACCTATTATAGGTTTATTACTTAAATTGTGAATTGCCTTGTTTTTCTTCTTGAAGTTTAAAACTAAGAAAAATTTGCTCACCTTCGATTAGAGTGATATGAAGAACAAATTGCCCTGAAGTCACAAAAAACTACAGAACAGCTGATTAATTCAGAGGTATGAACATGTATGAATCTACCCATGCGACTTACTCTACTCTCACTACATAAACAGATTTAAACAAAAGTTCTCCTTGAGAAATAGATACAGTATACAGTATATTCTTACAAACTCAAAGGCCATAGCCTACAGTATGAGATGTACGATATTTAAGGTCTTCACAATGTATTTATTACATTATAGGTTACATTTACATTACTGTAATAAACCAGTAATTTAATTTAATTGTATGCAAGTATTGGGTGATTAGAATAATGAGCAGATTTTTGTTGCATTATTGGCTTAATTATGATTCCACAGTTTTTCTTACCTGTTTTTGTTGTGAGAAAATCTGGATCTGCTGAAAACAGGTTACTTAACACGAATGTATCGACTGAATATAGGAAAGGTTCTGTTGAAAAGCTCATTCACAACACAGCATTTTGTATCAAGTGATCATGGCAGTACAAAACTGCAAAAGTAGGTCAAGAGAAAGGGGTATTAGGCTTGATTTTTTGCTCTACTGGGAGGTTTGTACCCGATTTTGTGTCTCACCTTTTCGTGATATACTGCTGCATCAGGACCGCATTGTAACTACAATATATTATCTAAATAATACCACAATCAGTCCCAAGCACACAAGAGAGTGAGATTGAGAGAAGGGGAGGGATTATAAAACAGACTTGCACAGGAGGGCCTCTCAGAGATCATGTCGGTGGTGTTGAATAGCTGGCATTCGTTATTTAATTCAGATGCTCTTCTGTAAGCTGTCGAATCCACCAGCGTGTGCACCTCTGCGGCTGTGTGCTCCAAGGCTGTGAGAGCCGTATGCTTTTTGAAGTGCAAATGCGATGGCAGGGGCAACGGTTGATGGCCTTGGCTGTGACACATGCACCCTGCGGCTAGGTCAACAACATCAGGGCTCTTCATGCTAGCACCACCATCGCAGGGAAAACTCGGATGTGAGCTTCTACCCCACCAGCTCTGCTGCCAAGGACCACTGTCCTTTGTTGCTCTGGTGCTCATGTTGACACTGTTATCTTACCTTGCCTTTCTGTCCTTTAGACCCCTGGATCAGGTGGGTCTTATTCTGGCTGTCAGTAAGGGTGAAAAGGTTTCTACTTGGCTCTTCTTGAACCCCCCAAATGTCTCCTTATTATTATTATTATTTTTTTTTAGATTTTCCTATTTCCCAGTACTCAATCTGTGACTCTTCACCATCCTGCTGTACAACACCAACCTGGAAATCTGCCCAGTGCCCCCAAAGGCTCAACTCCTCTCCAAATAAATTAAACTGCTGGAATTGAAGGGGGCAAAAGCTGGGAGGTGAGTTCAGAAGAGACCCTCACCTTGACAGTTACTGTTTAATTAGCCAACTGGGCTTCTGAGGCCTTGAGAAATGGCAGTGTGTATCCGAGCTCCTTAATCCCAACCTGCCATAAACGAGTCCCAGCTCACCTCCTATCCAGCTCAGGGTGGAGGGGAAGGGAGGGAGGAAAAGGCTCCAATGTTCCTGCCGAAAGTCCTAAATCTCTCCTCTATTTCCCCCTCAAGTCTCGGGAGAAACCATTTTTAATCCTGTTCCCCTTATTAGATGCATGATTTTATTGATTTCTTTTCCCTTCCTCTCTTTATGGTAGAACTCTTATTGTGGCAAACAAGAAGAAAGGGACTGTTATTTAGACCATAGCTGAGAAAGATGCGTGGTATCTGGGATTCTTCAGCTCCACAGAAGTGTCTTTATCACAAGCCACGGTGACATAAAAATGATCAAAACATTCCATCTCTGCATTGTTTTGTTTCCATCCTTCATCTCCTGACTTCATCAATGTCTATATATCATGCATAATATGGAGACTTGTCTACTTGTCCATATTAGAAAAGAGAATAGGGTCTGTATCTGCAATGACTATGAAGCACAAATCAAAAACATGTGTTACTTGATCCAGACATATTGCCTTAGTAACTGAAGAAATTTAGTATAAAAAAGGGTTGTAAGATGCTCATCCTGCACCATATTACTTTGATGCAGGCTTGGAATGCCATTCTTACGAGCAATCAGTCATGTTAAAACAAGCAAGCCTGATCTCACAGGAGGTATGATAACTGCACATTTGCAATGGTGATATTTGAACGAAATGTCTTAGCCTTACAAGGACATCTACACTTGTCAACAAGAAAAAGACAAAGAGAGGAAAATGATAGCAACTATATACAGTAGGTACTGGCACCCCACTCTTCGCAGTTTTAGCGAGGCCGGCATGCACGGACAGGCCTCTCTACAGGATTTTGCGATTGTATCTTTAACGTGCCATGATGTCAGATGTTTGAGTCCACTATAGGAGAAGACATCATCCCCCAGAGTGAGGTCTGGGCTTTGGATATGTCTCTGCTTGAGATATAGTTTGGAGCTTTTATTTTGTGGTAGGAGGCTGCTGTTTTTTTGACGGTTCATATAGCATAACTCTCCAACTGCATCACAGCTGAGAGTCTGGCACGACACCTATCAGGAGTGTTTTCCCAAGGTGTGAAATGCTGTCACCTTCATCCGTGTCATTTTTGCCTGCTCTGACATGACCAGCTTTGTGGCCCAGTTAGGCTGAAATGGTGGAACATGTGGCATCAGTCTTTCACTTTCCTTTTGTTTGTGAGGATTGATGTGATTCGTCTCCACAATGGCTGGTTAAATTGACAGGAACATTCCATCATCCACACTTTGGAAGGACAAATTTCTTTAATCAATCAGACAGTATCACTATTCTTGAAGATGCAGTTTTACAAGAAGCTAGGTTTTTCATTCATCACTGGTTATTTGTTTATATAGGCCTCTAGATTGATGCATTCATTTTAAAAGGTCAACAATTCCAAAGTAACAACTGACTGGCACCCCTGTAGTGGACGCTCACATAATTTATGCCTAATATAAAATTATTATTGTTATATTATCTCTTTTTCATGTGATGACATTTAACCAGTACAAATGTATAATGTAATTGTTGAGAAGGTGCTATGGTGAAGATTTCTGTAAGGAGAATATGGAAGAAAAGTTGTTTCCTCAAAGTTTTACAGTAGATGTTAAATCTTTTTTTCTCCTACTAATTTAATGAGAATGCTAAAAACCTGGCTATGGATGTTTATTGCTGCTACAGCATAGAAAATAGCACAAACAACTTGTAAAAATAATTTCAAATAAATAGAAATTACAATGTGTTACTTTAATAAATTGATAGATATAATTATTGTAAGCAGAATCAAACATTCCGTCATAGGGAAACATGCAGTCATGGGGACGTAATCAGTTTTTGACTGGTATTGCATCATACCACACTGTTACTGATTGCTTTATAGTATTAGTAGTATTTCCCCATTATGTTAATGCATAAATGTAATAATAATAATAATAATATCAGGGGTGTTCAAGTCAAACTGGGACTTTTGTTGCAGAATAACAGAACACAATTGTGAAAGTAAAAACTACCTTTATTTATTTATATAATGCCCTGCTACACTAATGCACTTATCCCAGTGTTTCACTACTGCTTGGATACCATGAAGGTAGAAAGTTTTCTCAGCAAGCCAGAGCTGTGATTGGACTGCCTGCTTCATATCTGAAACTCTGGCCTCCCAGAAACTCATTTCTTTTCATGAATTGTCTATTGCACCATTTTACTGGAGCTAAGAGTCTCATCACCATAATGTGCTTGCAGTCTTAACCCCATTTTATGCCTTCATTCACAAAACAATTCTACTCAAGTCCTAGCTTGACTTGAGTAGTAGTAGTACTAGTAGTAGTGATAATAATAATAATAATTATTATAATTATTATTGTTATTATTATTATTAGTAGTAGTAGTAGTACCAAAACCAGTCAAAAGTTTGAACACAAGTTTGGATTTATTGTCTACATTTTAAAGTATGAAATAACACACATGGCATTAGGTAATTAAGTAACAACAACAAAACCAACAGTCAGTTGTAATTTGTAGACATTCTGGAATACCTCTTGCAAGAACAGCATTGTTAAGTGCATTTACAAAACCCATTTCATGTGAGCATATGGGCTGAGATGGATTAATCTAACACCATAGGTTCTTGTGTGACATATTTCATATGCACTCTGATGGTTCTCTAATGTCATCAGGCATCTTTTTATGCCAGAACAAAGAGTGTCAGATAAAATGTTTTTTAATAATTGTGCCCAAAAGGAATTGCACTTTACATCACTGAAATCGCTCTGGATATATGATGAGCTGCAGTCTTGTGTCTGAAAGACAGATATTCTGACAGTCAGTAATGTCTCTCTGCGGCCGCCTGGCCCACTGTCACTATCCATCCATTGTGTGATTTACTGTAGCTCTGTAAATCTATGGGAAAAGGCAGGTCGTGCTAAAAGAGCCTACTGCCAACCCCTGTTATCAACTGTCATACTCCAAATGCACCTTTGTACTTGACTGTGCCATTTTGGCTGAACACTTTGCATTCTGCTACATTTTTTGACGGAATGAGCCAGACATGTTGCCCGATATCTGTTGGCGGGGGGGGGGGGGGGGGGGGGGGGGGGGGGGGGGGGGGGGGGGGGGGGGGGGGGGGGGGGGGGGGGGGGGG
>JAQMYJ010000037.1:13427840-13441357 GCA_030014305.1 Clarias laeviceps
TTAGTATATTGCATTATATTTTACAATATATCGCCATATTTATTTTTTCCGTAAGGGAAGACACAGAAGATCCAATTAAATATCCTGGATTTTCTGTAAACCCTGTACGCTCCTATTTTCATTTGTGAATAAACCTCTTACTTTGTGGAAAAGATGTGCAGGGAGGGCGAGAGAGGTAATTAATTAATGTCATTGTTTAGATGTAAGGAGCTTCAGAGATGCTATACAACTTTAAAGGACCTGTCATTCATTTTAAGGAGTAAACCACCTTGACGTGTGACAGTGAGTTAAACCTCATAGACATTTTAAGGGTGTATAATTATGGTGCTTTTGACAACAGAAACTTAACCTTTATTTCTCAGCTGATTTGTTTTGCTATACTGGCTTTATTAGGATATTTAGCTTTAAATGTAGTCCCTGATTTACTTTTTTAAATCAAATGACAAAAATCAATGGTAAAATAATATTTTTAAAGTTTCATAAAGAATGAAAGAGAGCATCATTAAAAAAAAATCACCAGTAGCCTTTTGCGTATAATTCACGACAGACTAGTCTTATTTTCAGGAAATTAGCTGTATGGTGGATTTCAATTATGCCGTGCTGAGGTTTAAGCAGAGGCGAGTATTAGTTAGGCTTTGGCATAGGTCACACTTGTTACCAGAAGCTTACTTCAAATGCAATTTAAATGCGAAGTGTCGGCTCCCGCACCGAATCCTGATTGGTAAAAGAAAATATTCCTGCACAAAATCTCATTCTCGGCTCCTGTCGTGTGTGTCAGTGGCAAGCCTATTTATAAGCCTGGCTTCGGCCTGCTTAGCTCCCAAAGCCCTGGGGCCAGGCCATCTGACTCACTTACTGCAGTAAGAGTCCTAATATACACCTTGGCAGGCATCTCCATTAGGCTAAATTACTTTTTCTTTTTTTAAAAGGTGAAGGCACTGCACGCTAATTGGCCCCAATCAAGTTTGTAATCTAATCCAATTAGAGGCTGACACTGTGCTCACAGTGACCTTAATTGGGATTCTCTGTCTGTGGGAACCTGTCAGGTGGCTCACAAGCGGAGACATGCCACCAAGCTAATTCGCGATCACTGTAAATTGGAGCCGAAGCAAAGAAAATCCTTGCTTTTTTCCCTGCTGTCAAATGACTATGTCAGTGAGTTTGGACACCTGGATAGGAATGTAACACACTCCTAGACCAGCATCTTTTAAAATGTAAAATAATCTGAATTAGGGGGAAAAATTAATTGCATGTTAGCTGTAAACCTTTTTTTAAATTATTATTATTATTGTTTTTTTTTATAAATTACTGATCTGTTTACGACTTCAAAGTGAATGACCATAAATTCCAGGCAACACTGTAGCACCAGTTTCTGCATTCTATTTATCAGTTAGGGCAGTGATGTTCAAAAAAATATCAGTTGTTGTTTGTGGAAAGTTCCTCCTATTTATGGTTAATGTACTTTTACATTTATTAAAGATCATGAGATGATTACTTGGATGTAATCCAAGCTTTATAGCCTAGGCTTTCCTTGAGTGGATTTATGCAAGACAGTGTTTTTCAATAGGGTCTAGACCACCTTTTAAGCATTCACTTGATATTCTGAATTTCAGTATTAAATCTTCAATATGTACGCGCAACTCAACTTTGAATATGACCCTGATTGTTGCAAGCAAACTTTTTAAAACAATCACCCTTAGCCTTTAGTAGTTTATTGATTCCAATACTGAGAGTTTCTGCTTTTGAATGCTTTTTTTAAACTCCATTTTCTACCAGTTGTGATTGTTGTAAGTTTCTAAAACAGCTTTTCTGTTTTGTGGCAGTAATCCAGTTTGCTGAAGGCCAACACATGCTTTTTCTGAAACATGTGAAGACACTGTATATGGTTGAATTTTTCCTCATGCAACATCACAGGGCAACTGAATGCACGTGGAGGAGTGCGCTAACTAGCCCCTTGGATATACCCAAGCTAAAAGAAACATTTGATTGGCTAGTGTAGCTACTCCCACCCTCCCTGAGACCAGGGGCCGTCATGTTTCTGCCTACAGCTGGATTCATCTTTGCTATAATTTACTTTGCCATCTCCCAGCATTTAGACAATAGTGCTCCTTGTAGTAGTTCGGATTTTCCTGAGATATCCTGTTGTACTTCTATAACACAACCCCTCCACTCTAGAAATCTTCACACATCATCCAATAAGCTGATCTTGGATTGTGTACATTATGTTGCGCTGTATGGGGCTACATCTTCTGATCCTATTTGTAACCTTTTGCATGTGTATTGCTTGTGTCGTTAGATTAACCAAATGCATTTGTGTCAAGACTGGAGTGTACTCTATTATTGAATTGTACTGAATGCAGCATGGGTGTTTTTCCAGAGTTGATGTAATCTGGGGAACTCTTTGCGAAATCTGCACCTCCCTGCTTGTGTGAGGGGAAGCATCTCCCTGGTGAATCTGCGGGATTTCATGAACAGGCAGATGGAGAAAATATTGTTGACATTAAACTGTTCCTCTTTTAAAGAATTGTTGTGACAAGGTGGAGCTCCCATCACTCGAAATAGCAGCTGTGTACTGTTTACAAAGCGGCCCAAAGCAATGTTTGTTTCCATCGAGGCAGTTGCAACTTTTTCCCCTCCTTCTTATTCTCCCTCTCTCTCTCTCTTTCTCTCTCTCTCAGGCGCTTGCTCTCTCTCTGTAATGAAGAAGCTGGGAGCTGTTGGTAATGTATGTTCGAATTCATTCAGCTTTTGTTTATTTTGGATTTCCCCCCATTTAGGAAGCCCTGAAATTGCGATTTTTTTTTTCCCCCTTATAAATAGACAACCCAAGTTCATACAACATTATGCTGGAAAACACAGACTGGGTTCAGTTAAGAAGGTTCAAACACAAACCTCTGGTTACAGATGGAGCCCAGGGGAGGAGAGGTAATGATTTGTCGATGTGAAGTCTCAGATGGTGAGTCAAATCAATGAGCTGGTCCAGGCTCGTAATTACTGCTCTCTTCGCCAGTGTAAAAAGAAATCAATAAAGTCAAGTATACACAGCACAAGGCAACCAGGCAATGTTGTACACACAGCCAGCATAAACCATGCTCAGTAGTCAATTCACAACTACAAAGGTCCTCCTCCTCCCCACCAAAATGATGTGTTATCATGTCTATTGCCTTACAAGCCACTCTAAAAGAGGCTAAATAACAGTGTAAGAAGAAACTAATATCAGTTCATATGACCAAACCAGCAATTTTGTCCACGTTCACTTTGCAATGTGACTAGGATTCCTTCAGAGTAACTGTGAATGTTATGTTCACACTGATACTGTAGACATTTCATCGGATGAACAAAGTTGTCAGTGCTTGTTTTCAGATGGGATTAAAACATGTATGGATTTTATGAAGAACTGTGTAACTAGGAAGAAAAAGTGTGGTTGAGGTACATTTTCCATTTAAGTTCGGGAAGTTATCAGTGTCCAGGTGTGCAAATAAATTTTCTCAAAAAAAGGAAAAAAGATATAAATTAGCAATAAATGTTTTTCAGGGAGCAGTTGGCAAATAAGTAAAAAAGAAAAAGGCATTTTTGGCATTTTCATGGCAATGAAATGACAACAACTACAATAAAGAAAGATTATACATATACAGTATATACTGTGTGTATATATATATATATATATATATATATATATAGGACTTTGAGATGCTTCACATGTAAAATGGAAGAAGTTATACATTCTTATTTGGAAAAACAAGATTTCTTTTTCCTGATTTGACAAGGGGCTAATGGGTATGAAGAGTATAAGGTTCTACAAATGCTATAAAAACCCCATCCTTTTTTGTGTTATGATGACATTGACATTTGAACGTGGCAAAAAAACTAAAACGTCTGATCACTGACACAGGCCTACACTACTGTTGTCACTTGTTCTCTTTTCTGAGTTCAATCCTCAACCTTCATCTTTCCCTGACCTGAACAATGTGACAGAAGCTCCAAGATGACTCACGAGACTCTTGATAAAAAAAGCATTTTAGACATCAAGTGCATTGAAAGATTCTGTCGGGAAAATCTCTAAAAAAGTGAAGGACATTGCAGCCAGACATCGTAATGTCATGTTTTATTGTCTTCATAAAGTCATGCCTTAATCTTAAGCGCAGAGAAATATGGGGGGAAAAGTGGCAAATGGTCCCACTTTTCCCACTATCTTCTAGGACTCATTTTCTACATAGGTCTGTTGATGATGAGCTGCCCATTCCTTTCCCTCTGTTATTCTCCTTGACATTTTTCCCTTAATTCTTCATGTACAAATAGGTCTCTCTGGTCTGTTCATAGCTAGACATTTTGCTTTGGAGCACTAATTCACCTTTAATGTGTCACATTCTATGTTGGGTGTCTAAACAGCCAATGAGCCTTAGAGAAAATTAGCACTACAAACATGAAAGCTGCAGTAAGCCCTTCTAATACACCAGGAAAAAAGTCTTTTCAAGAGTTCTGTGTCCTTACCTCATACTTACCTTCCATATTTATACATCTTTTGATGTACATTCATTAGTAAGGTAAAAAGGGAGGGGGTCATTAGACACCAGCAGTTTATTTTTTTTATACATATATAAAACTTTGATCTTAAGCATGTTTCATGAAGAACAGTGCTCAGATGAAGCACTTCATGTCTCTAATATGTACAGTAATTAAATTATGTATAGAACAAAACTAATCAAAAATATAATTACAGAATTATATTGTATTATATATTATTATATACATACGCACTTGCCAATGTATGCAAATGTTGACATCCTGTTCACAGTGTGTTTCCGCCTCAGACATGAACCAATCATGACCCTAATTCCACAAGGCATTATCCAAATGAATTTATGAATATTATACCAAATTACCTATGAAGTTTTAAATATTTTTTAAGCAGAATAAACAAAAATGTAAAAAAAATTACTGTACTGTATAAGCATTGATATGTGGAAGAACAATAACAGGTAAAAAAAAAAAAAAAAAGAAAGCATTATTGCAAATTTAGAAGGTGTAAAAAGCATAGTTTTGTAAAATATCATTGCTTTCTTGGCACTACAAATTCTTATTAATCATGTTTGCTACTCAGACTGCATGCTTTAACCCAAAAGCTTATTTCTTGTTTTCCGATCGTTTCAGCCTTCAGATTCAATTTCGAGAATTCTTTATTAATATGACCTGTATTTGCTCTCCTATTTTAATGATTTTTTTTTTTTTAATATTGACGTTGGCTTTAGAGTATATGGTAAGAAAATGTGTGAAAAGCCCTACCACAATAAAGACATTTTTTGGTCTTCTTTTACATTTATTGTATGTTTTAAAATATTTTTAATGTTATGCACACTTTCGTTATTTTAACTATCCCCCAAAACTTTACGATACATCAAACATTCCCTAATTATGATTTACTTTTATTCCATACATCAGGAGCTAAAACAACCCTAGCATTTCTTTTTCTGATTAATGGATGTGCATTGGAATACATGGACCCTTTGTAATTATAGCTATATAACATTTATTTCTTTTAGTAAAATTAGTAGTAATCATTTGCACTGTGGGATTGCTCTCCACTCATCTCAGTTGCATATTAATTCATTTTGTGTATTTGTTACCCCATGAGACTTATGCACATTACGCAGCCATTTTAATTACTGCCAAACATTTCTCTCCTGATGTGGGTGTGTGAGACCTGGTTCCTGTGGAAAACAGAGTTTTATTCAGACTGAGCACAGGTAGTACATAACCTCAAAGGTCTTTATGCATAATGAATATGTCATGATGAGTTAAGCTAATTGTTCTATTATGTGTTAATCATGCGTAGATGGCAGCAGTACTTCGAGGAAAAAGATTTGCTATAAAACATACACATGCAAAGACTTCACCTCATTTTATAGTGATCTTAATTGGCCAAGTGACTTCTTTGTCTAATCATGTTAACATACCAGATATATTCCAGACTAAGGTTAAATCACTTTATTAACCATATTTGTGATGACATGTATGCCACACTGTTGGAGGTTAATAATTAGTTTTAGTTACATAATAGTTTTCTAACAAATAAACATCATGTTTTTCATAGTTGTCAGGCTTTGGAACTATTGCAGTAATACTGTATGTGCATGTTGCTTATTTATTATGTGTTTTCCATGTACTATTTTGCAAATCTATATCCTCGTCAATGTCTGTGGCACCAGTGAGTACTCTCCATGCATTCCACAACTGGTCCTGTGGTTGAAGATCTAAAGCAGGTATCAGAACACTGGGAGAAAGGGATTAAGAATTGTAAACTAGGATACCCAAGAATTAATACAAGAGAAAGTATAAAGAACCATGGTTCAGAATAACAGGAAATTAATTGCAAGGCAAATGTACACTGTCTTATTGGACACACCAAGAGTATGCTTTGGGAAATAGAAAACAAGACACATGTGGAAAACAGAATGTAAAACAGGATAATTAAAAAAGTGCATTAGAACATGAATTTTTAGCCCCACGGCTCCGAGAATGATTGTCTACATGACTTCATTAGCTAAAAGTAGATGCACAAATTATTCATCCAAGTTTATCCATAAAGTGTTCACTGAGGGCAGAAAGCACTCTTGGGTATTTAAAAAAAAATATTTAAGGTGGCTGAAGTGGCCTAAAAGAGTGCATCTCAAGTTGCCACTTTTGCTAAACCGTTCCTGGGTTTAGTGCAGACCAAAGAAGACATGTTAAAATATCTGCCCCCTCTAATTTTCAATTAAATTAAATTCAATTTTATTTATATAGGGCTTTTAACAATTGTAATTGTCGCAAAGCTGCTTTACACATTAAAAAAAATTGTATTTGAAATTTAGTAAGGGGGTCCAGCTAGAGGTGTCTACTGAGATTGAGTGAGAACCAACAAAAACACTGTGGGAGTTCGCAGAGTTTACCTTTGTGCAGGCAGGCGTGGGTGTTCAGATATGAAGTTTCAGGGACCTTGTGTAGAACTCATGTGACATCTTTAGTAAATGCTTTATCTTTGTCAGGGTTATTATGGTTTAAATACCCAAAGTGTGTATATTTTGGGGAGCAGAAATGATTGCCGACAGATACAAATCAAAATATGAACCGTATCTGCTAGTTAGTCAAAATTTCTTAGAAAGCAGGATAAATTGAACTGTGTAGACAGCTAGCTTAGGGATCCCATCCACTTATTTGGAACTCTGCTGTGTTTGCGATTGACATCTTGACAGATGTGTCAGACACTGTGCCTAGGATGGTACTTCAGTTGTAGTTCTTAGTCCCAGTCCTGGAATGCAGTAGACCATGTGTAGAACACACTTGAATCTTTAAAGGGGTATTTCAACATGTACTATAATACATATAGCTACAGCATGATCAGAACTGTTTGGATTAATTGTTTGACTATACTGTACATAAATGAATTGATTATTTTTATTGCATTTGTAAAATAGTGTCAAGTGACAAGTTATATGTAATTCTTCTCTCTTACAATAAACTATGAGTAAAGAGGAAACTTTGTTTTAATGAACAAATCCATAAAAAAAAGTGGACCCTGTCTTTCATTACGAAACATATAATTTTGTGGGACTCGCCTTTTTGTCCTTTGCGTTAATAGCCTCACTGATCTATTGAACTCTACTTTCATGATCCTCATTCCTGAAATGCTTCAGTGTGGGATATCTATACCCATATCTGTGAATTAGAAATACAACCCTCATTCACAAAAGTAACACATTATAATGTATTAAAAATACATATAGGCTGAATTGTTTTACATGCAAAGCCTTATCACTGGCACACTGTCTCTCTCAAAACCACTGATCTCAATCGTAGTCTTATCCATCTGTCATTGCTGCCCATATTCATGTTGTTTTATCAGGTTTGTAACTTCAATGCGCTTCTAAACGCACCTGAGCGCTTTAATGAAATTGGTATCCAGGCAAAAGCCTCTGCTAATCTTCTCCAAGCTTTGCTCTTCATTACGCTGTTTCTTTGTTTCTAACAGCTGCTGAATTTGGCTCATGTCCATTGGCAATTCTTCTATGATTTACTCCAATAGACGTGTTTATCCTTCTCATTCACAGCAGCCCAATTGAGCCATATACACGTTTTTGTTTCAAGGGAAATAACAAAGCAAATAATCTAACCTTTTCCTTTCTTGCCGACTACAAACAGTTTTCCTTGGATGGAACTGGGGGGTGACTTCTATTTAAATTTTAAGTAATTACAACAAAGTGTATTGTTAATGTTTTAAAAAATTTGATTAGAAGTATAAGTTTCTATTCTATGTAAGTATGCTCATAACACTGCACCAACAGCGCTCACATTGTTCTATGACGAATTTAACAACAATAATGCTCTTTGTTCCAAAAATTTATTCAAATGGAGAGGGAATAGAATTTAATCTCACACAATTCTGCAAAGTTAATAGTAGTTAAATTAGCCTTTGCATTAGGAAAGAACCATGTATTAGAGCAATATATCTTAGTGACTTTGACATCTTTTTCCAAATACCAACAAGATGAGAATAGGTAGGAGAGTGAAAATTGCTTAGTAGAGAGATTTTTTTAATCTACACATGTATGGTAAAAGTTATGACTGTTATCTCTACTTAGCCAGGAAACATGGACACAAAAAGACTTTACTAGTACCAAAATAAACCACCTGTTCAGTCCAGAACTTTAGAAAGTATAACCTAGCTGCTGTGAATTAGGTAATTCTTTGCATTAATTAAAAAAACAAAAAAAATATTGCATATTATACAACAGGTAGTTCCAGCCAAGAACTTTCACTGAACAAAAAACATTCTATGAGTGCTGATATTGACCTTTAGCACGTGGCATCATGACGTCTCCATACCATGTTGCTGCCCACTTCTGGACACACAACCGACACCAAGTGCCATTCCCAAAACACACTTAAAAAAACAGGCACAAAAGCATTTTCTGCCGGAAAACATCCGATAATGTTAAATTAAATCGCACTTTTTCTTCTTAGCAATTGCTTCAAATTGCCTTCAAATTGCGTCTAAACTGTCCATGTTGTGTTTTGAGTTACAATGCTAACTAGATTTTAACACAAGGCTGAATCCTAAATCCCTATCTAAATCCTCAACAAGGGCACTACTTCTACATTTTACACCCTACTGTACATAGGGCACTAACTTGACATTTTACATTATTTGGGAAGCACTGAATTAGCTAATGTAAATGCCACCAAATCTCGGAGCAAGAACATATTTTACACCATCTGAGATAATCATGCTATGATGACAAGTTGAATTTCTGCAAACTAATATCTTTATTTCCTTCTTCACCTATTTTACATGCTTGTTTCTTTTTTTTAAAGTTTTGAAGTTATGAAATAATCAGCAGAACAGAAACTATTAATAAAATGTTACAGTACTGGGACATTTAACCATATGTATCATTCCGCTACACATATGTTCTAATGAGAGGCGTAGTACCGATTCAAGATGAGGGGCCATATGCACCAACAAGTTTTTCAGATTAGGTGGCTGTAGAAACTCTTAAATTATACTTTTGCAGGGATTTGGGAATTCATTTGCCTTAGTAATGTAATTTTGAAGCTTATTGTGATTTTCTGTATGTTTATATTTTCCTTTGAAGTTTGATTGATGCATACATGCGTTGCATCAATCCTCGTTGTTTAGGTTATTTGGTTAATTTCAGCTGGCGAGTGCTGTATAGTTTCACTTTTAGACTATTCACCAGCGTGACTATAGAAGTCAAGCAGAGATACAAACTCATACACAACCATGGTCATGTTAACCACAGTGTGATGTATGAACAACCAATCTTGACTCATGACATAACAACACTATGACTTATAATGTGTAAATTAATAATAGCTTCAGATTATCCACTTGTAAAGTGTCTTTAGCATCAGCAATTAACTCCATAAGTGATTAACATTAGTGTTAACGTTAGCTTGTTGTCCTTGGCTGTCATTAAATTATTGTATTTGTTTAAAAAAATAGATGATAATGCCATGAAATAGTGCCTCTCAAAAAAACAAACAAAAAAAAAAAAAACAGCTCTGCCAGTTGCGGAAGGATATATGATTAAATAAACAAATCCTAATTTGTCGATAATAAAGACATATATAGAATATATAAAGAACTGTTTTTTAAAAGCAATATCTCTCTTGAGGTCATGCTGCTGTACTGAATATCAGCAGAGCTGTGATATCTTCGACCCATGACTGCATCACAGCCGTGCTAATATTCAGTACAACAGTGCTCCCTCTCATGTGATATTAGTTAAATGACTTATGATATCAAATTTGTCCTGATTAGGCTATCATAGTTCTCAACGGTCATCTCTATCTTGATTTGGTAGATATTTGTTTGTTGAGTTGCAAGCAAAAGATAAGCAGCAAGACACAAAGCACAAAAAGGGAGAATAATTAGGGTGGAAATTGTTTACTGGTCCAAAATATTTGTTCCTCCAATCTTAGCATCTGGCTTCCAGCGACAAATCTAACAGGCTACTGTTATGCATTTTCTTGTACAAATACAGAATGAAGGCTTTGTTTTTATTCAGTCCAACAAAGATTTGTGGCCAAAGATTTCCAGTCCCCATCCTCCATCAACCTGCCTTAGTTTTATTTTCTTGCTCTCAGTCTCTCTTATTTTATCTCTCTTTCTCTCTCTGTCCAGCTGAATGCCCATGGCATGCCCGAGCTCGCCTTCTCATTGACTTCCACCAAACACTGGAGGCCTGGGCCAAAATAATTTGTATCTGCTCAATAAATCATTAAAGACTGTCATGCAGTGTCCTGCGCCCTCTTTGCTCGGCCTTTTCCCTCCCTTTCCCTCAGCTCTCAAAGGTCTTGTTAATGTTTCAAAACCGCACATAAGACGCAGCAGCCAGACGATTAATTTGAAAGATACCCACAGGGCACCTGCAGGATTTTTCTTCCCTGACTTCTTTTGCTTCTGTAGTGTTAACACCTAGCGCTTTCAGAACGAGGGAGCAGGCGGAGGGTGTAGGGGAGGAGGGGGGAGCTGTGAGAGAAACGTACAAAGTATACCCTCCAGTTATATAGCTGAGCTCTTTTACCCCAAAACAGCCTTTTGATGTGTGCAATATGTCGAAGCAAAATGGGTTAAATGCTTTTAATGCAGCAGTTTTTTTTTAATTGAAGCAAGGAGATAACAAGAGAGGATTGGAGTTAGAAACCCACAGTGAGTGGCAAAATACCAGGCTACATGCTGGACAGTGACAGTATCCAGTGTGCCCCTTACTGTACTGGAATGAGGCTGATTAAATGTATGTTGATGTCATGGAAGTACAAGAGGGCCACAATGACTTCATGGAGTCCAGAAGTATTCAGGTCTACATAATGTCTAGCCTAAATCAGTGACCCCTTATTTTTTTTCTAAAAGGACATAAACTTGTGTTTATTACAGCATGAAGTATAACACTCCTTTTCAAAAGACATGAGCATTGAGACATGGATTATTTCTGTAATGTGCTTGCTGACGCGTGCAAAAGTGTCCTTGTGAGTCAATTTAAGATGAACGAAAACTAACGAACTGCAAAAGAAGATGCTTTTTATGCAGTAAATGCCTTCTGGAAACTGCCAATACCCTTAAAAAGTGTAATGATTTCTTATCAGTGCTTGAATGAACCATAAAAGCACCTTTTGAGAGTATTGACATTTACACAGTCATGGGCAGAAGAACTCCTGCCTCCATATTGCAGCTGACGGCTGCTTATTCCAAAATGAAAAAAAAAAAAAAAAGAAAGAAATTGCCTGTGTGCTGAACGAATAATAAAAAAAAAAATCACTGTGTACTTTTATTTCAGATAAACCAGACACAGTAAATAATGGATAAATTCTCATTAATAATTTGATGAAAAATGTCCCAAAGTAGTTGCCTGATTGTACAATATTTTCTATGTCTACCAGATAAACCCTCATTTATTTTCAAACACCCCAGCATGCCTGTGTTTTGTAAATTTGCATACTTTAACATCACTTATTTCTTTTCAGATTCTTAATATTTGATGCACAAAATTAAGTTACTATTTTTCTAGAGGCACAGACAGCAAATGCTTTCGTTTATGTCCACAAAATTGGTGCTTGTTAATAATACATATTGAAACCTGGGTCTAATTCGCCATCTATCATGAGTTACAATATCAAAAATACTTTTAAAAACTGTTTCTTTGTGGTCATGGTTGTAATTTGTTACGTATTCTCTATTGTTTGCTTGGGGATTAACTAGTAGGTGGAATCTTGTGGACTTGCTCTCAAAAAAAGGTATTTAAAGTGGCTTCGGCAAAAACCCAACCACATGAATCAATAATGAGCCAAAAGCACTTAAACTGCCTGCTGTATTTTCCACTGTGGCAAATGTTGAGTCTCTTCAGGACTTAGCAAGGAAAAGATATTGTACCAGAAGACAAACGCAGTGTATCTGTGAGTGGCTCATTAAGATCATGTGTACTCTCCAGACAGGCTTGGTCAGAGCTGAACATCATGCTGAGGGCTACCTTTCCTTTAACTCTGCACAAAAAGTGAAAGATATTGTATATTGTCAAGTTTTGCCATAGTTACTTCGCCACGGATGAGTTTAAGAGGTGATGGTGATGGTCAGTACAAGCCATTGCCTATTAAACTGTTTGGACCCCCGCCAGCAGCAGGTAGAGGTGAACTTTTCAGTGAAATGATGCTTCCTGACATCTGCCCAAACAGTGCTTAGCCAAACAACAGGAAGGCTGTTTGTGAGAATCTATCACAGTCGAGGGCACTGTTTGTGGCAATCGGTGCACATCTGTGATGAGAATGTGTGGGGTTTAGGAGGATGGAGGGATGAGGGTGGGGAGCGTTGAAGCAATCTGGATGGTGAGGTGGGTTATTGAAGGGCTTCTCACAGTGTTAGTTATGCTTAGCTGACTGACTGGAAATCAAATATTGTGATGTTCTCTCCTGCCTCTCAGAATGCTGGATCGGTCAGCACACAGCAAGAGGCCTGGTGTGGGCAGATCACTGCTGCTCACATCAGTTAAACTCCATTTGTACTTAGAGGAGGCGGATAAATGTTTTTCCTTCTACATTTATCTTTGGTATCCACCACATGTAGGCTGTGATATGAATGCTTATTGTTCCTACTGATGAAAAATAAAAGATGGAATATATACAGGAATATATTATTATACTAGTTTTTAATGCATTGGCGCTTCTTTATTTGGATTTAAATCCAAAGTGTGTGTGTGTGTGTGTTTTCCCCCTATGACCTCTATGACTGAGAAACACTTAAAAAAAAAAAAATGGTAGAAATGCACAGTCAGTATGGTCCACGAACTCTGGCTCTGACAGGTCCTCAACTTCAACTACACCTCCCATGTTTGAGTGGTCTAGAAATTATTTTAATTGCACTATTAGTTAGGTTCATTCCTTAAATATAAATACAGTGGAACCTCGGATTGCGAGTAACGCGGTTTGCGAGTGTTCCGCAAGACGAGCAAAGATTTTTAATAAAT
>JAQMYJ010000037.1:13441457-13461838 GCA_030014305.1 Clarias laeviceps
TGTGTGAAAAGAGTGGAGGAAGGGTAACTGTGTAAGATGAGAAGGGGGAGAGGGGAGCTTACTTTAGATTCACACACTCACACACACACACACATACACAGCGCTTGCATGCACAAATGGAAACACTTATATGTGGGGATTTATTTTTACTTTTTTTTAAAGGTAAAGTGCAGGTTAATTTGTTTTGTTTTTACTTAATATTTTGTGTTAATTATTTTAACGTATTTATTCTTTTGGGCTGTGGAACGAATAATTTGTGTTTCCATTATTTCTTATGGGAAAATTTGATTTGGTTTACGAGGGTTTTGGAATACGAGCTCACTTCTGGAATGAATTATGCTCGTAATCCAAGGTTCCACTGTAAGAAGTCTGTAAGAAAAAATGAAGAGGACGTCGAAATCACATGGTGAATAGGTTTGCCTTAATAAACGTTTAGAAGTGAAGTCTGTGTCTGGGCAGACAAGTAGCTTTAAGACCATAACCAAGCAATGAATAAATGTGCCATGTGAACATGACATACATTTGAGCCATGTGAAAAACTTGCTTTGACAATTGTTAAAAGCACTATACAAATAAAATTTTAATGAATTGAATTGAAGTATTTCACATGTATTGTACAAAAAGTAGACACTGCAGTGGCACCAGATACCAATATTTACAATTATATATAATATTTTCAATACAGTATTTTCAATTGTGTAAGTGAATGTGGAAAATGTCTAAAGTCTGGTATATTGTATGTGTGCCTGTGTGGGGGTGTGGGAGAAATGAGTCAGCCTCAATTGAGTGGGTTTCAATGGATCAGTCCGGGAGCACGATGAAAGAAAATGTAAAGCTGTCCTGATGGTGAAAAATTAAAATTTTGGGAAAAACCCCAAACCTCCTTGGACTGGAGTTCACAGCCCAAGAAAGTGGAAAACAGCTGACAGAATGGCGTCCGGGATTCCCATCGCAATTTAAAGGCACAGAGAAAACACAGTTACAATTCACATTGCAATAAAACCTTGGATAAGTAACTTAGTTTTTTTAGTCTAAGTAAAGTCAACATGCATTTGTGTGTGTGTGTGTATGGCTGAGAGACTCCTCTCCTCACAGCCTGATCATTTTCAAAAGTAAAGTTTAGGTTAATTAGTTTTGTTTTTACTTTATATTTTTTATTAATAATTTTTAACCAAACGTTTTTTGGTTTGTGTAATGAATCATCAGAGTTTCCATAATTTCTTATGGAGAAATGGCGCAGAGACAACATTTCACTGTAAGATTCATTTTCTTAGGCATGTTTTGACAACATGATGTCAGTTTTGGGAGAAGACAGATTTAGGCAAGTGGACTGGTATGCTTTATATTGTATATTTGTGTCAAAGGTGTTTAAGACTCACTTTTGTTGGTCTTGAGAACAAATCTTACTTATGAACATCCTCCCAGAAGGGAACTCGTTTCTAAGTAGGTGACAACCTATTGCATTTTTTCCATACTAGTTATTGCCTATTTATGCAAAAAAGTATTTATTAATATGTATTTAAAAGATTATTAAATAATTTAAAACATATTACATTAAATAATATTGAATATTTAAAATGATTCAAATATTACACTTATGTATTCACCTAAACTGGATTAAATCTGGAAGAGTCCTGAGTCTTTTGCCAGTTTGTTTCATTTTTTATGTGTGTCAAGTCTTTTTTTTAGCAGCAACAAAATGGTCAGTGATGCCTGATCTGTCACTGCCTGTGAAAAAATAAATAAGTCACATACTCTAACATTTCAACTGACATTAGCTTTAATTACAGTGTACAATGATGTGGCCAATTTATGCATCAATATGGTTCCTTGTGCAATCAGAACTACTTTTTCACCATTTGAGTCTCGGAATATGTCTGTGCTTCATTCCAATTAGCCTCACTAACAAGTGCAATTCTGTGGGTTTTCTTTGAGTTGTGATCATGGAAATGCTAATTGTGATTTCTACTTTTTATTATTACTTTTTAAGATGTTAAGGTCAATTCAGCAATCTTGATGGACTGAAAACTGAAATATATTTTTGGAAAAGCATTAGCAATCTAAAAGTTTTTGAACTAATAATTAAGGCTGGTGTGCACTGTCATAACAGCAGTCACATAAGTTTATTCAACAATTAGTTCCGACCAAGCAATCTGATTGGACGGGCATTCCACTAGTGGGGATAATGGTCTGTAACAACGCTGGGATGTTAAACTAGATGTATCTCTCCGCAATACAGGTGTTCTAATAACTGTTAATTACACTAACTGTCAAGGTTAAATGTAGGTCTATACAGTCTGCAGTACTGAGGAGAGAGCAGCTGCCTACCAAAAAATACAAAACCAGTCACAGAATCACTATTAGCAAGCACATCTAAAAACATTGTCATCTTAAAAGCACACTATACTGATTGTTGCTGAATCCCCTCTGAACCATCTGTGTTCTTTTAGCATATCGCTATGCTATTTATGCTAACTAGGTCCTTTCACAAGGCTGAATTCCAAATGGATCTCCAATCCCTGATTGATATCACTACTTGGTGTGTATGTGACAATGGATTGTATACCTTAGTGCACTACCTTTCTATTTAAAGCTATTTGGGATTCTACCTAGGAACCCAGACGTTAATAGAGCTTATATTCCAAAACAAAATAAGTGGAATATAAGGAGAACCTTATGAGACTTACAGGACTGTCCACCACCTCCAAGGTTTATTCTCCGCACCTATTGGCTACATAGTATACATAACAATTATTTAAAATTGCTTTCACCCCTGTTAATTACTGTACTAGTCAGGGAATGATATGTTGGCGGAGTAAAATAACTGGTTAAATAAACAAGCAAATCATAATCTGCTGATAATAAATGGTGTTTGTGGAACTGTTGTATAAAAGCAATCTCACACTTGAAGTCATGCTGTTGTGCTGAATATCAGCATGGCTGCACCCTTATGCCTATTGTATGACTACATCACAGCCATGCTGATATTCATCACAACAACACTCCTCTTGTAATATTGCTTAATTATTCTCACTGTTCATGAGCATGTAGTATGATCTTAATTACATTAATACATTTTTGTTTAAATTCTTTAGAAGTGTCATACCAGACATTGATCATGCAATAAAATTTATGTACAGTTATGTTTTCCAAGTTAGATTTTACAAGTACAATTCTCATATAGCACTGCTACTAAGATATATTACTGCTACATACTGCTAAAATCCTGCCTCACATTGCAACATTTTACAATAGTCTACAAAACTTTTAACATGATTGTATGTTACACTCATTCATGCTTGAACACTTTTCTTTGTTTGTGATTTACAGTCAGTGTTCCAGTAAAGACCTTCATGTGGATTGATTCATTTTAGTCCAACCTACTGCCAGCTCAAACTTGCTCCTGGACTAATGGAAGGTAAGATAAGGCCTAAATGTCAAGGATGTAAAGTGGTGGTCCTTAGCACGATACACTTTTTATCTTAAGGAGAAACTAACACAGGGCTGTGAGTGTTGGCCAGTTTAAATATCAATTAATTTTCCTATACATGTCAGAGACCGATTTAAATTGAACAAATGGAGAGAAACTATGAGCGTGTGTGTCTGTGTGTGTCTGTGTGTGTGTGTGTGGTAATGCGCACGTTTTCCTCACTTCCTTGTCATCTTCATTGATTTTGATTGACAAACTACTACATTGAGTTGCTTAGTGTCAATTTTGGAAAGAAGGTCACACTATACACACTAAACATAAAGATGTTGCTAAGATGACTGGCAGTCTTTGGATCTTTCAATACTTTTATCACACTTGTATTTATTTATGCCAGCAGACTTTCAGGTTTCTATCATCTATTGTTTTGATAAATATCCTGAAGAATTCCCAAAGACACAGCCTACACACTCACTACAACATAATAAATTAAAACTCTGTTTACATGACCTGTAACTGCATCTTTTTATCTGCTCAAAGCGACCTTTTTGACTTCAGACAACAACTATTAAAAAGATTATCGTAATCAATAATAATAATCATTATTATTATAAATATCAACTTAACATTTGGGTTTTATGGAAAGCACATGGCTTTAACTGGAATCATTGATTCCAGTACCAGTAAAAACATACTTGTTAGACAGATGCAGTGACTTATCATTCATTCATCTTGACTAAACACTTTATCCAGGTTGGGATCTAGAGTCTATCCCAGTTACTGTGACTGGGGCACCAGTCCACTGCCAGGTACATAAAAGCTATTAACAAATGCAAACCAAAACCTGCCAGAGTTTCTGAGAAAGCTTTGTACACACTCTTGACATCCTCTCAACCAGCTTCATGAGGGAGGTTCTCATAGGAGTTTCCAAAACCACCTAGCTACTTGCTGCTTCATCCAAGTTTGTGTGTGAGAAACTGTATGAGAAGGCTGAACACGAACACATCTCTCTGAGATTTTTTAGTTTTGAGTTGTGTCAGCTGCTCCTAAGCCTGAGATATAAACCCCTCACCTCTTCATCTCCATACACAAACTTCATAGATATCTGCCTACTGTAACTCTCTTACAGTGGCATAAGAGGTGGATTTAGAGGGACTGGAATTGTGTTATTTTATTTATTTATTTATTTGATTAAACATCGCTCAGTTTAATTTAATTCACAAGCTTTCATGTGTTTTTATCTGTTTAAGATGTCTAGTGAGTGTACTGATATTTCTATTTCTAAGTTTAATTTATGTGTGTTATTCAGTTCTAAGTTAATCTTCATTTGGGGTCCAAGTTGAGTATTTATTAGCCCCACCTCATCAATATAAGTAAAAAGTTTCATAAGAGAGTTTTTTTTTACAAATAATTTAAATGACCTATCTCACCAGTTATTTTTTTTTACATGATAAACATTTTGAGTGCAATTATTTTTTTATGATGTTTTTTAAATAATAAATATACACTATTATGCTATATTTTCTTCTCTATAGTCTTGCAGGGTGAAACATAATTATGAATCTATATTAATCACATACGTAAAATACTTTTGGACAATATAAGGTGAGCTTGGATGCATGATTGATGGATCATTTTGAATTAGCTCATGGAAATTTTAGGAAATCTTGATATAAAGAGGAATCATCTGGTATAAAACTGTGAAAAACGAAATATTACTTTCTTCTATTTTGAATTGGGTGTAAATAATAAAATTGCCATCTCAAGAATGAATTGTATGTTATCTACAGTACAATCCAGCATCTGATTCATTTTTTGTCTTATTTATTATTATCAACTCTAATGGTATGAATTAACCTCTCTCTGCTTTTAGATGCATGTCTTTTTCTGATTTGATCATGACAACGGTAACAAACAGTGGGCAGCTCTCTTAGTCTATCACTGATTGATATAATCATTGTTTTGCGTGAAATACAAGTAGGTTCAGATTGGCCACCATATTGATTAAGGCTAAATGAGCCCTATTTAGTGCTGAAAACTTGTTTGTGTCTGTTAGTGTCAGGGGGCATTTCCACCCCTGAGGAGCGTGAGCCTCTTGCCGGATTGAGACGTGGCCCTCAGCTCTTAGAGCCATCATTATTTTGAGGAAGGAAAACCTAGTTTGACAGATGAACTGGGGCCGGAGGAAAAGAGCATCACCAGCACGACACATAACAAGCTCTCAGAAGAGAGCAGTGGCCCTTTATTACCATGGTAACCACATCCAAACACACTCACAGCAAGGATCTCTTTGTTTTGGTATAAAGCAGGTAATGATTTAGTTTGATGGGAGACGAGTCCAGGTTTATAGGTATAAATGCCTGGTTGAGGGATTAGCTCTTTTGTTAGATTAATTTAAAGAACTGTGATATATTTAGGTCTGATTGGACGACCTAAATAGACATAGATAGACATGATAGACATGCTGCAAGCAAACAATGGTTTAGCAAAGGACTCTCGGCCTGCAGGCTCTACTGTTTGAGCATTGTCTCCTTGGAAAAAGTTCTATTTTGAGAAAACATGGGTGACAAACATATAGCTGTAATGGTTTGGTTGTTGGTAAAGTTACATGTTTAGTTAATTTTATTTACTAATTACTAATTAACTTAGTTAAAAGCTTCTTTTTGTTTCCCTTATTTATTTATTTCTTTATTTATGGACAGGCAATAGTTTTATGCACTGGGTTACTGGACAAATGTATCTGTTCAGAACAGATATCTTTTCATGTGTTATAAATGTATTTATATTCAGTTATATCTCCTCCTTACTCAACATTTTCTGTTCACTTGTACTTTTGTACAAATATTACACTGTAGAGACCAATTATAGTTTTTTTTTTTTTTTTTTACTTCGTCTAATTATCCTAAGAGATCAACATATAGTCCTTTTTTTTTTTTTTTTTTTTTAACACGTTGAGGACTTTTTGCTGTATATATGTAATAATAGGAGTTATTCTTGTAGTAAAGTAGGCATATTAAGCTTCTGTTGTAGATATTATTAAGAATTCCTATGCAAACACCATATGGTTCCTTTGTCAGTACTGGTACCACTACCTCTCAGGTCAATGCCCTCCATCATAATGCTGCTTCATTTGTTTGAACAAGCACGACTGGGAAAAGAACTGAACTCTAACAAAATGGGATGCAATTCGCCAGACTCTGCGTTCCTGTTCTATGTCTTCCTTTTGACTTTTTTGCTTCTGCTATCATTATCTTTAAAGATACGAGGTTAATGAAATCCGATCGTGTGGTGGTTGTGGAGAGGCTTTGAATTTAAATCCAAAGGTTTTTGGAGGAGAGATGTTGAGAAGAAAAAGAAAAAAAAAAGCAGTGATATCAATCAATCTGTTCGGTTGCTTTCATTTGCAGAACAAGCACTGTATAACTTGGCACTGAGAGGAGCGAGGCTAAATCAAAGAATCAAAGCGTATAAATAATGAACTCTAATTAGCGGCGTGCAAGAGAGGTGTGATGTCTGTCTGGATGGCAGCTCTCCACTCCTTCCTGAACCTCTGCTTGTTCTTGAAATACGCCACTGAGAGAGGAAGTCAAAAACTTCTCTGTGAAGGGATGATGATGGTGAGGGTGGGAGCAGGGAGAGGAGGGGTACATGATGGCTTCTGCAATTGCTAATTGAAATCGGAGAGAGAACACAGGCGCACACATAGAGTTAATTAAGAATGAATCTGTTCCTTCGTGAAAAGTTTGGAATACCTGCGTTTAATCATTTTTATTTATTCATTTATCAAATGAAGGTGTCAGATGTTTTCTCCTTTTTTGTGTCGAATTAGATGAACCTTAATTAGCATCACAGTAGGACTGTGATATCCCAGCACCAACACCCAAACCTAGCCAACAAAAACAACTACACACACACTCGCACATACCCCATGAAACCAGCGCAGTGGCCCATGAGCTGGGAGATGTCCTTATGTTTCAGGATATTGCATCATGGTGGATTATCTAACCAGCACAAATGTCACTGTGCCAACAAACATCTCTTGGACCTGGGGGGGTAAATTAGTCTCTTGGATCACACCACATTGTGTTAAGAAATACTCGCTGATGATTGTGCTAAGCTAGTAGCCTGCTATCGTGTATACGCTTAATGAGGAGTTTGTGCTCTCGGTTTTCAAAACAATGGTGTTCGCAGACTGGAGTCTGTTTTATTTATCTTGAGCAAAGGGAAGAGTCTGATTAGGCCTCGTCTATTCCCCAACCCCCTTAGCTCATGATGTGTGAATGGGGAAGTGCTGTTTGATTTATCTGCTTGACCTTTTGCATGTAAAGGATATACTTTTTGCACAACAGTAATGTGACTGCAAAGAAAAAGAGGTCATGGTTGATAGAGAACCACTTCCTCTTTTCATTGCTTCTGTAGTTTTGTAGTTATAAAGAGAGTCTATACTACAAAGCTTGTGTATAGAAATATAAGAAATACGAGCAGTCAAAAGATTTTTGCATCTGATAGCTTGTCTTTGACATATGTTAGTGGAAATGGAAATAAAATCTGATTAATTTAATTTGCATTTCCCATATGACACCATAAAGAACAAATCAGTACAGTTTATAATGTCTTATGATCTTGTGTGTTTCTCTTATTTCTTTGTCTGTCTCCTCTTAACCAGATTTCACAAAATGATCTGACCTGATTGACTTTAATTGCCCCTAATTTCTTAACCATTCATCTGTCTCATTTTACAATTAAATGACTCAAGAGAGAGAAAGCATACAAGAAGTAAAGAAAGCTATTTTAATATAGATAGTCTAAGTGTTTTTATTTTTAAGGTCTTATGTGTTTTCTATTCCTGACATTTACAATTATAATTAAAATCTCTACTGAGATACATTGTGTTAAAGGGATATTACTATGGCTTTGTTGATGGGTTGATCTGGTTATTTAAAAGATCCTAATGTTCATTTTTTTTCTATAACTGCAGTTCTGACATTACTGCAGGGCAAATTACCAAGGCAAATTTATGCTCATTCAAATATGGCAACATTGTTCTAGTCACCACTAATGTACAGGGATTCATATAGTGCATGTCCTCAGACAAATATAAGCCTAATACAAAATGTTTCTATGTGTAGGTATTCAACATCTTTTTTTCTGTGGGGATATTTTTATTCAACATTTATGGAATAATTGTTAGAATTTATGGAGCCACCTGGATCAGGGCATTTTAACAGTCATATTTAAAGCTGTTCCTTTAAGCTTCAAGCATTCCAACAAAAAAGTCCTTTTTACATTATAAACCTTTTTACTTAACTTCACAATAAAGAAAAGAAAGGATGTAAAGAGAACAATGGTTAAAACCTGCTATAAAAGCTGTTAGTGGTAATAGGAACTAATTGAATTTAAATGATACACAACATTAAATGTAAAAAAAAAAAAATATTTTTGTTAAAAATCTAAATATGTATTATTTTGCACATTTTGTATGGTATAAGTAAAATAAAACACTTCAGGACATGCTGTTATTAAAAAAAATAATCAACTTGTCGGGGGTGTTTTGGAGGAGGTTTTGGATTGCATTGGGCCATATCACACTACCCCTGTGATGATTATCTGTTATCCTGTAACAGTATGCCCTATTCTGTTTTATTCCTTATTTATATAATACCCTGTGAAGCCATCAAATCTAGTTTGAAATGGGGTAATGCTTTAAATATTAATTTACTTTGGGCAGCACTTCTAACCCAAGTAACAAGAGTTCTCAGGAGGTGTCTGTTCTTAAGAGAGCGAAGGAGACAGATAGACATGGAGAGACAAAG
Source organism: Clarias laeviceps (assembly GCA_030014305.1). Taxonomy (NCBI): domain Eukaryota; kingdom Metazoa; phylum Chordata; class Actinopteri; order Siluriformes; family Clariidae; genus Clarias; species Clarias laeviceps. The sequence continues at coordinate 13,450,698 of JAQMYJ010000037.1, forward strand.
AGACCAAAAGTAATTAAACATGTATGGCTAGGGTTTGACCAATCTCAAGAACATTCCCGCATGGAACAGAGTGTGAAAACCAACTCGGGATGAAGTGCTTTTCCACAAACCTTAACACTTTGAATGGAAGAACACACTACTGAAGGGAATCGGGTGGTTTATTACGGGTATAAAATGACTTTGTATTGCTTTGTGTTTGTTAAATATGTTTAGTATGATTTAGTATTTACTAAACATTGAAGGGGTTTGGTATTGAATACTTTAGCATGGTTTAAAGCATGGTTTGGCATATGCTGTAAAAACGGAAGTAGCATATTAAAAAATGTTTATAAAGCAGTGCTGCTTTGACAGCACCACATTCCTGATTTTGCTAAAGTGCATTAACATGTCTGTATATAAATTATATCAGTATTTATGGTCGATATTCCAATTTTAAGAAAGTAGATTGTAAATTAAAGCCAATTGTCCTGGTGCTAAAAGTAACCAGGCTTTTTTTTTTTTTTTTTTTTTTTTTTTGGAAAATAGCATTGCTGGCTGGACAACTTACAGGCCTTAATAGTTAGCAAGTCTATGGATAGTTGCATGAACTTTTGCACAATAGAAACACGAATATAACCATGCACAAGCAATGCACTTGAATGTGTAAATGTTCTCTCCAGTGAAAGGAATTTCTGCTACAATGAAACATGGTGATTGGCTTCACCAAAAAAGAAAGCATGCTACTAATAAATATTGTCATTTTTGGTCTAGCTTTACTTTAGTCAGTAATAGTTCAGAAGTTAAATGATTTCTCACTGAGCCTTAGTATGCACTGTGAGTATGTCAACACCCCAACAAAGAGAAGCAAGTGGAAAGATAAATGCATTGTGGCATCAAATTCAGGCAGAACAAATGTTTAGAATAAGGGCAGGGTGGGACAAGTTAGTAGAGATACATGGCAATCAATTTTGTACATTATCTGTGCACATTAATGCAGTAAGATGAAATATTAGTTCAACATCCAACACATCATAGAGTGCATGCAGGTATCATTAAATAGGAGCCCATTTATAAAAGTTAAGGACAAGAACAAATACTATGCAGAGATCATGTTTCCTGGGCTGGAACATAAATCAGGTATCTATATAGGTGCTTATAGTCTGGTATCATTTTTGTGAGAATATACTGTTCTGGGTTGTTTTCAACGCTAGGTGCTTTCCTCAATTGCCAGCACACATTTTATATACAATCCAGTGGGAAGTGGCTTTATTCTCTCTCTCTCTCTCGCTCTCTCTCGCTAAGTTTGCACAAGCATCAAAAAATTGTGAGTTACACATCTGGTGTGACCAGAGACTACCCTCCTTTAATTAGCTCATGTTTCCAGGATAAGTCAGGCAGTTAAAGTGGAGTGAAATGCACAAAGTACACTGCAGTTATATCTTGCAAATATTATAACAAATAACCTACTATGAGAAAATGTGGGAGGAGGGATTGAGAAGGAAGGTGATTTTTATTTGAAAATAATATGTTTCTGTTAAGGTCATGTATAGAATGATATAGTGCTAAAGCTAAAAGAAAAAAGACAAAAGGAAAAAAATGCAAGACGGTGAATGAGAGAGAGAGAGAGAGAGGAAAAGTGAAGCAGCGTGAGCCCTCAGGTCTCCAAGGGGGGAGAATTGTAAGTAAAGCTGACTGGGTATGCTCCTCCAGTCCAGGGACATGTCTGAGATTTCTTTTTTTTTTCTCATTTTGCCGGACACTTGGTGAGTGCAGCGGGTCCCTGAGCACCTGAGCTGGACTCACACTGACACACACAGCAGTACAAAGATGAACAGCATCACCCTGTATGCTAGCTGAAGGTCAGAAAATTGCTCCCATTGCACCCTTCTAGCTCTCTCGCAGTCTGTATCTCACACACGCACGCGTCCAGTCTTCTAGTCCTGCTTGGCCTGAGTAAAGGTAGCTTTTATTCTGCTTAACTCGTCCACTCGGAGGGGCGCAGAGCCCTCTTCTCTCCTTCAGCCCACCAAAACCTTTTTCCACTCAACTTTGCCCCATTTCCAGGTGCTGATGAAATAGAACACGCTTCTTATGCGTACACATGCAAAAGTGAAGTGCTGAATAATAAATGTCAGGGTATGTGATAAGCTAAGTGTTACCTAACTGTCTTCTGCCACAAGACCCCTGCACCAGTATAAACACAGCATATGATTAAAACCACAGACAGGGAGAGAGACACAGAAAGAGAAAGCAGGTAAGGGTGAACAACTTTAATAATGAATAAAACATGGATGATTTCACCGTTTTCCTTGCTGTACATGCTCTTGAAGAATTTATTTTCAGTAACAGTTTTCTAAAGAGCCTAATATAGAATTACTGTTATATTAATATCACTGCCTGTGCACTATCAGGCTAACATAAGCTCTGTTTACCAGCTCCTGAACTGCTGCTCACTATCTCTTTCTTGTCTTTTACCTTGCTCTGTTCCTTCTGCTTTTGGGGCCATCATAAATTTTTGTCAGAAAACTGATCCTCAACATTCATTCATTCGCATGAAAAGAGCTCTGAGGACATGAGAGTTTAAATGGCACTGTCCCAAATAAGCTTGCAGTGTACACTGCAGCACATTGAGAATTCATATCCCCTTTTTATGCTTTTATCACCTTGAATAAGCGGCAGCCTACCCAAGCATGCATGCACGTCTCTGACTTGCCCGCTCAGGGCGCGTCTACATGATCAGCCGAGCAAAGTCCTGCCTCCAAGGCCTGCTCTGCCCCCTTTCCCTTCATTTGCTTTTAGGATAGGGAGCTGAGGTAACTGCAACCTTTCAACCCTTTTCTTTTGAGGTTAACTAAGTGTGCAGTAGGAAAGCATTCAGATGTTTTTTGCAGTCATGATTAATCAATTAGACATAGTTGACAGTGCACTGACTTGCACTAAGAACACAGCCCAGTAGTGGTCCTGTGTAGCTTGTTGGTGTTTACTTAGTGTTTTTTTTCCCAGCTGTTTTAGACAGAGTGGATTTAGAAGGTGTATGAGAGCAGGATAAATCACCAAGCTTTACTGGGCTGCAAACATATACACTCTTATATGGTTTTTGTTATGATCGATATGCTTTTATGGATTTTCCTCCTTTTTTTCAACTGCATTGACAAAAAGTCTTCAGAAATCTCACAGTCCACCATGTTATTTTGACAAATTTATGGCTCCAAAATATGAATGCATCATATGCTATAATACTATACAGCTTTTTAAACATAATTTAGTACTGACACAGATCACATTAAGCTAATACGTATTCATAATTTAAATAATGACAAAAATATGTTCAGTTCAAGTCCGTTAAATTTTATTTGTGTAGCGCTTTGTCATTGTCGCAAAGCAGATTTACACAATCAAAAGAAATTATGGAAGTTTGCATGAAATGTGAATGTATATGAATCAAAATGATCAGAGTGTTCCTGATGAGCAAGCCGTGGACAACGGCAGCAAGGAAAAACTCCCTGAGCTAGCAATAGGAAGAAACCTTGAGAGGAACCAGAGTCAACAGAGAACCCATCCTCATTTGGGTGATATCGGATAGCAGGGATTGATCTGCAGTCATACTGTGTGTTAGGCGACTGGCAGTTCAATATAACAGTTGATGTCTTTAAGTTAAAATGGAGTCCAGTTTGTTATTGGAGGCTCAGGTAGACTGTAGGAAATTCCAGTCTTGAACTATCAAGCGACTGCAGTCACAAGTCCTCAGAGAACAGCTGTCTGCACCAGCCGAGGCCAGAACCAACTTCATGTTAAAGTAGAACCGTTAGCTGCTGTTGGAAAATAGTCAACAAAATGGGCAGTGTGACATGCGTTGGTGTGGGGATGTTTTTTTTTTCCTGGTAAATGCAGATTCAGAACGATGTTATTCCTCATCTTTTATACTACAGCAATTTGACAATTAAAGAACATAACGTTATAGTTACATTCAATGTTGTAGAACTTCAGCAAAACAATTTGGTTCTTTTTATTACTTACAGTATAAGATGACAAGTTCTGTAGTGCCACATAACTAGTCTCTTTAATCTGGTCTCTATGACTATCTCTTTAATCTGGCATACGCATAATTCATTCCATAACCTCGTACTCCAGTACTAAATGCATACTTTCATCTAGTGCTGCTCATATCCTGAACGGCAACTACGCTAATTCTTTCCACTTGTTCTTTATTTTTCTACCCATCCCGAGGCATCTGGAGATTGTGCCAGCTCCAATAAAAGGCCAACCTGGCGAGGATCTTGAGGCATCCAGAGAAGGACCACCTCCAGCTGGATTCTGCTTCAAGATGGTTTGGATCTACACTGCTGCTCCTGAGCTCCCAGTGATCCAGACTCGCCTCTGCCCTCTGCACCTGCTGACTCATCCCTGTTGAACTGTACTCCATGTTAAGATAGGCAACTTCTGTTATACTGAACTTCCAGCAACGTAACACACATGATGTCGTTATATACTTCCTGTTATCCATTATCACCCAAATAAGGATGGGTTCCCTGTTGAGTCTGGTTCCTTTCAAGGTTTCTTCCTATTGCCATCTCAGGGAGTTTTTTCCCTTGCCACCGTTGCCGACAGCCTTGGCTTGTTCATCAGGAACAATCTCATTATTATGTAAAACTTTTTTTTTTTCTCACTCATACACATTTCCCTAAATTTTCTTTTCATTCTGTGATGCTGCTTTGAGACAATGACCATTGTTAAAAGCGCTATATAATTAAAACTGAATTGAAATGAATTGAACTAGTCCAAAGGAATTTTGTAGGGGTGTAGGGTAAAGGGTCTTGTCTAAGAACTCAACAGTGGCAAGGCTCAAACCCTGGCCCTGCGATCAGCAAGGGCCTCAACCGCCTGAGCCACCACTGCCTCATCAAAAGGCAGCTATTAGTAGGATCTTCTATCTCCTTCCTCATATCAACAATTATGTTTTTAATCTATGTATTATTAGGATTATGTGAGCCATCCACAATGCAGTTCTCAGCCTATCTACGGCTGCTATTACAGAAACAACAGCATATTTGAATGTGTGTATTAATATAAGCCTGTAGTTTGAATTATAGCTGGAACTACCATCAGAGTTGCTTTTACATACAAAACAAATCAACTCCTTATGACTCTTCAGGTAACTCCAAAAATTCAACAGTGATGCAATATAACAACTAATATCTCGAGTCCTTTTGAGCAAGTCACAGCTTTCTTCCAAACATTATTAAAATTAGGGTTTAGAAATAAAAATTCTCAATTGTCAAAAAAAACTGTGGTCTAATGCAAATTAGAAAAATCTTTTGAACAAATCTGAAATTAAATGCTGTCGTTTATAGCTATTCTATATTAAAAAGAGTTACAAGGCAGAACAGTCCTGAGCACTGATGTGTGTTCATTCAGATGTGTATGAGTTTATATAATAGTCTCTGCCTCAGGGAGAGCTAAGAGTCTTACACGTGCTAATCTTAATCAGGATTCACTGGCTGCCATGTAAAGGAGCAGGAACAACAGAGCATGGCGTTTGGGACATGAGCAGTCTACATTAGGGAGAAATGTTTTCCAGTGCAGGAAACCATTACTATTACTCCCAGCATGCTTCAGGACAAGGCTGCTGTCAGTGTGAATTACCCGTGGGGGTTCTGCCATGCAAACGTATCATGTGTAATTGGAGTCGGAAAAAAAGAAAAGCTTTTTACAGGAATCTGCTTCTTCAGTGTTATGTCGGAGAAACAATGCTCCACCATAATGAAGCTTTTAGCAACTGTCAAGCCACCGGTCACAGAACATGTTCTTCCCATCTACTTCCTCTTGTCGCATGCTTCTATCTTTCTATCTTTTATCGTACCTCTAAGTGGTTTTATAGAGTACCTGAAGAGAGCTGAGTTGATATTTATTAGCAGTGAGTGCTTGTGCTGCTGTTCCTCAAGAAATGACCAGCTCACTTGATTATATCGACAGCTCTAGTGTAAAATCTGCTGGCATCAAAGGTCAAAAAAAGCAGAGTTTTTTTTTCTCCATTCTGTCTCTGTGGGGGTCCCTCCCATCTCACGTTGAATAAATCTCAGAATCACTTTTCTGACAATAATTTATAAATTATGCACTGCTTGTGTTTTGAATCGAGAAAGGCTTTCATATCTCTTCCATTAACTCGGATTAAGTTTTCATACTGATGCTGGGGAGAATGCTAGCAATATCCCTGTCTCATTTTAATGAAATTTTTATCAGCGCTCTTTTCTCTTGTACACTTCTATTGGGATGTCTGCGAATCTGCAGATCGCTTGTTTGGACGTGAACTCCCCTCAACCTGGCTGCCAGCAGCTCTGGACGCTTAAATATTTGATGGGCACGGGCTAACTCGGCCGTGAGAATCCAGCTGCCGAGATTTAACTCTAATGTGAAAATCGTGAACGGACGAAAACTGGAACGTCATAAGCAATACGTCTATTCTCGAGTAGGGGCATGGCTACCATTCGCAGTGAGGAGAGGGTAAAAGCAAAGAAGAAAGAGAAACAATGGAAAGGAAAGGGGGTTGAAGAAGAATCACATCACTCTTATTCCTTTTATGTTCACTGTATAAAAGACATGGAAACTCTTAGGCTAACAGCAAACATTTTCTGTGCCCTAGGTCCTTTCACTCCTCCAACTGATTCCTAATTTTGATGCTCTTTTTCCAAATCTTTATGACAATCAATAAAAAAAGATCACTTAATGCCATCTTTCTGGAGAAATGGGCACCACATTGCATTGTTTATAGGCCAAGTCCATTTCCTGAGGCACCCCCCTCCCACTCTCTCTGTGTCTCTCTGTCTGTGTTTCAAACACAGGTCTTAAACAGATTTCAAAGCATTTGGAAAATCTGTCTATTCAGCTCCTGTGTGTCAGTGCACTCTTCCTTGGACGTGGAAGAGGTCAGTTGAGATGGGTCTGATTCTTCCCTCCAACCCTCCCTTCATCCCTCCCTCCTTCGCAATCCATCGTTGACTCCCTAAAGCCATGCGCTGTCCGCTATAGTTCAGCTCTTAATGGCTCTGCCTTTGTACTCAGCAATCCAAGAAGAAATTCACTGTGCTCTGGGGGTGCAAAATGGAGGAAACATTTTTAGTCCCCTTTGCTTTTATTATTCCTCTTTCTTCTTATCCATTATATAAATGGGTTTTGCTGGAAATATTTGACTTGACAGTAGTTTAGCATCCTACCCCCCACTTCCTAAAAGATTAAACTGTTCTGATTGTTATTATCAAGGGTGCCTATGTCACTCCTTTTTTTTTTTTTTTTTGTTGAGGAATCCTCATTGTGCTCATTCATCACAACGCTCAGAGCTTTTTGAGGATAAAGAGGGAAGGGAGAACAGAAAAGAGGAAATGCACCGTAATCTCTTCAGGGCCTTGTGTGAATGTCGTACTCTTTCTGCACAGTGCATGCTTTTTCTTCACGCCATATTTATCACTTTTTATTACCAATAATAACATGCTTCCGCTGGGAGCCAGGGGGTATCTATGCCTTCTAGCACTCTTTAGCTGCTTTTAGACAAGATGCAGCAAATGCAATGCACACAAGGCTTATGGACATACTCAGCTACTATGGTATCTATTTTATTTGCTATTTTATCTAATGTGCAAACAAACTAATGTGAGTGACTAATGTGCAAACAAAAATTTTATACAATTGTTTCAACAGACATCATTTTGCTTATTAATGCCACTTGTGCAAAGTTTTCATAAGTACCATCACAGGCTACTTAAAGTTGATTAAGCAAAAGACAGAATACTGAATACTGAACCCTATGTAAGATTAAATTATTTGTCACATATACCTTACAGCACAGTAAACTGATTTTTTAGGAAGATAAGGTCAAAGTGCAGGGACAGCCACGATACCCTACCCTTGTAACAAATAATGTTAAGGGCTTTGCTTAAGTGCTCAACAGTGGCAGCTTGGCCGTGCTGGGCTTTTCCTTCTGATCATTAAACCAGAGTCCTAACTGTATGAGTCTCCACTGTCTTAAAATCTGCCCTCAAGTTTTATTATGTTGTGCTGAGATATTGTTCTGCTCTACACATTTGTAAAGAGTAGTTTATATTGAGTGTGTATATAGGATTTTGGTGCCTGTGGACATGGGTGAGCCTTAGGTGCCCATGATCCTGTATACTGGTATATAATTGATCATTAGTGTTAATGTGTTAATGCTATGGCTGATTGGTGTCCATGCAGGAGATGTATGACATTACTAAGCCAAGAGATGGTCAATTGAAGCACAACACTGCCTCCAGAGACTGGTACAATGGGCACTATGATTGATGGCTGCATTACTTCATGCATGTCCCTTCTTACCCTGACACACACATCACTCTGGAATAGGGTCAATCCAGACTCCCTCTTTCAATTGATACAAAGTCTATTCTTTATGGTCTCTGGCAAATTGAACCTTTTTTCATCATTTTAATTAGCCTCATTAACAAGTGGTTTTCTTATGGCCACACAGCTGTTATGCCAATCGTGCGCGTGTGTGTGTGTGTGTAAAAATGCTCTTAAATTCACTATTAAAGAGTGAATATTACTGTTATTTGTTACAATGCAACTTCACCAAGCATTTATATAATCTCAGATCATGGTCAGTCATGATATTTTCTGTAGACAGGTCAGCAATAGGCGGCACGGTGATGTAATAGTTACCACTGTTGCCTTGCACCTCCATGGTCCAGACTCGATTCATGTCTCTGCGTGCATGGAGTTTGCATGTTTTCCCCATGCTTGGTGGGTTTCCTCCGGGTACTCCAGTTTCCTCCCAAAGACATGCAGATAAGGCTAACTTGCGTTCCCAAATTGCCCGTAGTGTGTGATTGAGTGTGTGTTCCCAACAATGGATTGGCACCCTGTTCAGTGTGAGTCTCCTGGGATAGGCTCCAGGCCCCCCGTGACCTCGAATACAGGATAAAGCAGTATAGAAGATAAGTGAGAGTGAGTGAGTGGGGTCAGCACTCTCAATCCAGGTATTAATAATATTATATTGTGCTGTTCTTAATCCAATTCCTGTCATTTTTCATATTTTTATATTCTGTCCTTGAAATGCACACTTCTTTTGGCCAGGCATAAAGATGGATAGATGGATAGATAGATAGATAGAGTGATAGAGTGATTTACAGACTTACATCCTGATTCTGGTTCACTAGACCACAGACTAAGAATATCACTCTAAAAAAGCACACACACACTTTTTAAAATTAAAGTGCTAATTAAAGTACTGTGGGAAGATATAAGTCTTTAGATGTCATTTGAAGACTGCTAGTGACTATGAGGAAGTTCATTCCACCACCTACTGTAGGTGCCAGACCAGAGATGTGACTGGATGCATGTCTTCCTTGTACCCTGAGAGATGGTGGGTCCAGTCAAGCAGTGCTACAAGATTGAAGGGAGCGTGGTGTGATAAGTGCTTAAGGTAAGTGGAAGATGGTCCATTTTTTGCTTTGTAAGTATCAGTGTTTTAAATCTAAGGCAAACAATTACAGGAAGATAGTGAAGGAAAGATAGCAATGCGTTGCTGTGGGAGAATTCTCAGAAGTTACATGGTGCACAGTGGCAGTCCTGCCAGGACAGAGATGCAGCCTTGAAATGATAAGGGATGAAAAAGATCCTGAGTGGATGGCATGGATAGAAATGAAACAATAGCAAGCGTGAAGTCTTCAAGGAAACTGTGGCAGATTCTGAAAGATTTCCTTTTAGAGTCACAATGAAATAAACCTGTGACTACTGATGGATTTTTAAAGGCAAAGGGTGGTCTTTATATTTTGTTTTTACTTTAATTATATATTGTATTTTAATTATTTAGTGCTTTAATACCTATTTTAAAATCATATTTGCTTTACAGCATTTCCTTACATAACACTGTAAAAAAGTGAAAGCTTAAGTGAAAAAGTGAAAGCTTCAGCTTAATTGAAAAATAAGTGGTGCAAACTTTGAGTACTAAACATGTCAGGTCAGTATAAAGTGCTAAAAATGTGCCATTATGTTATTTTACTGTTCTTTACTGGTCCTTGAAAGCTCCTGATGTAAAATTATTTTTTTGAGTATTGCCACAATTTTAAATGCATTAAGTGTGTCTTCATGCAGTCCGTCACTCATCCAAAGTACACTGATCGGCCATAATATTAACACCAGTGTCAGGTGAATTGAATAACATTAATTATCAATTATATACCAATAAACTGGTGGCAGGATCATGGGCACCCAAGGCTCATTTATGCCTGTGGGGTACAAAGACTAGCCTGTCTTGTCCGGTCTGATCTCACAGAAAAGCCAATGACAGCCCTGATAGAAAGGCATCAGAACACCCAATGCACCACATCCAGCTTTACAAAGAGCTCAGCAGGCAAATAAGTCCTATCCATGCAGACCCCACCCCAAAACACACAACACCCAAAGGATCCACTGCCAATGACCTGGCATCCAGACACCACAGCATGCCCCCAGGGGTCCCACGGAGTCTATGCTATGAGAAGTCTGAGCTGTTTTGGTGGCACAAGGGGAACCTAAACCCAAGGTGGTATTAATGTTCATGCTTTTAACGTTATGGCTGATTGGTGCATATGATAATTCAGGGAATAGCAGCTACATTTATTTAAAATGTCTAATATATTGTATATAACATACACTATTCACCTTTCTGTCACTCTGCACATTGCCACAGCCTAAATAATACAACTAGCATTTTTTTAATAATAAATAAATAAATGCAGCAACCTTGGCCTTGTCTTTATGGTGAGAAGTAGTTGTAGGGGTCCCGACATGCCACATTCTGAGAATGCCGGGATCCTACATTATAGTGAATTTTGAGTGCAATACAAGTCCAAACTGCATCTGTATGACATTCAGCACAGACCATTAGACTGAAAAGAACAGAGTTTGTGAACGGGATCCAGATCTTTAGATACGAAATGATTGCAATTATAAAGTCACACTGTCCTTCGTGACATTTAAGAAACCACTCACGGGTAGTGCAGTTGTAATGGTGTGTGTGTGTGTGTGTGTGTGTGTGTGTGTGTGTGTGTGTGTGTGTGTGTGTGTGGGGGTGTGTGTGTGGGTGTGTGTGTGTGGGGGTGTGTGTGTGTGGGTGTGTGTGTGTGTGTGTCGGGGTGTGTGTGTGTGTGTGT